>CM069765.1:4425000-4500000 GCA_036169595.1 Dictyostelium firmibasis | reverse complement strand
ATGCTGTTTTTTTATGTGTCTTCTTATACCTTTTTTGTTTTGAGAACCACCACGACAACTTTTATTATTATTATCAACTCTACAAATGTTACATAAATGCTTTCCATCTCTTTGAGTATAAATCAATCTATTAAAATATTCGATGGTTAAAGTTGAATTATTATTGTTGTTATTATTTAACAGGGTATTATTATTACTATTATTATTATTATTATTATTATTATTATTATTATTATTATTATTATTATTATTATTATTATTATTATTATTATTATTATTATTATTATTATTATTATTATTATTATTATTATTATTATTATTATTATTATTATTATTATTATTATTATTATTAATAACATTACTACTATTACTACACTGCAAATTATCTTCTCCCCCTGCCGTGGGTTTTTACAAGTGTTAAGTGGGGTCTCATAAAAATTTAATATGTAAAAATTAACTTTGAAAAAAAAAAAAAGTTTCTCATATAAAAATTGTGGGAAGATTTCGACATATACCACCTGAAATCTTCGCAACCTGCCGTCTCCTAAAAATTCAAATAAAAGTGTATTTTTCAACCGATTCAGTCCGTGTAAAGATTTATCACAAACTGAATCGGTTAATAATTAATTTTTATTTATATTTTTTTTTAAAATTTTAATTTTTTTTTTTTTTTTTTGTTGGGTTTTTTGTTTGTTTTTTTTTTGTGATTTTTTTTTTTTTTGTAATATTATTGTTATTATTTTAATGAAAATGAAAATAAATTATTTAATTTTTTTAATTATATTGTTGAATTATTATTGCTCTGTTGGAAATAGTAGTAGTAGTAGTGGTGGTGGTGGTGGTGGATTAAATAATTTATTGATTGCTGCTGATGAGGATGATGATGTTCCAACCAATTCTCAACCAAGTTTGAATAGTACTCAGCCAAGCAATGTTGAGTTTGAACCTGAAATTTCATACACAGCTACACCACGTTTGTCCAATGTGGTTGGTGTAAATGTACCTGTAAATCAACATCCAATATCTAACCAAATACCAAACTGGTATACTTGCAGACACGACCCTTGCAACAGCAGATTTTCAGACACTGGATACAGGAATAAACATGAAAAACGTTTGGAATTGCACCATAACAGATGTACACCAAATTGTCATGTGTGTTACTATTTCAACCAACCAATTAATTTTAAAAAACCATATATTGTACCATCTGAAATAAGAAACAATCAAGTTCAGAGAAGTGAAGAAGAAATAATAATGGGATTTATAAGAGATGGTGAACTTCAAATTCAAAGGGAAATTGAATTTCAAAATCAAAGACGAGAGGAGGATTATGTTGAAGAAGAGGCTGAAGTAACAGAGGTACAAATCAAAAAATGTATTCACTGGAATTGTAATGCTAGTCTGACTATATCAAATTGGCAAAGACATATCAAATTGGTGAGACACACACATGGTGATTTGCAAATTGAGGAACATGAGCGTTGTCCAGGATGTAACAAAGCGGCAAATTTGGTTGTAAATGCAAATAACAGAGATATCTCAAATAATTTGAGTAGAATTAGTACTGATCATCTTTCAATCAAGACGGTGGCTTGTATGAAACTCATACATGGTATTGTTGATTCTAAATGGAAAAATTTTCAAAACACCATGAAATTATCTAGTGATTTCACATTATATCACATTAAAAAAGAATGTAGAAAAGGTAATATATTGATTAGTAATTGGTTTTTTCTTTTTTTTTGTATTTATATTAACTAAACTTACATATACAAAAATGTAATAGAATTAGAAGAGCTAATAGAAGCATCTATTTCAACCAATAGGGGTAGATACATTTCAATTAGAAAGTTGTTGAACATGTTGATTGAAAATGAAAATCCACCACAAAATTTTTTAATTCATATGGGCATAGACGGCGCAGGAATGACCAATAATGGGACTGTGAAACAAGTAATTGGTACAATGCAAGGTGTGCATTCACAAAAATTGGTAGCTAAAAGTAAATCACCATATGACGCTTATCAATTTTTAATATACCAAGGAGATGAAGATGTTTTAACTTTGAAAGAAGAGTTGGCTCCATTGATTAAAACCTTAAACTACATGGTTAAAAATAATGATTTACAAAACGTTTTCAATGGATTTAAACACACATTCAAAAGAATAGTGTACAATGTTGATTTAGTTTTAGTATTGGATTTGGCTTGTTTGATAAATATTCTGGGATTGTATACTGTTTGGAAAAGACAGAGTACATACCGATGCCCTTGGTGTGAGATTACAAAAGATGAGATGAATCGATTCCATAAAAGACCATTTAGAGACATCTATAATATGCACAAACATGCTCCTGTTGGAGCATCTGCATCAACTACCAAAAGATGTAAAGGGCAAAGATCGTCACCCATTCTACCAATTCCATTGGATCAAATTGTACCAGATTTTTTACATATGGTACAGGCCGTGATAAAACAATTTTTTAAATTGATTGTTGATGAAGAAATTGTTAATCTACCTGATCCAACACACATCACCAGAAAGTCAAAGTATAGAAGAGAGTTGGAACATTTTCTTAAAGAAGAGTGTGGAATTAAACTATTTAAACCATCTGATGGATCATTTGCTGACCTCCCAACAAATTTCAGAAACTCTAGAATTAAATATAATGAGTTAATTATGATTTTATTCAAGTATGAAAAGTTGGTAGCAATTGTAAATAAATACTCTTTAAATCCTAATAAACATAAAGTAAGTAAAAAAAATTTAATAATGGAGAACCATAATAAATAAATTAATTAAAAATAGTAATAAATAAAAAAAAATAAAAATAAAAATAATAAATAATAAATAGTAATAATAATAAATAATAAATAATAATAATAAATAATAAATAACAATAATAATAATAATAATAATAATAATAAATAATAAATAAATAATAAATAATAAATAATAAATAATAAATAATAAATAATAAATAATAAATAATAAATAATAAATAATAAATAATAAATAATAAATAATAAATAATAAATAATAAATAATAAATAATAAATAATAAATAATAAATAATAAATAATAATAATAATAATAATAATAATAATAATAATAATAATAATAATAATAATAATAATAATAATAATAATAATAATAATAATATACATATTTTATAAATTAATACTTACAAATAATAAATACAAAACCAGGTATCAAAATTGTGGAAAATGATGTATGCATTAATTAGTTTGATGTCTAGTGTGACAGCATGTTCTGAGTCTAAATGGTTGGAATATGCATCAGTATTTGGTAATTTAGCTTTGGAAATTTATGATATTAACTGGACCACCAAAGAAGTAATTTCTACATACTTACACATACTTATTTGTCATACTGGCTATTTCATTGAAAAGTATGGAAAAATGGGTATTTGTATCGAAGCACTGGCAAACTTTGCAACAGAAGGAGAGCACTTCTTAAATAAAATAATATATACCCGGAGTACGAATAAAACCAAATATAGAGTTGGTGGAGATAATGAAGATGCTTGTTTACAACAAATTACCAAATCTAATTATATAACAAAGGTAACTCATACCGTTGGCGAGTACAAAAGTATGCTAACACCATCATCAAGAAATACTTCATACTCTGCTGACAAACTGAATCATAATATGTTTGACTACAGAGATTTGTTTGGATCTGGTATTGGTGAATATAGTTTAAATATAGTTGCTGCTGTTGACCAATATGATGAAGGTGACGAACTTGATTTAGGTTTTCAAGATGTGTACGATGCCGATGCTGATGATGAATACCAAAATGAAAATATTTGTTTTGATATTATTGATTATGATGATGATGACCAACCTATACCAGATATAAATCCAAATATCAATACTTTGACAACTAATACTACTACTACTACTACTACTACAACAACAACTACTACTTACAATAGAAATAAAAGACCAGAAACTACCACCTCATCTGACCATGTTCAACGGTCCCCAAATAGATTGACACATGTCGATTCATCATCTTCTATGGTCGATGATGTTGTTTTGGCAAACACCTTATCTCTATACAAGGTTGCGAGGTTGACATGGAAGAAAAACCATAACATCAATGTTAAATATCATGTTGGTCAGCCTGTGAAAGCTCTTAGCCAATTCAATAACGAATTTAAATTTTCGTTTTGGCCTGCTGTTGTTGTTGGTTATAAATTATCCACAACCTATAATGAAATTGAATATTTGTTGAAATTCGAGTAAGTGTTATGCTATATATATATTATCCACATATGTTATTATAATAAACTATTTATTTATAAAATAGTCTATTAATTATAGAAACTAACCAAATATATACATACAGTCAAGTATTGGATTTTGTTGAGTATCAATGTACTCTAAATAATAATATTATTCCCTATATTAAAGATGAAGAGGTGGAATGGGTGGATAAACAAAAAATTAATACATTGATCAGTGGTGAGAAATTATTGGTGAAAATTGAATCATTGTGTGGTGATAGAGGTCAAATGGTTAAACATAAACAAAAACATAATTTTTATTGGTATAGAGTATGTTTTGAAAAGATTGATCCACGTGATAATAAAAAAATAATTATAAAACTTACTGACTTTCCATTCAACAATGAAGGTAATAATGTTGAGCATTTTTTCAGATTGCGTCGAAATAATACAATTTTATTAGATTGACTAATTTAATTAACACCTCTAAAAAATAATAAATAAATAAAACGGGCACAAAATATATATTATAAAGTAACAAATAAAGTAAACAAATAAAATTATCAAATAGGTAATAAATATATATTATAATGTAGTTTATTTGAGGTGAATGATATGAAAAATAAAATTTTGAAAAAAAAAAATTGAAATAATTTAAAAAAAAAAAAAAATTTGCGCAGCTACCCCCACCCACACTTTCAAAAATTACTTCAGAAAAACACACAGCAGGGGGTAGAAGAAATGTTGTAGTGTAGTATTATTATTATTATTATTGTTAATATTATTATTATTATTATAATTGTGGTTATATATATATAATGGTGGGTTTGAAGCTTCGTGAATGCTTGGTGAATGGATTGGAGAATGGGTTGGTGTTTGAGTTGGTGTATGAGTTGGTGTTAATTCATAACAACCGTCATTGTCACTGTCGCCACTACTTTTATTATTAAATTTAGTACTGTTTGTGCTAAAATTTGAATTTAAAGGTTGACTTTCTGTATTAATATTCCCATGATTGAAACTATTGTTTAATTGAAGGCTTGAAGGTGAATCGGTGACATTAGCACCCGTATCACATGTAATAATATTATTGTAACTATTATTATTTTTATTAATATTATTATTATCCATATTATTATTATTATCCATATTTGAATATATTTTTATGAATCTTGTAGAAATCTTTCATCTTAGACTACTTCCTATTTTGTATAATATTGAGATTAATAGAAATTGTAGATCGTATATTAATTTAAAATTTAAAAAATAAAAAAAAATAAAAAAAAAAAAATAAAAAAACAATTTCGAATTTTTACGATCTACAATTTCTATTTATATTTTTTTTTTTTTTTATTTTCTCATTTAATTTTTTTTTTTTAATATTTTTTAATATTAAGGTCTTAAATACAAAATCAATTTATATTTTTTTTTTTATTTTTTTATCTATTTATTATTTTTTTTTTTAAAATATAAAAAAAATTTACATGCAAAAAAAAAAAAAAAAAAATTATTTTAATATTTACCATTTACAATTCCTATTTATATTATATTTTTTTATATTTTATTATTTAATTTTTTTTTGAATAATTATTAATACATAATAAAAATTTACATATAAAAAAAAAAAAAAAAAAATTTTTACTCATAAAAAAAAAAAAAAAAAAAAAAAAATCACCATTTAAAATGACATTATTACTTTTTTTTCATAGTTATTGATTAAAAACATCTAAAACACTCATATAACCCAAGAAGATACCTTATCATAATGAAAGGGCCTGTTGTTCTGTTATGACATGGTTATTTTGGATTGTTGATAAGGCTTTTCAAAACTCCGCAAGATCTAAAAAAATAAAAAAATAAAAAAAATATTTTTTTAATTTAAATTTTAATTTTTTTTATTTTTATTTTTAAATTAATTTTTTCCCGGGTTATATAACAAATAAAATCGAATGCACCAGATTATTGGTCATTTTAATATGAACTTATCAATACTAAAAACCGGAGGGTATTATCCATATTTGAATATATTTTTATGAATTTTGTAGAAATCTTTCATCTTAGACTACTTCCTATTTTGTATAATATTGAGATTAATAGAAATTGTAGATCGTATATTAATTTAAAATTTAAAAAATAAAAAAAATAAAAAAAAAAAAAATAAAAAAACAATTTCGAATTTTTACGATCTACAATTTCTATTTATATTTTTTTTTTTTTTTATTTTCTCATTTAATTTTTTTTTTTTAATATTTTTTAATATTAAGGTCTTAAATACAAAATCAATTTATATTTTTTTTTTTATTTTTTTATATTTTTATCTATTTATTATTTTTTTTTTTAAAATATAAAAAAAATTTACATGCAAAAAAAAAAAAAAAAAAATTATTTTAATATTTACCATTTACAATTCCTATTTATATTATATTTTTTTATATTTTATTATTTAATTTTTTTTTGAATAATTATTAATACATAATAAAAATTTACATATAAAAAAAAAAAAAAAAAAAATTTTTACTCATAAAAAAAAAAAAAAAAAAAAAAAAATCACCATTTAAAATGACATTATTACTTTTTTTTCATAGTTATTGATTAAAAACATCTAAAACACTCATATAACCCAAGAAGATACCTTATCATAATGAAAGGGCCTGTTGTTCTGTTATGACATGGTTATTTTGGATTGTTGATAAGGCTTTTCAAAACTCCGCAAGATCTAAAAAAATAAAAAAATAAAAAAAATATTTTTTTAATTTAAATTTTAATTTTTTTTATTTTTATTTTTAAATTAATTTTTTCCCGGGTTATATAACAAATAAAATCGAATGCACCAGATTATTGGTCATTTTAATATGAACTTATCAATACTAAAAACCGGAGGGTATTGTATCGGTATACTTTACCAATTTATATTCACTACCCCTCCGGTTTTTAGTATTGATAAGTTCATATTAAAATGACTTATAATCTGGTGCATTCGATTTTATTTGTTATATAACCCGGGAAAAATTAATTTAAAAATAAAAATAAAAAAAATTAAAATTTAAATTAAAAAAATATTTTTTTTATTTTTTTATTTTTTTAGATCTTGCAGAGTTTTGAAAAGCCTTATCAACACTCCAAAATAACCATGTCATAACAGAACAACAGGCCCTTTCATTATGATAAGGTATCCTCATGGGTTATATGAGTGTTTTGGGTGTTTTTAATCAATAACCATGAAAGAAAAGTAATAATGTCATTTTATATGGTGATTTTTTTATTATTTTTTTTTTTATGCGTAAAAATTTCTTTTTTTTTTTTTATGCGTAAAAATTTTCTTTTTTTTTTGTATGTAAATTTTTATTATGTATTGAAAAATATTCATAAAAAAATTAAATAATAAAATATAAAAAAAATAAATATAAATAGGAAATTTTAAATGGTAAATATTAAAATTTTTTTTTTTTTTTTACAAAAATTTCATTCGCATATTCACAAACGGCTTCTTTCATTTGGCAAATGAGAACATATGTAAAATTTTTAGATTTCCATCGCTTCACTTCAAGATTTCATGCATCACACCTATCACACTCTCAAAATTTATTTTAAAAAAAATTTTTGCAGCTCGTCGTGAATATTTTTTTTAATTTTTTATTTTTTTTATTTTTTTTTCATTTCATTTTTTTTAAAACTATACAAATAATAACAATATATATAATAACTAGATTATATTTTACTGGTGCATTAGTTCATTTTAAAATACATTTATATTAATGTATATATACAACTTGTAGATTGACCTATTTTAAAATTTTAAAATAAACAATATTGTATATAAATAAAAATAGGTCAATCTACAAGTTATATACATTAATATAAATGTATTTCTTTTTTTTAAAAAAATTCATACCTACTTAATTTTTAATATATATTCTATTTCTTCATATATAGATGACCATCTGTATCAATAATGGTTGCAGGCCAATATAATCTTACTAAAATTTTTGGTAAACAGATTAAGACATTCTTAAAGTAGTACCAGTATTAGATGATTGTGATGAAGAAGAAGGTGTATTAGATTGTGGTAATGAAGAATAGGTAGTATTAGTAGCAGTGGCAGTTGTAGTAGTGGTATTGGATGATGAAGCAGGTGTATTAGATGATTGTGATGAAGAAGTAGGTGTATTAGATGATTTTTATGAAGAAGCAGGTGTATTAGATTGTGGTGATGAAGAAGAGGTAGTAGCAGTAGCAGTAGCAGTGGCAGTGGCAGTAGCAGTAGCAGTAGCAGTAGCAGTAGCAGTAGCAGTAGCAGTAGCAGTAGCAGTAGCAGTAGCAGTAGCAGTAGCAGTAGCAGTAGCAGTAGCAGTAGCAGTAGCAGTAGCAGTGGTAGGTAGTGGTGGTATTGGATGATCTTGATAAAGAGGCAGGTGTATTCAATGGTGGTGATGATGAAGAGGTAGTAGAAGTAGTATTGGTATTATTTAAAGAGAGTTTGTTATTGTGATGAAGAAGCAGGTGTATTGGATGATCATGATGAAGAAGCAGGAGTATTAGATGGTGGTGGATCAAGAGGTAGTAGCGGTGGTGGGAGTAGTGATGATCTTGATGAAGAAGCAGGATTATTGGAAGGTGGTGGATGAAGAGTAAGTAGTAGTAGAAGTGTATTGGTATTATTTAAATCAAATAGATTTCTGAATTCAATATTTGACGATCCAAAAACGTATTAATGGGTGATGCATCATCATTATCATATGAATAATTGGGATCTTCACTAACAATTTACAAATTGATCATCAGTTTTCTCAAAACCAATATCAAAATCAAAGTCAAAATAATAATAATCAAAACTAAAAACAATCCAGATGATAACCAGGATGTCTACGAAGACGAAGACGATGAAACAGAGATAGAAGATTGGAATGAGGAACTATTTGATCAAATAGTTCCTCAACCCAATCTTCCATCTCTGTTTCATCGTCTTTATTGTATCAATATTTCAAATATAATACCATTTGTCAAAAAAAAAAAAAAAATAAAAAAAAAAAAAAATAAAAAAAAAAAAAATAAAAAAAAATAAAAAAAAATAAAAAAAAATAAAAAAATTAATTTTAATTAAAATATGAGATTTTTATTTTTAAAAAACACAAATTTTAATTTTTTCGATTTAAATTTTTTATTTTTTAATTAAATTATGCCGTTTCGCGTGCAGATCGATTATTTTTGCTGAACAAACCAATGCACCAAAGACACCATAAAAATACTTTATTTCGGAGGGATTCTGAACAACCATACTTGTCATCACTTTTAACTACCAATTGTTTAACTATAAGTGTGGAATATTTATTATTGATTTTATTTGTTCTTTGTCTACTACTGGAATTGCTACCATTACTGACAATACTACTATTGATGCTATCACTAAAATAGCTTCTAGAAACAATCAATCCACCAACATCATTACTTGTATTAACGCCATCAATATTATTATTATTATTATTATTATTATTATTATTATTATTATTATTATTATTATTATTATTATTATTATTATTATTATTATTATTATTATTATTATTATTATTATTATTATTATTATTATTATTATTATTATTATTATTATTATTATTATTATTATTATTATTATTATTATTATTATTATTATTATTATTATTATTATTATTATTATTATTATTATTATAATTATTATTATTATTATTATTATTATTATTGTTTACACCATTATTATTACTATTATTATTTAAAAAATATTTTCTTTCTAGAAGGTCTTTATTAGAAAGAGTTATTAATGAAGAATGCTGTTTTTTTATGTGTCTTCTTATACCTTTTTTGTTTTGAGAACCACCACGACAACTTTTATTATTATTATCAACTCTACAAATGTTACATAAATGCTTTCCATCTCTTTGAGTATAAATCAATCTATTAAAATATTCGATGGTTAAAGTTGAATTATTATTGTTTAACAGGGTATTATTATTACTATTATTATTATTATTATTATTATTATTATTATTATTATTATTATTATTATTATTATTATTATTATTATTATTATTATTATTAATAACATTACTACTATTACTAGTATTATTATTATTATTATTGTTAATATTATTATTATTATTATAATTGTGGTTATATATATATAATGGTGGGTTTGATATACATAAGATATTAATCTGACTGAATTATCTTATACAAACATAAATTTTACTTTTTTTGAAATTTTGAAAATAATAATTTGAATTTAAAGGTTGACTTTCTGTATTAATATTCCCATGATTGAAACTATTGTTTAATTGAAGGCTTGAAGGTGAATCGGTGACATTAGCACCCGTATCACATGTAATAATATTATAACTATTATTATTTTTATTAATATTATTATTATCCATATTATTATTATTATTATCCATATTTGAATATATTTTTATGAATCTTGTAGAAATCTTTCATCTTGGACTACTTCCTATTTTGTATAATATTGAGATTAATAGAAATTGTAGATCGTATATTAATTTAAAATTTAAAAAATAAAAAAAAAATAAAAAAAAAAAAAATAAAAAAACAATTTCGAATTTTTACGATCTACAATTTCTATTTATATTTTTTTTTTTTTTTATTTTCTCATTTAATTTTTTTTTTTTAATATTTTTTAATATTTAAGGTCTTAAATACAAAATCAATTTATATTTTTTTTTTTATTTTTTTATATTTTTATCTATTTATTATTTTTTTTTTTAAAATATAAAAAAAATTTACATGCAAAAAAAAAAAAAAAAAATTATTATAATATTTACCATTTACAATTTCCTATTTATATTATATTTTTTTATATTTTATTATTTAATTTTTTTTTGAATAATTATTAATACATAATAAAAATTTACATATAAAAAAAAAAAAAAAAAAATTTTTACTCATAAAAAAAAAAAAAAAAAAAAAAAAATCACCATTTAAAATGACATTATTACTTTTTTTTCATAGTTATTGATTAAAAACATCTAAAACACTCATATAACCCAAGAAGATACCTTATCATAATGAAAGGGCCTGTTGTTCTGTTATGACATGGTTATTTTGGATTGTTGATAGGCTTTTCAAAACTCCGCAAGATCTAAAAAAATAAAAAAATAAAAAAAATATTTTTTTAATTTAAATTTTAATTTTTTTTATTTTTATTTTTAAATTAATTTTTTCCCGGGTTATATAACAAATAAAATCGAATGCACCAGATTATTGGTCATTTTAATATGAACTTATCAATACTAAAAACCGGAGGGTAAGCCCGCACGTTGAGAAGCTGCAGATCATCCGAAAATGACCTACAGACAAGACCAAGCCATACAAACAAAATCTATAACCGCTAATAGTAAATTGCCTCCACTTTGCAATCTTAATGAAACTCAACCCATTATTAGAAGCAAACCTCAAATACGTCAATAAAATTTATTTTATTTCATCATTATTTTTCATTATTTTGTCAAATAAATTATTTCATTTATTTCGGAAATAAAAATTTTATTTCATTTATTTCGTGAAATAAAATTTTTTTATTTCGGAAATAAAAATTTTTTTATTTCGGAAATAAAAATTTTATTTCATTTATTTCGTGAAATAAAATTTTTTTATTTCATTTATTTCGTGAAATAAAATTTTATTATTTCGCAATATTTTATGAAATAAATTATTTCCCAATATTTCATGAAATAAATTATTTCACAATATTTTGTAAAATAATGAATTTTTTTTAATGTTTGTAATCAACTAATTTAATAAAAATTGAACTTAATTAAGTGTTTTTAATCTATATACATAACTATTATGAACAAAATGGTAAAATAAAAAAAAAAATTAAGAATTACTTTTTATTTCGGAAATAATTGAAATAATTTATTTCGCGAAATAAAAAATGGCATTTTTTCGAGTTTTTATTTCGAAATATTTCGGAAATAATTTATTTCTTTCAGGCTTTTCCAGTGCAATTTCTATTTATATTTTTTTTTTTTTTTTATTATGTCATTTAATTTTTTTTTTTAATATTTTTTAAGGTCTTAAATACAATATCAATTTATATTTTTTTTTTATTTTTTTTATATTTTTATCTATTTATTATTTTTTTTATAAAATATAAAAAAAATTTACATGCAAAAAAAAAAAAAAAAATTATTTATTTTAATATTTACCATTTACAATTTCCTATTTATATTATATTTTTTTATATTTTATTATTTAATTTTTTTTTGAATAATTATTAATACATAATAAAAATTTACATATAAAAAAAAAAAAAAAAATTTTTACTCATAAAAAAAAAAAAAAAAAAAAAAAAAATCACCATTTAAAATTACATTATTACTTTTTTTCATAGTTATTGATTAAAAACATCTAAAACACTCATATAACCCAAGAAGATACCTTATCATAATGAAAGGGCCTGTTGTTCTGTTATGACATGGTTATTTTGGAGTGTTGATAAGGCTTTTCAAAACTCCGCAAGATCTAAAAAAATAAAAAAAATATTTTTTTAATTTAAATTTTAATTTTTTTATTTTTATTTTTAAATTAATTTTTTCCCGGGTTATATAACAAATAAAATCGAATGCACCAGATTATTGGTCATTTTAATATGAACTTATCAATACTAAAAACCAGAGGGTTATTTTTCATTATTTTGTCAAATAAATTATTTCATTTATTTCGGAAATAAAAATTTTATTTCATTTATTTCGTGAAATAAAATTTTTTTATTTCGGAAATAAAATTTTTTTTATTTCGGAAATAAAAATTTTATTTCATTTATTTCGTGAAATAAAATTTTTTTATTTCATTTATTTCGTGAAATAAAATTCTTTATTTCATTTATTTCGTCAAATAATTTTTTTATTTCATTTATTTCATTTATTTAGTGAAATAAAAAAATTATTTCATTTATTTCGAGAAATAAAATTTTTTTATTTCATTTATTTCGTGAAATAAAATTTTATTATTTCGCAATATTTTATGAAATAAATTATTTCCCAATATTTCATGAAATAAATTATTTCACAATATTTTGTAAAATAATGAATTTTTTTTAATGTTTGTAATCAACTAATTTAATAAAAATTGAACTTAATTAAGTGTTTTTAATCTATATACATAACTATTATGAACAAAATGGTAAAATAAAAAAAAAAATTAAGAATTACTTTTTATTTCGGAAATAATTGAAATAATTTATTTCGCGAAATAAAAAATGGCATTTTTTCGAGTTTTTATTTCGAAATATTTCTTTTCCAGTGATGATATAATCAATATAAAAAATATTTAATAATAAAAACAATACATAACTATAATCTCAATTAAGTTGCCTTTTAAATAAAAAAAGATTTATAAAAATTGAATGACAAATAAGTAATATAAAAATTAAAACTTTTTTTAATTAAAAAAAAAAAAATCACAACAAAAAAAAAAACTATAATATAATCAGAGCCAATTAATTAATATTATTTGTTTTTTATAGAATAGATACATTACTATAATCTCAATTAAGTTACCTTTTAAATAAAAAAAGATTAAAAAAAATTGAATGACAAATAAGTAAAATAATAATTATAATTTTAATTAAATATTTTTCTTAAATATTTTACATAAATTTTATTTAAATATTTTACATATATTGAGAATTTATAATTTCATCTTCATCGTTATCATATTCATCATTTTCATATTGATTCTCTTGGATGAAATAATCATCGTCGTCAGAACCAATTTCGGGATTTTGATGGTTTTCATTTTCAAAAAAATCAACGACTTGATCTTCATCTTCATCTTCATCTTCATCAATTACATTTGAATTGTTATTTAAATTTAAAAAATCCCCTCCAAAATAAAGTATTTTTATGGTGTCTTGGGTGCAATATTTTTTGCAGCAAAAATAATCGATCTGCGCGCGAAACGGCATAATTTAATTAAATTATATAAAATTAAAATATTTTAATTAAATTTTTTTTTTTTTTTTTTTTTTTTTTTTGACAAACAGCAATGGTATTATTAAAAATTAAGTAGGTATGAATTTTTTAAAAAAAAAAAGAAATACATTTATATTAATGTAGATTGACCTATTTTAAAATTTATATACAATTTAAAATTTTAAAATAGGTTAATCTACAAGTTGTATATATACATTAATATAAATGTATTTTAAAATGAACTAATGCACCATGTAAAATATAATCTATATAGCTATTATATTATATATATTGTTATTATTTGTATAGTTTTAAAAAATGAAATGAAAAAAAAATAAAAAAATAAAAAAAATAAAAAATAAAAAATAAAAAAGAATTCAAGTTATAAAAATTTATAGTTTCTTTCATTTGGCGACTTAGTGCACAGAACATGGGTAGTAAAATTTTATGATTTCCATCACTTAACTACAAGAATTCATTCCACCCTGACCACCTTAATATTTTTTTTTTATGAATCTTTCATCTTCTTCTACCTCTATTTCTATTTGTTTGATATTGAAAAAAAAAAAAATAATTATCAATTATTTTCGTTTGTTTATGAGGCACTTTTACAGATTAAAATTTTAATTTTGTAAATTTTTAATTAACTTTGAAAATGAAAATCTTTGAACTAAACATATCAAATTCAACAAACTATTATATTTTGACAAAAACTATTTACCGATTTTGAAAAATAAAAAAAAAAATATATTATTATTTTTTATTAGATCCAATAAAACAAAAAAATGTTTATTTTACATGAAAACTTTTTTTTTGATTGGATATTATTATATTAAAATTTAAAGAATTATCTAAATGATTGATTATACAAAGTTATAATTTACAATTCTTGGGTTTTAAAAAGTGTAAAATTTAAATTTAAATCTGTGAAAGTACCTGGATATGCGAGTAAATTTTTTTTTTAATATTTTTTAAAACATAATAAAAATATACATACCAAAAAAAAAAAAAAAAAAAAAAAATCATCATATAAAATGGCATTATTACTTTTTTTAAAAATATCCAAAACACTCATATAACCCATGAAGACACCTTATCATAATCAAAGGGCCTGTTGTTCTGTTATGAAATGGCTATTTTGGAGTATTGATAAGGCTTTTCAAATAAAATCGAATGCACTAGTTTATAACTCATTTTAAAATCAACTTATAAATACTAAAAACCGGAGGGTATTTGTCATTTTATTTTTATAAATCTTTTTTATTTAAAAGGTAACTTAATTGAGATTATAGTTATGTATTTTTTTTATAAAAAAAAATAGATAATATTAAATATTTTTAGTTCTTTTTTTTTTGGGAATGTGGGTTTTTTTTTAATTAAAAAAAGGATTTAATTTTTATTTTACTTATTTGTCATTCAATTATTATAAATCTTTTTTTATTTAAAAGGTAATATAATTGAGATTATAGTAATATTTTTTTCTAAAAAAAAACAAATAATCTTAATTAGTTGAAAATTATATTTGAATAATCTGTGTTCATTTTAACACTTTCTTTATCAACAAAGTAATTTTGAACCTTCTTTTCAATTGGGTCATGTTTTAGCAATTTAGCATCATGCCAACTATTAAAAAATGTTCTTCACCCTTCACTGGCTCTGTACACCTGGCATAAACATCTATTGGACCTTTACTAAACCCAACATATCTATTGTTTCAAATTCGTGTTTACCTCAACAGATTTTAATCTATTGAATCCATTGATTGGAAATACATTGCCATATTCACCATATGGAACCAAATATTTTATATTTTGGATTCCCATTCTTTGTTTTTTGTATTTGATTTCAATACCAGTAGGATTTTTCAAACGAAATAAATCAATTGACAATTTTTTAGATGGTGGCGCAATTTCTTTTTTTTTAACAGTTTTGATAGTTTTTGGCACAGTTTCTAAGAAACTTTAAGTCGCTGATAGTTTAAATAAATTAAATTGAATTAATTTTTAAAAAAATAATTTATTTAATTATTCTTTGTCATCAAATGATCTGAAAATAACTTTTTTTTTGTTTTTTTGTTTTTTTTTTACTTTTATTTTGTTTGTATTGCTAGAAGTTATTTTTAAAAAACCAATAAAAAAACTTCAAAAAAAAAAAAATTGATCTAATGTGTTGTTTTATCTCCAGTGAATCGATTTAAAACTATATTTAACAAAAACGCCAACGATTACCACAGCCCTTTACACAACATTTTACACTAAAATAAAAAATTATAATAATAATAATAATAATAATAAAAAATTATAATAATAATAATAATAATAATAAAAAATTATAATAATAATAATAATAATAATAATAATAATAATAATAATAATAATAATAATGTTAATAATAATAATAATAATAATATTAATAAAAAGTGGTTGGGAATTGATACAAAAAGAATTAATGTCCGATATTATAAATACATACAAAGTGGTTGGAGGCTCATCAGCTGAACGAGTTTGCAACTGAGTGTATGTGCATTTTCTTTGTTTACATTTACCACATTGAAATTGGTCAGTGGTAGCTTCATTATTTTGGCCAAGCATTGAAGCCTCTGTATTAAATTTGTCCAACTTTTTCCTTTCTTCTTTTAATTCGTCACTGGCCATAGACTATTTATATTTAAGATATTAATAAAAATTGATATGTCAAAAATTATAAAAAAGATTAAATAGAAATTAGAAACTTTACATATATATCCATTGAACAAAACTTTGATACTGAAATTTGTCTATTTAATAAAGATAATCTTAAGGAATCATTCTTTTTGAGGTTGAATCTAAAGGATCTAAGTTTTTCTTTGTATTCTTTTGTGACACCTCTATAGATATCGAACAACTCGGCCTCAATTTCAATCGCTAAATCCTCTGGTGGTGACATTGTCTCATCGTTTTCAGTTGTTAAAGATTCAACAAATAATTGAATCGTTTTATTTCTAAGATCTGCATTTGGTCCTGTGATTGGGGTAATTAATGAAGGTGGTGGTGATGATGTTTTTGGAGTGGTTGGGGGTGTTATTTTTTTGGTCTCTTGAAGGGATTTTGTGGTTGGTCTATCAAAAGAATCTTTGGAATTAGGGTCATCGGATATTGATTTCCTTTTTAATGATTCAATTGGCGGCGTTGTTTTTGTTGTTGCTATAGTAGATGTTGTGGTAGTAGCTTCGATATCTTGCTTCCATTTATCAATTAACTCCTTACTTTGATTTGAAATGCCAATATCTTTGTGTGTTCTGAGCTTTCCTACTGACTTTCCAATATCTGTACTCTTAAATAATTGTGCTCATATTAATTAATGTAAACAATTGTAAAAAAAAAAAAAAAAACTGTACCTTTAAAAGATCTTTTGTAATTTTAAAACTTTTTGCATTTTTTAAAAACTCAAGGGCTTTATCTAGTTCTCCTTCTTTTACTGCTTTTTCCAATTGTTCTCTGCATTTTATAATATCTTCCATTTTTGAATAAAAAAATTAAATAAAATAAATGAAAAAATAAAAAAAAAAAAAAATTTCGTTTGGACCCAATATTTTTCAAAAAAAAAAAAAAAAAAAAAAAAAAAAAAAAAAAAAAAATTTTTTTAAAAAATTTTTTAATTTTTCTTTTTTTTTTTTTTTTTTTTTACTAAAAAAAAAATAATGCTTTTGAAATTTTAATTTAGTTTAATTATAAAAAAAAAAAAAGAAAAAAAAGAAAATGAGTGACAATAAAACTGTATTATATTAATATTGGAGATCATCATGTTCATGGAGAGTTAAAGTAGCACTTGCTTATAAAAAAATTAAATATGAAAATAAAGCAATTCATTTACTTAAAGATGGTGAGTTGAGATAAATTTTAATGAGGTGAATTCCTTTGGTTATGTTTCATAAAATAATAATAATAATCACTGGAGGAATCATGTTTGTTCAAATATTATCACCAAATGACAATAAATGTTTTTAAATTAAATAATAATAATAATAATAATAATAATAATAATAATAATAATAATAATAATAATAATAATAATAATAATAATAATAATAATAATAATAATAATAATAATAATAATAATAATAATAATAATAATAATAATAATAATAATAATAATAATAATAATAATAATAATAATAATAATAATAATAATAATAATAATAATAATAATAATAATAATAATAATAATAATAATAATAATAATAATAATAATAATAATAATAATAATAATAATAATAATAATAATAATAATAATAATAATAATAATAATAATAATAATAATAATAATAATAATAATAATAATAATTATTATTATAAAAAATGTTAATAATTTTTGGTTGATCATAAAAAGAATAATTATAATTGTGTTATTAATTTTTTATATTTAATAATAAAAAAAATAAAAACGATAATATGTTATTATTTTGACAGTTTTAAAGTCACCAGCCTGGTGGATCACCAAAAATATAACCGATTTTTTTCCCTTTCGTTTCACCAAAGTTATCAAAATTTTTTTTAAAAAAATTTTATTTTAAATTTTTTATTTTTTTTTTTATTTTCAATTTTTTTCCCCACACACTTTTTTAATTCACATATTTTTTTTTTTTTTTTGAAAATTTTATATTATTTATTTTTGTAATTCTAGTCAAAAAAAAAAAAGAAAATACACGATCTCTAATATGAGTAGTGGAGACCCATTTGATAATGGTAATAATAACAGTCCATCAATAGAAGAATTTTATAGTCCAAGCGAAACTTTATCAATTAATAATAATAATAATAATAATAATAATAATAATAATAATAATAATAATAATAATAATAATAATAATAATAATAATAATAATAATAATAATAATAATAATAATAATAATAATAATAATAATAATAATAATGTCGAAAAAAAAAAGAAACCAAAAAAAGTTAGATATCAAGAGGAGGAAAGATTAACAGAGTCTTTCGATGATAGTAGGGGGAATGAAGATGAAGAAGAGGAGCAAAGGGAAGAGGAGCAACAATATGAAGAGCCATACTTGGAAGAAGAAATTGAGGATGGCATAATATTACAACCAATTGTTAGGGATCATTCAACCTATAGACCCAAGAATTTATACAACTCTAGTGATGAGATTAGGGAGGGCGATTCATTTGGGGCCAAAGTCAGTAAAACCTTTGGTAAAACCAATAAAAAGATCAAACAAAAGATTGATGAATCAAACAAAAAGATTGAATCTCGTGTGAAACATTCAAACAAAGCGATTGAGGATAAACTTCAAGAGGGTTGGAAAACATTGGCTCAAACCACCATGAAGCCAGTGGAGAATATACGTGAACAACACCATCGTAGAGCAGAACAACATGAGGTAGCAGAACGTGCCGTTTGGTTCAAGGATAAATTACAAATCCAAAAATATGAATGTTTAGATTATGTCACCATCTACAACAAAGCTCATCGTAATGAGTTATATAAAAACTTTTCTAAATTGGCATCTGATCATGAGGTCTTACGTTGGATCGTCTCTTTGTTTATGGGTATCTTTATTGGTTCTATCGCTTATATCTCTCATCTTTGTGTTTCAAATATTACAAAATATAAATTTAAATTTGTTGAGGCTGGTAATTATTTGTTTTTTTATTTATAATAATAATAATAATAATAATAATAATAATAATAATAATAATAATAATAATAATAATAATAATAATAATAATAATAATAATAATAATAATAATAATAATAATAATAATAATAATAATAATAATAATAATAATAATAATAATAATAATAAAGTTAACCTTTATTCTATTTATTTTATTTTATTTAGTTTTTGAATTAGATATGTTTTTAGCATTTTTAACCTTCTTTTTAATCAATGCTTTGCTGGCAACATGTTCATCATTGTTAGCAGTATATTATGAACCAACTGCGGCAGGATCCGGTATACCAGAGGTTAAAGGCTATTTGAATGGTACCAAAATACCACATACCCTAAAGATGAAAACATTGTGGACCAAATTGACATCGATGATTTTAGCGGTGAGCAGTGGTTTACAAGTTGGATCGGAAGGTCCAATGATTCATATTGGTGCCATCATTGGTAATGGTTTCTCACAAGCACAATCGAAAGAGTTTGGATTTAAAATTCCTTTCCTTCGATCATTTAGAAACGATAAGGACAAGAGAGACTTTGTGACTAGTGGCGCAGGAGCAGGTGTTGCAGCAGCTTTCTCAGCTCCATTGGGTGGTGCATTGTTCAGTTTGGAAGAGGTGTCATCGTTTTGGTCTACTACACTCACTTGGAGAGCTTTCTTCTCTTGTATGGTTGCAACCTATACCATGAATGTACTTCAATCAAACTCTGGTAGTCTAACGGGTCTAATCATTTTCAACACTGGTATCGGTGAACAAGAATCCTACAAATGGTTTGAGGTTATCCCTTTCATTTTGATCGGTGTTTTAGGTGGTTTGGGTGGCGCACTCTTCACTTGGATCAATGTTAAGGTCACCGAATTTCGTCGTGAAAAGATCAACAAGATCAAGAGCTTACGTGTTTTGGAGGTATTCTTAATCATTGGCCTCTCGACATGTCTTCAATTCTTTTTGCCATTGTTTTTCGGTTGTAAAGAAATATCACCCTTCATAAATATTACTGGCAATTCAACCACAGCTGATATCGAGAAACAATACGATGAGTTCAAACAATTCAATTGTAAAGAGGGCCAATACAATCCATTGGCAACGATTATGTTTGCCTCCTATGAAGAGGCAATCACCAATCTTTTCAAAGTAAATGTTGCCAACGGAGGAGCAAATAACACCTCTCGTTTAGGTCTATGGGCTATGTTATTGTTTTTTGTTTTCTATTTGGTATTTGCTGCCTACACTGCTGGTAGTGGTATTTCATCAGGTACCTTTGTTCCAATGATTGTCATTGGTGCATCATATGGTCGTGCCGTTGGTGTATTGGTGTCCATTATGTTACCACATGCTTCAATTGATCCAGGTATCTACGCGGTAATGGGTGCTGCCGCTTTCATGAGTGGCGTCTCTAGGTTAACGATCAGTCTAACGGTGATTTTAATTGAAATTACTGATCGTCTCAAATATCTACTTCCACTCATGTTAACGGTTATGACAGCAAAATGGGTGGCCGATGCTCTCATTCATCCCTTGTTTGATCTCTTGATGCAAATGAAATATATTCCCTACCTTGAGCCCCATCCTTCCAAAGAGATGAAATTAATGATGTGTAAACATATCATGGCAAAGAAACCAGTCTACTGTTTGGAGAAAGATACCTTAGGCAATATCCTTCGTATCCTAAAGGAAACTCGTCACAATGGTTTCCCTGTAGTTAACAATGATGAGGAGAAATTGGTCAAAGGTTTTATCCTTCGTACTCAGTTACTAATGATCTTAGAGCGTATCTCTGATGTCTACATTCCAAACTCTGAAGCCATTTACTCTCACATAGAATACACTACCAAACTCACTTGGAAATTACCCTCTCTCAATGATTTTAATTTTGACCCAGCCGATTACTCTCAGGAGGTAGACCTCACAGATGTTATGAATTTAACAGTACTCACCGTAAACGTTGAATTCGCCGTAAGTGAGGCTTTCCAATTATTTAGAACAATGGGTTTGCGTCATATGCCCGTCGTCAATGAAAATAACAAACTTAAAGGTATCATCACTAAAAAAGATCTCTTAGAAAAAACATGTGAACAAAGATATCGTGAATTAAATCACATGAAATTAGGTGTGGATCAATTAATTCATGTTGGTGATGAATAAATATTAATTGTAATAATTTTTTTTTTTGGCGAAGAAAAAATTAAAAAAAAAAAAATAATAAAAATATTATATCACAAATCTATGAAAAAAAAAAAAATTAATAAAAAAAAATATAAAATAAAAAATGTTAACACAATTCTGTTTTTTTTTTTTTTTTTTTTTTTTTTTTTTTTTTTTTTTTTTTTTTTGAAATTTTTGGTAACGCCTTATAATTTTATTTTTATTTTTTTTTTTTTATAAAATATAGCAGTTATTGTAAAAAAAAGAAAAAAAAAAAAAAAGAAAAAAAAAACAGATATTAAAATAAAATATGAGGGAGGATGGAAATCAATTATCACCATATAAGAATAAAAGCAATATGGAGGTTATAGTTAAAGATGAAAACTTTGATGGTAATAGTAAAAAAAATTATAGTCCAACGAATGCAAATCTTGGGAGTAGTAGTGGTGTTAACAATGATAATATAGATTTTATTAATGGTGGTAACTTGGAGAAAACAGTAGAGAATCAAGTAAATATAAAAAAACAAGAATTTTGGAGGAGCAAAATAAATGTAGGGCTTTGCCCAATTATATTTCTAGAGGGACTCTTCTTCTTTTGCTATTTCCCATTTGTTTATTACTATAGTAAAGATATTTATAATAACTTTGATAACAATCGAATAGGTGATTTTTTGATATTAGTTTTCTTTCATTCAATATTCATTATAACTCAAATTTGTTTTTATAGAGCATCATTCACTGATCCAGGTGGTATTCCTGAAAATTTTCCAGATTTTGTAACTATCAAATAAAACTTTTTTAAATTTTAAATCAATTAGTTTCTAAAAAAAAAAAAAATTAAAAAAAAACAATATATACGTTAGTTACTTCAATCACAAGACTTAGAATCAATATCATTTTATGAGTCAAATAGTTTGGGTGGGAATAGAAAATGTTCAAAGTGTTTATTGAATAAACCTGATAGATGCCATCATTGTTCAAAATGTAAAAGATGTATACTAAAAATGGATCACCATTGGTACGTACACTCATTTAACAAAAAAAAAAAAAAAAAAAAGAAAAAAAAAAAAAAAAAAAACTTTACATTAATCATTAACAAACAAAATAAAATAAAATAAAATAAAATAAAATAAAATAAAATAAAATAAAAAAACAAAATAAATCCTCAGTCCATTCATAAATAATTGTGTTGGTTATTTTAACTATAAATTCTTTGTTCTATTTCTTATGTGGGCTACAATCTTATGTTTATTTGTTTTGTGTACAACCTCAGCAAACCTCAAAGGTTTATTACAACAGGTAAGTTTTACTCTTATTTTCATTGGTTTTCTACACTCTTTTTATCCTATAAAAAATTAAAACGAAAATAAAATTTAGGGGTCAGATAGTTTAGTGTTGGGAATAGTTTCGATTATAGCATTGGTATTTGGTTTAGGACTTTTTGTTTTTACAATGACTCATTTGAAATACATCCTCTATAATGAGACCACTATAGAACATTTCGAAAAAAATAGTAATGGTAATAATAACAGAAATTTAGGAAGAAAAAGTGACAGCAATAATGATAGTAGTGGTAATTTTAGGACAAATATATTTAATCTTGGTTATAAAAAAAACTTTTGCCAAGTTTTTGGTAAAAATCCTTTAATATGGTTCTTACCAATGGCCAACGATTATACAACATTATCTGGCTTAGAGTTTACTGTACAACATGAGAAATCTCCTTTAATATCTACATCTTCTTAAAAATCTTTTTTTATTATACATATTATTATAACTACAGTTCAAAATCTTATATTCTTTTGTTTTTTCAAAGAAAAAGTTGTTTAATGATCACTTTGAACAAAAAAAAAAAAAAAAAATTAAAGAACGATAAATAATAATAATAATAATAATAATAATAATAATAATAATAATAATAATAATAATAATAATAATAATAATAATAATAATAATAATAATAATAATAATAATAATAATAATAATAATAATAATAATAATAATAATAATAATAATAATAATAATAATAATAATAATAATAATAATAATAATAATAATAATAATAATAATAATAATAATAATAATAATAATAATAATAAAAAGCTATGGTTGTTTTGGTATTTTTTTGTATTCTTTCAAATTTATCTAAACATTTCTATTTTTAATGTATTTGTTTATTTATTTTATCTTAACATTAAATACTAAATATCATTGGCACCAAATGATATTTGAATCGTTTTAAATAGCACTTCAATTAATTATTTTTATTATTATTTTTAAATTTTACAAAAACAAAACTTGTTTTAGTTATATTTTACCAAATTTATAAAAACCTTTTTTTATAAATTTTTTTTTTTTTTTTTTTGAAAATAATATTTTTTAAACTATTTTTATTATTATTTTAAAAAAATTATATACCACCAACCACTCGTTTTAAAAAAGCTTACACACCATACAGTGAATTTTTGTCACACACACTTGTTTTTAAAAAATTAATAAATTTTAATGTCAAAAATAATTGCCACAATATTTTAAAAAAAATCTTAATTTCCTCATACAATAAATATTCAATAAGGTTTTTTTTTTTTTTTTTTTTTTTTCTGGTGTAATATTATAATATCCTAAAAAGTCATAATACTATTTCAATTATTGGCGTTCCCATTCGAATCTTTAGATTTTTTTTTATATTTTAAACTTACCACTCATTTTTTTTAATCTATTAATACCTCAAATATCAATATAGTAACTACACAAAACAATAATAAAAAAAAAAAATCCATAGTTTTTTGATCTATATGAAAGAGATGTATCAACTATAGAGGATAAAAAATATATAAAAAAATTAATTTATAAAAAATAGTATTATTTTTTAAAAAAGATATTAGTTTTATTAAACTGTTTTTTTTTTTTCTTTCGAGGTAATATTTTTAATAATCTCATAATTAAAATACAATAAATTTTTATTAATGACTCATTTGTTTATTTAGCCTAAAAAAAAAAAGAAAAATGGAAAAGAGTCAACAAACAAATAATTTTGAGAGCGCAAATAATAAAAATAGCACCTCAAATAATAATTTTGATAGTAACAGTAATATTAATAATAATAATAATAATAATAATAATAATAATAATAATAATAATAATAATAATAATAATAATAATAATAATAATAATAATAATAATAATAATAATAATAATAATAATAATAATAATAATAATAATAATAATAATAATAATAAGAATAAAAATGAAGAGAATAGTTTAACAAGCATAAATAACCAAAATAAACATAGAAATAAATTAAAATCAAAAAAAGCAAATAAACATGAAGCGAAAGAGGAAATAGATTACAAAGATTTACTAATAAAACTGCCTCACAATGCAGTATCTAATTTCAACTCTTTAGAAAATGAATCATCTGATAATTTAACTCCACCCGCAAATACTCCCCCAAAAGGTATATTTCAAAATGAAAATAAAGATAATGTAGAAATTAATATGGAAGATATAATGATACCAGAAAATAAAACTAGCGCAATAAATAATACAGATTTAAATAATAATAACAATAATAACAATAATAATAATAATAATAATAATAATAATAAAAAAAAAGAAAGACAATCTAGTATAATAGAAATGGAGGATTTAGATAAGATAAAGCAAAAAAAAACAAATCAAACCCATGTAAGCTTACCATCGTCAACTACTAATATTGAAGGAAAGTCAATAGGAAAAAAAGGGAAACTACACTTTTTATCATTTCTTCAAAGAGGTGATAAAACAAACTCTTCAATTTTAAAATCATCTGAACAACCAACCCACAAAAAAATAAAAGCAAACACCTTCACTCCTCCAGACTACCCAATCCATCATTTTGGTCATCATAAAAGATTTTCTTCATCCTCGGATGAGGGTTCTGAAAATTCAAAATCACATCACTCTTCAATAAACACTCCCACATTATCTCGTTACAATGTTGATTCAGTACGCGAACCAGTGTTTAATGAAATCGAGCAACAAAAACAAAAACAACAACAACAAACATTAATAAATAATGAAAATTTAAACGAAGAGCCAATTAAAAGAGGCTCTTTCCCTACTCTTGAAGTATCACCAATCCAGTCGAATACAGTTAATAATAATAATAATAATAATAATAATAATAATAATAATAATAATAATAATAATAATAATAATAATAATAATAATAATAATAATAATAATAATAATAATAATAATAATAATAATAATAATAATAATAATAATAATAATAATAATAATAATAATAATAATAATAATAATAATAATAATAATAATAATAATAATAACAATAATAATAAAAACAATCAAAATAATATTAATTATAATACATTAACATCAGCCTCTGCTATGAATTCTTTGAATCAAAATCAAAAGAAATATCGTGAATATCATTTAAATCAACATCAAAATATAAACAGTGTAGGTAGTAGTGGTAGCAGTGATAAGTTCGATTATGTTTCAGCAACTGGACTATCAACAAAGAATGGCTTCAATCCAAAGTCTTTGGATGTTGATCATTTCCCAATCTCTGACAAGAGAAATAATATAAACATACAAACACCAACAACTCCAACACCATCACAAAACTACCCTTATTCTTTCACCCAATCACCAAAGAATACCACCAGTAATAAAAGTAAAAATACTTTAAAAAGTTTAAAAAGAAAAATTGCATCTTCGATCACTGGAAATAATCCATCTGGAATATCTAGTAGTGCTTTTAATCATTCTTTTTCCAATTGGAATAATTCAATGTATAATAGTAATGTTGTTGGTGGCGGTGGTACTCCAAGTAGTAACTTCCTTGATGATAGTAATAATAGTAATAATTCAAATGGTGAGATATTAAAAAACAATAATGGTTCGAATCGATCTATATCACATGATGAATGGCTAAGACAATTCTATCACAAACATTTAGAGAAATATGAAAAAACTAAAGCAGTCGATTATCTAATCGTTAAACCTTGGAATTTTATTAGTTGGATACTAAGACCCAGTAGAATAGCAAACTATCAATCGAAAATTCTATATAGGAGAGCATATATTTTAAACTTTTTAAATATAGTTTTATTTGTGGTCTATCTTTTATCAACGATCCTTTCTTCCTATGAATGGTTTATATTCTCACCGGGGATCCTACTTTCTGTAGTCTATTACTTTTTAGGTAAGGTTAACAATAAAATGTATCTAATCGCATTCTTGACCATCGTTACTGCTTCTGCTATCAATATCACTTCAATCATTTATGATCTCACTCACACAAGGTCAACTGATAAACTCATCTTCTCTTGGGATCTATTGGTAATGATAATGATTCCCTTACTATTTCCTTCAATAGTTTATTCTATTATAATTTTAATATCAGTCGCTGTATCATATATCGGATTAGGTATTTATGTTCAATCGTCTCATAATTTTGATTTATTAGATGTATGTACTATCTTATTATTTTAATTATTAAACGTTATTATTATTAAATTTTTAATTATTTTTTATTAATTTAAAAAAAAAAAAAGGCATATGATTCATTTGGAGAATTATTGAGATCAATTATTATTGTATTTGTGATTTTAATGTTTTATACTATATTATCATCAGTTGATTTAAAGGAGATTGAAAGAAAAGAGTCCAGGATTCAAAGTTTATTTAGAATTAGTAATGAAGCGTTGGTAGTTCATAAGGATGGTTTAATAACGGACGCCAACCCAGCGTTTGAATCAATGTTTCAAATAAAACTACAAGATTTACTTTATCCCATTCAAAGTGGAATATGGGAATTTCTTCCAGCATTGGAGGGAATGTTTGAACCAGGGGCATCCAAATTTGATAATCCCGATATGGGAGTTATTGAAACCACAGGTATCGATAGCAGTGGAAGAACTTTTCAAGTGGAAGTTCGGACAAATAAAGCAACCTATGATGGTGAACCAGTTGATGTTATCTCAATAATTGATATAACCGGCAGAAAACAATTGATGGAAGCAGACTATGCCCTTAGGAAAGCTGAAGCTGCCAACGAAGCCAAAGTAATCTTTTTGACAACGGTTAGTCATGAATTGAGAACTCCTATCAATGGTGTATTGGCATCTGCAGATATCTTAGAGAGAACGATATTGGACTCAACACAAAAAGAATTCTTAAATTGTATAAAACTATCTGGTAACTATCTACTGGATCTAATTAATGATATCTTGGATTACAGCAAAATTGAAGCAGGTAAAATGGAGATCATAAAGTATGACTTTAGTATCTTAAAAATGTTAGATAATAGCATTCGTATCGTTAGTAAAAACATCTACGAGAAAGGACTGGATCTATGTATTTTCATTGATCCAAATGTACCAGTCATTGTTAATGGTGATCAGAGAAGAATTAAACAAATTCTTTTGAATTTCTTATCAAATTCTATCAAGTTTACAAATCATGGCCAAATCATTATTCGTGTTAAATTAGAGTCTGAGGATTCAAATCATTCACTAATTAAATTTGATGTTGAAGACTCTGGTATTGGTATTAGAACTGAACATCTCAATCAATTATTTGCTTCTTTCTCCCAAATCGATAGTGGTAACAGTAGAAAATATCAAGGCACAGGTTTAGGTTTGTCAATTAGTAAACGTTTGTGTAAAATGATGGGTGGCGATGTAAAGGTAAAGAGTGAGTTTGGTGTTGGTTCGACCTTTTCCTTCTCCATACCTTGTGGTATTCCCACAACTACAACAAGATTCTCTCTTCAAAGTTTAGGAAGTGCAATCTATATGGGCGAAGATATTCAAGGTTTAAACAAACCAATCGGAAAGAAGAAATATGGCGCCTCTGGTGTGGTAGGTATTGTAATCGATAGTAACAAGTACACTAGAAAATCAATCAATCAATACTTTGCCATTTTGAAGATAACTTGTGTTGACTTTGAAAATAAAACTGAATTCGAAAGTTATCTATCCACCTTAGCAACTGTCGATCAAACAACCAATCCTCAGGTTTATTTGGTCATTACAAGTATCATTGATATCAATCCCCTAACTACAAATGGTCTACCAAGAGATAGAATCTATCATTGGATTCTAATGGAAAGTCCAAACGAAGAAAGAAAATTACCTCTAGAATTTGAAAATCGTTTCGTTAAACCTTGTCAATTTGCTGATATAGTTAGATGTCTCTACAAAATTGATAGTATAAACTTTTTTATTGAGCATATGGCTGGCAGCCCAAATAAATCTTCAAAGGAGCCTCAAAGTGGGGGTAGTAGTGGCGATAGTGGTGGTGGTGGTGATGGTGGTGGACATGGTTCAAATCTTTCTCCATCTGAATTATCATCATCTGAGCACCAATTGATATCAACTCCACTTAGCGATGTTAATGATTTTGATGATATACACCTGATGAATCAAAGTTTGTCTGGTTTAGGTCAAAGTGCAAATGCATTAAACTCTGTATACCTGAATACCCTGAGCCAAAGTTCAAGGAGCTATAACCAAAACATCTACCATCACCAACATCAAAACTTTCATAAACACAGGCATCATCACTCCTTACCTACAGAAGAAATTGATTACAATGGATCACCACTTTTCTATGTAAATAAACCAATTAAAAAAGCTCATCACTCTCAACCATCGACTCCAGTCTCCAACGGTATTGCATTAATGGATAGCAGTAAGAGTCCGTCGATATCATCTTCATCCAATTCAAGTATTTCGAGAAACTCTAGTTCAAATGAACTTGGAAACAGTAAAGCCACTCAATCATTCGTATTTTCTCCCACAACCAGAAAATTCTCATTGAATGATTCTTTCAATCCCTCCCTCTCCACAATTGTATTACCACAGGTTTCTTATTCTCCCTCAATGCAAGATGGCAACTTTCCAATCAATATGGAAACTGTCTACAAAAAAATAGAGTCTCACAATAATAACTTCAAAAGAAATGAATCAAAACCATCCACTCCAAACTTTATCCCAAATCAACTCACTCCTACCTCTTTACACTCTCCTCTACTTTTACAATCGCCGTCTGACCCCAACACTCTATCCCCAACCATTAGATTACCTTTAGAAGGTCGTAGTGGAAGTCTTGGTTCTTTAAAACCATTGAAAGAAGATGAAATCCTTGAAAGTATTTCCGAAGATCATACACCTCACTTTTCAAAAAAACCGTCACTACCTATAACAACAACAACAACAACAACAACAACAGCAACAACAACAACACAAACTCCTTCAAACATTCACTCTTTACAACAACAAAAACAACAAAAACAACAAAAACAACAAAAACAACAAAATCCAACAACACCTCGAAACATTGATAAAACTACCAGCATTAAACCAAATAAACCAATAACTTTATCAACATCTGAAAAAATTGAAAAGATATTGTTAGTCGAAGATAACTTTGTAAATGTTAAAATCTTTAGCAAATTATTAAAAGACAGTGGATATATGTTTGATGTGGCACATAATGGTGTGGAGGCTGTTGAGAGTGTAAAAAGAGGGGCATATGACCTAATATTGATGGATTGCCAAATGCCAGAAATGGATGGTTTCGAAGCTACCACTGTTATCAGAGATCTTGAAAAATCCAATCTCATAAAACCGCCGCCATCAAAAAAACATTCTCATGTTGTCATTGTGGCTTTAACTGCGAACTCTGGTTATAAAGATAAACAGAAATGTCTTCAAGTTGGGATGAATGATTTCCTACAAAAACCAATTAAAACCTCTGATATTCTAATTCAAATGATTAAAAAACACTTGAATTGATATCAATATTTTAACATAATTTTTGTAAATAAATTTATATGTGATTTTTTTAAGATTTTTTTTATAAAATTAATTAAAATTTTCAACCCACCATTTTAAAAAAAAAAAAAAAAAAAAAAAAAAAAAAAAAAAAAAAAACCGAAATTAATTATTGGAATCTAAATGCAAAGGTTTATTTTACGAAACAACGAGCAGTTCGAATATTAATAACCACGGTAAAACAATCTTTGAACATTTCTTTCAAATTTCTTACTAACTGATTAAAAAAAAAAAAAAAAAAAAATTAAAAAAAATATCAACAATCCATTTTTTAGATTTTTAATAATTAAATATCTATATAATTTTTTTTTTTATTTTATTTTTTTTTAAAAAAAAAATATTTCTTTTTTTTTAAATAAAAAAAAAATTAAGTAAAAATTTAATAATTTTTATAAAAAAAAAAAAAAGATATTCATTATATGAATTATATGAGGTAAAAAAAAAACTCTATTGATATTCATTATAATATTAATCCTATAAATAAAAGTTCCAGTGTAAGGTATTTTTTTTTTTTTTATTTTTTTAAAAGGCAAATGCCCAAATTTCTTTAAGATTTCATATGGCAAATGATTTTCTCACTTCACAAAATTTTCAAACCTTTCCTCTGTCTTTTCATTCCTTTTACACAGGCAACATATGCATTTATATGAATTGATACCCAATTAATTAAATTAATTAATATAACCTTTCAGAAAAAAAAAAATAAAATAAAATAAAAATATAAAAAAAATAAAAATAAAAAAAAAAAAAACAAAAAAAAAAAAAATTAAAATAATAAAAAAAAAATTAGCGTTTATTTGAATTCGAATTCATAATATATATTTTTTTTTCTATATGTCCATTTTTTTTTATAATATTTGAGACAAACCACACAAACACATAAACACACAATACAAATTCCCAATATTAGTTTTTTTCTTTTTTTATTTTAATGTGTTCACACTGCTGCTATAAATACTCTTTAACAAAAATAGCAATACTAATAACAAAAAAAAAAAGCAACATTAATAAATAAAAAAAGAAAAAAAAAAAAAAATAAATATAAATAAAAATAATTTTTTAAAAAAAAAAAAAAAAAGAGAACCCCAGTACAAATAAATGTATGTTAGATACTCATTCTTTTAATATATTTTTTTTCACTCATTATTATTAATAATGTAAAAAAAAAAAAAAAAGCCATTCAAGATTTAATAAAAAAAACTATATATTAATTAAACCATTTATAACATCACTTTTAGATAGAAAATGATATCGAAAGAAAATGAGTTAGTTATTGGTGGTGACAAAAAAAATATACAAAAAATAAATATGTGGAATTTACCAAAAAAAATAAAATTTTTTTTTAAGACCAACCATAACCAAGGAATAATAGTTAGAAATAATAATAATAGTAATAATAATAATAATAATAATAATAATAATAATAATAATAATAATAATAATAATAATAATAATAATAATAATAATAATAATAATAATAATAATAATAATAATAATAATAATAATAATAATAATAATAATAATAATAATAATAATAATAATAATAATAATAATAATAATAATAATAATAATAATAATAATAATAATAATAATAATAATAATAATAATAAAATAAATGATTTACCAATTGAAATTTTAGGTATTATATTTAAATTATTGATAATAAACTTTAAGATTGAAACACCAAATCATAAAGAGCTTGTAAACATTATGGGTACCAATAAATTATGGAATAATATTGGGATGTCAGTGATAGAGACAATAAGATTGGATCGATGTGTTAATCTACCAAGCATCGAGAGTTTTAAAATGATGAAGAGGATGAAATCATTGAAACAATTGAAAATCATTGGAGGAGAGGCAATGAATCATCAGTATATTGAAGTGATAAGAGGATTGAATCAATTGACACATCTTAATCTATTCTCTAATAAGATTGGAGATATTGGATTTAAGAGGTTAGCAAATGCATTGGAAGAGAATGATAGTAAATTAAAGTTTTTGGGATTATCCTATTGCGATTTAACCAAGGAAAGTGGTAAAGCATTATGTGAACTCTTTAAAAAGAATCAAAGTCTTCAAGAGATTATACTATCATACAATCAACTAATGGAAGAGGGAACAGTTGAAATGGCCAAAGGATTACCCTATTCATGCTCTTTGATTAAATTGTCTTTGAGTAACAATGAAATTGGTGATTTGGGAGCAAAAGAAATCGGCGAGGCATTATCACAGAATAAAACAATCACCGAGCTGGATCTAAGATGTAATTCAATCGGTAGTAAAGGTAGTAATTATATTTGCCAATATCTAAAGGACAATAGATCATTAGTTGGAATTGACCTTTGGGGAAATTCTTTGGGTAATGATGGTGCAAATGGAATAGGTAAAGCATTGGAAACCAATCAATACATAAAGTCCATAAATCTCACCAGAAATTCAATTCAAGAGCAAGGAATTAAATTCATAACAAATGCACTCTCCCTATCGTTATGTTCAATTGTAACCATTGATCTCTCTTCAAACTCTTTGACACTAGAGGGTACCAAGGAGATCTCTCGTGCTCTCTCATTCAATCTTTCCATTGAAAACATTAATCTCTCCTCAAATAAGATAGATTCAGATGGTTCAAAGATTCTATGCAAAAGTTTATTGAAAAATAATACAATAAAAACTTTAAATCTCTCAATGAACGACATCGGTGAACAAGGTTGTATCTATTTCTATAGAGTTTTAAAGAAATCTAAAAATTTAAAGCATTTAAATTTGGCTTTAAATAAAATTGGTAATAAAGGTTTAATCAATTTATTATCAAATCAATTCGATTATGATTTAGAACAACAACAACAACAACAACAACAACAACAACAACAACAACAACAACAACAACAACAACAACAACAACAACAACAACAACAACAACAACAACAACAACAACAACAACAACAACAACAACAACAACAACAACAACAACAACAACAACAACAAAATTATCATCGTGGTGATATCGAAACATCACTCGAAATAATTACGAACAGTACAGGTTTAAACGAATCAAATGATTTTAAATATATAAAATCATTAAATTTATCACAAAATCAAATAACATTTTCAAATGAAATCATAGAGTTAGTTTTGAATACTTTAAAAAATAATATTCAAATTACCCAATTAAATTTAGAATCAAACACAATTTTATCAAATTCTTCATTGTCCCAAAATATCCCTTTAAAACGTTTGGTTAGTTATTCCAAAATTAATAATATTACGATTGGGTATTTGTAGATAAAAAAAAAATAATAAAAATGAATAAAATTTAAAAAAAAAAAGAAAAATAGTGTTTTGGAAAGTCTTTTCAAATAAAGTTTTTTTTTTTGAGATATTTAGCCCAAAAAAAAAAAAATAAAAAAATAAAAAAAAAAAAAAAAAATAAAAAAAAAATTTTAAATTTTTTTTTTTTTTTTTTTTTTTTTTTTTTTTTTTTTTTTTTTTTGAAAAACTAATTTTATAGTGGTTTTTTATTTTATTTATTTATTTATTAAAAATAATGTCTACATCAACATCAGCAGAAGGAAGCACATCTACTCAACCAATATCACAAACCCAACTTGCTCAAAGTAGATGGGAGAGTGCACAGGAAAAGGTATTGAGTTTTAGTTACTGTTTTTTCTAATAGATAGATCTTGAAAATATTGACTCATATTTTTTTATATTTTTTTATAAGGCTTTTCTTAGTTGGGTTAATTCTTTATTATCAAAAAAAAATTTAAAGATTGAAAATATTTCAACAGATTTTTCTGATGGAACTAAACTAATATACTTCTTAGAGTTGGTTTCAAATAAAAAATGTAGAAGAAAATTTAATCCAGAACCAAAAGATAAAGTGAGTAAAAAAAAAAAAAAAAAAATTTTCTATTTTTAATTTTTTTTATTAATATGATTTTTTTTTTTTTTTTTGATCCATTTTTTTTTTAATAAAAAGATTAATAGAATTCAAAATATTACAATAGCATTATGGTTTATTGAAGAAGAATTAGATATAAAGATTAGAAGTATTTCATCTATTGGAGCAGAGGATTTTTATGATGGTAATAAAAAGATGATCTTTGGATTTTTATGGTCATTATATAGAAAGTTTAGAATATTGGGTATTCGTGCCAATGGAGGCGGTGGTGGAGAGTCATCATCGTCATCTAATAATCAAGTATCGACTGAGCAAACAGAGGCAGAGAATAATTTATTGGCATGGTGTTCAAATTTGACTGGTATGAATGTCACCCAATTTAAGAATGGATTTAAGGATGGATTGGCATTTCTATCAATTGCGAAACAATTTTCCCAATTTCCATCGAGTACATCAGATTTGGCATTGGAGGGAGCCAATCTAAGAGGTGGTACATTGGGAGAGGAAGAGTTATCATTCAACCAATTGGATGGTTTGGAGGGTTTAGATTCTATTGCACGTTTGAATGCGGTATTTGATTTTGCAGAGAAGAATCTAAATATTCCAAAGCTATTGGATGCCGAAGATCTCGTCAATGGCAATGCAGATGATCGTACTGTTATGTTGTACACCTCAATGTTTTACAATGCCTACGAGATGGCAAGTAAAAAAGCTCAACGTCAAGAGAAATCTCATAATCAAATCCTATTGGAACAAGTGAAAGAGATGGCCGAACAAGAACTCCTTAACATTAGGAAAGAATTTCAATTGGAGTTAATGTTAAACATGTACACTCAAGAACTCTCCAATCAAAGATTCGAACGTATTGTAATGGAACGTATGCTCAAAGAACAAGAGAATCAATCATTACTCAATAATCTCTTGCTACTAAGAGATCAGTTAGAGGATCATCAAATTAAACTATGTAAATTACAAAAAAACGTTCAAGAAGAGGCAACGGGAAAACGTGCCCCATTATGGGGTTGTCCTCTTATATCTGCTGATCTTTCAAAAGATCAATTCGAACAAATTCAACTCTTAGGTGATCTCTTGGAAGAGGAATCAAATCGTATCAATAGAATAGTTCAAGTCTCTGAAGTGAAACCAATTAGTTTTTTAAAAAATAAATTTCAAAATCAAAATAATCAAAATGATAATAATAATGATAATGATTACGACAATGAAAAAAATCGCAAAAACAATAATAATAAAAATAATAATGTTGATGATGGTAATAATTCCGCAACATAAAAAGTTTATAATAAATTTATTTATTGATGGTAATAATAATTTTACACATAAAAAGAAAAAAAAATGGTTTAAAACATCACACATCTTTTTTTTTAAAATTCTTCATTTTTGCTAGAATATCGTCTTCTTCATCCTCATCTATTAAAATATTACCACATGAGGTTGTTGTAGTTGTGGTGTTAAAATTATTTGCAGATGTAGTGGTCGTGGTAGTGGTAGTAGTGGTAGTAGTGGTGATTCCACCACCAGTACTCATTCCTTTTAATCTTTCAATTTTTATACTGAAATTCTTTTTTAAATCATCCTTTCTAACTATTATTTGAAATAAAGATTCCAATTGTGAAAAGGTTGCTAAAGCAACAGTATATGAGGATGAAGAATTATCAACCATTGTAAAAGTATCAACAGTACCATAGCTAGAGAGTATATCCAATATTTCATCTTTTGTATATCCAAATTTTCTTCTCCATTTTAATTTTATAACTAAACTTTCTGTTTCTTCTTGTTGTTGTTGTTGTTGTTGTTGTTGTTGTTGTTGTTGTTGTTGTTGTTGTTGTGATTGCTTTCTTAATTCATTTATGTAGTTTTGTCTAAATTGTTCATTCTCCATTTCAACATTTCTCTTTGAGTTTAAATCATTTTCTCTCCTCTTTTTAAATTGACTCTCTCTCTCAAATAGATCCTGTTTCATTTTCTTTCGCACATTATCCATTTCTTGTTCTTTTCGTTTTTTCTCTTTTTTAGCCAACAACTGTGAATCAAAAATAATACGTTTATTTTCATCACTTAATGTTGTATTGGCTATTGTGATCTTTTCAAACATCACCACCGCCTCTTGCGATTTGTTTTTATCTGGATGGTATTTCCTTGCCATCTTTCTGTATGCATTTTGAATTTGTGTGGTGGTTGCATCTTGTTCAATATTTAAAATCGCATACCAATCCTCAAAATCTATATTATTGCCTGTCATTTTTTTTTTATTTTTTTTTCATTTCGCGCAGCGAAAACTTTAAAATTATTTCTATTTTTTTGAATTTTCATGAATATCTTTTTTTTTTTTTTTTTTTTTGGTGTTTAATTTTTTTTTTTTTTTTTTAATTAATTTTTTTTTTTTATTTTTTAATTAATTTTTTTTATTTTTTTATTTTTTTTTTTAAAAAGGAAAAAAAAAATTATGAAAAAAAATTACTATAAATGTTTTTTAAAAACTATAAATTAATGATTGTTTTAACATTTACTAATTATTAGAAAAAATAAACAATGATTAAATTATTTTAGTTTTGTTTTTTCCTTTTTTGTAAAAAGATTTTTTTTTTTTTAAAATAAATTAAAAAAAGTGACTTAAATAATTTAGAATTCTTATTATTTATAAATATTTAAATTTAGTTTTTAATTTTTTTTTTTATAAATAATTACAACAAAATATAAAATAGGTTGATAATATTAATAATTAAAATAGTAACAAAATGGCAGGAATAGATATTGATATCGAAAATAGTAATTCCAACTCTAATCCTAATAACACCAATAAGAATATCAATAATAATAATATTAATAATGAAATAAATTCATTCAATGAAACAATGAATGGTTCATTATATATCACCAAAAAAAGTTCAATCGATTCCAAACAAGTTGGGAAATACAGCCTGATATCACCAGAAGATACTGTCGCTCATGACGTTTTTTATTGTCAAATGATATTCATTTTAGGATTCATATTCTATTTCCCATTCTTTTTCTCAAGCTTTTATGTATTTAACACTCAATCTGGAACCATTAAAAAGTTGGGTTTTGCCTCGGTTTGTTTATTCACTCTGTATACATTCTTAATTGCAATAATATATTGGTCCGTCAAAGATTATTATTATTAAAGTTACAATCGTCAAACAACTAATTAAAAAAAAAAAAAAAAAAAAAAAAAAAAAATCCAATAAAAGTATAATTTATATTTAATTTAATTTTTTCTGAAAATTTGTCTTTTTATTAGAAAAAAAACCCGCCAAGATTTTTTTATTTATTTTTTAAAATTTTTTTAAATTTTTTTTTTTTTTTTTTTCAAAAAAAATAATTCAATACAAAAAATTATCTCTTTTGTTATATATTTACAAAAAATGTCTGATAAAATAAATAGTTTTGGTAATAAAATGAGAAGTTTTTTTTCAAACACCTCAAATAAAACAAATTCTCAACAGTCACACGAAAATAATGATGATACTGATGATTTATCATTTTTTAACCAACCAAATAATGGCAAAAATAAAAAAGTTGAAGGCACATTTGTATATAGCGATGAAGAGACAGAAGCACCAAAAGATGTGGACTCTAGAGTTAAAATTAATAATTCATTAATTTTAACACCAAAATCCGTAAAGAGAAAGTTTATTGACGATGAAGACGACGGCGATAATAATAACAATAATAATAATAATAACAACACTAATTATAATAATAATAATAACAATGGTAAAACCAATCAACAACCATTAAAAAAAACAAATAACAATAGCTCCAATGATAGCTCTAAAGTTCATATTGACGATGACATTGATATTGATCCTTCGGTGTATGAATCAATTGAAGAAGAATTGGCAAGTCAATCAAAACCTTCACAATCAACAATAAACTCGGATGAACTATCAAACAGATGGCAATGGAGAACCGATAATGGAACATGGGAGAGCTATGATATTGAGAAAATGTATCAAATTGAAGAAGCATACAAAAAAGAAACCAAGGATATTACTATCGATAATGAAAGATACATTGACTTTAAAAACTTTAAACAAAAAAGATTTGACTCTCTTTTAAAACAAAGAGAAATTCGTAGAATTCCAATTAATCTACCATTAACTTCAATTCCAAATTCTTTAATCGGTGATCAGTCTAAATTTAAACCAAATTCAAATTCTCCTTCCTCAAACTCTTCCTCAAACCAAAATTCTAAATTTAATAATGCATTTTCAATGTTTAAAAGTAGTGCACCTCCAAAGCCATCAAATAATAATAGTAATAGTAATAATAATAATAATAATAATAATAATAATAATAATAATAATAATAATAATAGTAATAATAATAATAATAATAATAATAATAATAATAGTAATAATAATAATAATAATAATAATAATAATAATAATAATAATAATAATAATAATAATAATAATAATAATAATAATAATAAGTGGCAATGGAGAGAAGATAATGGAACTTGGAGAGACTATTCAGATACAGATTCACAAAGATTGGCCGAGGCATCTAAAAAAGGAAATAAAAGGTGTCAAATTGATGATGATAGATTTGTAGATTTAGAGAATTTACTTCAAAGAAGATACGATGATAACCAAAAAGTTAGACCGGTTAGAAAAGGTGATGGTGGAAATTCTGCAAAGTCCACTACTAATACTTCGAATCAAACAAAGACGAGCTCCAATAGTCCACCATTAAAATCTGTAACCACATCAACTCCTCAAAAATCATTTTTTTCTTCTTCCTCTTCGTCATCTTCTAATAATAATAATAACAATAGTAATAATAATAATAATAAAAATAATAATAGTAATAATAATAGTAAAAATAATAATGAAGAAGGTTCAGGTAAATGGCATTGGCAAAGTGATTCAGGTTGGGAAGAATATAATTCAGAGATAAATGAAACCATCGAAAGGGGTTATCAAAATAATGAAAAATCTTTAATCATTGAAATCGGTAAAGAAAATAAAATAATAGACTACAATGCTTTTGTCCAAAGAAGAGCTGATGACCCTTCCAAAAGGAGAAACATTAAACGTGAAGTAGTCGCTAACTTTAAACCATATCAAAAGAATAGTAATATTAATAGTGATAAGACAGGTTTTGGTGGTAACAATTATAATAATGACAAAGATAAAGATAGTATTAAACAACAACAACAGCAAACAAATAAAAAGAAATATGAAACGGATTTTAATGACGAAAGTTTGTTTGAAACCTCCTCAAATAGTGTGGGTGAAAGTGAAGAAGATTTGATGGCAGATGATTTGGATATGAGCGATCCTAAATTTAGAGAGAAGAAAAGAAAACTATATGTTTGTGGAAACGATTATAAAACTTGTGATCAATTGACAACTTGGTATCAATTTTTGGAGAACAACAGACATAGGGTTACAAAACCAACCAATAGTGATATAGAACCAAGTGCTTACTTGAATAAAAAACTTTGTTTATATGGAGGTGACATTACAACATTAGAAGTCGATGCCATTGTCAATGCAGCCAGACCATCATTATTGGGTGGTGGCGGTATCGATGGTTCGATTCATAAAGCTGCTGGTTGCGGCCTCGTAAGAGAATGTAAAGTATTTGGTAGATGTAGCTTTGGTAATGCAGTTATAACCAGAGGTTACAGATTACCAGCCAAATACGTGATTCACACGGTTGGCCCGATGGATAAAAACCCTGATACCCTAAAGAAATGTTATGAATCTTGTTTGGATATCGTTCTAAAAAACGACCTAAAAACTGTTGTCTTTTGTTGCATCGCAACCGGTGTGTATGGTTTTCCAAGTTTGGATGCAGCTCATATCGCCCTATCGACAATATCTGATTGGTTGAAAATTCATCATAAAAAGATTGACAGAATTATATTTTGTATCTTCACCAAAGTAGACTATCAAATCTATGGTAAACTATTACAGACTTATTTCCCAATTCATCAGTTGGATGAATAATTTAAATTTAAAACAAAAGAAAATAAAAATTTAAATTGAACTTATTCCCCTTTACATTTCATTTTTTTTTTTTTTTTTTTTTCTTTTAATTTTTTTTTTTTTTTTTTTTTTTTTTTGTTCCACTAACAAATTAATGTGAGTGAGTCTTCATTAATGACCAAAAAAAAGGAGGATTTAATATCTATTTCAGAGAGATTATTTGAAACAGTATTAAATGCAAGAGTGGGGGTAAAAAAGACTCAACTTGAAAGGGATTTCGCTGAGTTATCTAGAGAAACAGAATCAATTTTAAATATAGAACACCAAAGACAATCAATTTTAAGTCAAATACAAATTGAATCAAGCACTCTAAAATATTTAAAATCTATTGATGATAAAAAAGAAGAACCAGAACAAGAAAAACCAATAATCGAAGAAATTAATGATAATAATAATAACAATAATAATAATAATAATAATAATAATAATAATAATAATAATAATAATAATAATAATAATAATAATAATAATAATAATAATAATAATAATAATAATAATAATAATAATAATAATAATAATAATAATAATAATAATAATAATAATAATAATAATAATAATAATATTAATAATAATAATAATAATAATAATAATAATACTAATAATAATAATAATAATGAAAAAGAAGAAAATGAAAAAGAAGAAAACCATACAAAAGAGGAACTTGAAGAGATAAATAGTGAATTGAAATCAAAACTTTTACATTTAATAGCAGTCAAGTCTGAGATGCAATTGTCTTATAATAGATCAGTTCAAAGCAACGTAATGAATTTGATTTCAAAAGATGAGACACTCAATACAGAAAACGAAAAATTAATTGGAATGGTAAAATCTAGAGATGAACTAGTTTTAAAATGTTTAAAATTGATTAAAATCAACGAGAGTAATGAAAATCAAATATTCAATATTAGAAAGGAAAGAATGGCACTCACTACAAAAAATAGAAAAAATTTTAATGATCTTCTAAAGAAACAAAAAGAAATTAGCTTAAAAATAATTAATGAGTAGGTGAATTTTTTTATTTTTTTATTTTCTTTTTTTCTTTTTTTCTAATAAACCCCCAACAAAAAAAAAAATGTGACTTCTTATTTAGTGAAGAAAAAAATGAGTGTAAAAACAACAAAATTAAACTTCAAAAATTTACAACACAGAGTTTAATTTACGAGACATCGATTGACTGGTCAAAGGACAAGAAATTTATCAATTATTTTAAAAAAATTGGGAAAGAAAAAAAAATAAAACAATAGTCATTGGATAGACCACGATGAGTGAACCAACCTTTTTTTTAAAAAGACAACCTGAAAAAAAAAAAAAAAAAAAAATAAAATAAAATAACCCCTTTTTTGATTTTCTTACGTTGGCCAAACTTTCACACAAAGATTTTTAATTAAAATTTTTTTTTTATTTTTTTTTTTTTTATTTCAGTCGTTTTCATAAAATAATTTTTTTTTTTTTTTTTTATGTGCCACCAAATTATTTTTTTATAATCCAAAATACATACATACATATAATTACACACATAAAGATAATAGTAATAAATAAAGATCATGATTTTTAAAAAACCTCAATATAACAATATAATTTTTTATAGTAGTTTATAAAAAAAAAAAAAAAAAAAAAAAAAAAAATTGTATTAGTAATTCACAAAAAAAAAAAAAACAAACAAATAAATAAAAAAACAAAAATTAAAAAAATAAAAAATGAATAAAGAAAAGAATTGTAGTAATAGTATAAACCTAATGATGTTGACGATAATATTGTTATTATTTACGATGAATGGAGGGGATTGTATGGTGTATAATAGACAGTTTTCATTTAGTGGAACTTATTATATGGTTCAAGAGTATGGATTCAATAGTAATGGTATTGCGGATATAAATGTGAATAGGTTTGATTTAGATGGTACAGTTGTTTCATATAATAGTACAATTGGTGGAAAAGGCGGAAATAACAATAATAATAATAAAAATGGTAGTAATACAGATAACAGTAGTTCACCAGTTTATACTGGTAGTACTGGCGGTATAATAATACCAATAAATAATATAACACTATGGATATGCCAAGATAGGGATTACCAATCAGTGATTGGTTCAACACCAACCAATATGATTGAAACTAAACTATGCGATGGTACAGCCACTCTATCCAATTGTCCTATAAACAACATTCCTTTGTATGATGGTTTCAAAGGTACATTTGACATTGTAGATTCCGATATGTATAGAGTGATCATTTTAAAATGTAACGATGACAGAACAGCATCGCTAGATTTATCTTTTACACTCACTAATAGAAAAGGCCAACTAGAGAAAGGATACCTACAGTTACCTCTACTCTATCGTTATATAATGATAATATTTTGTTGTTTATTTTTTGCAGTCTCAATATTTTGGTATTGTCATAAAAGTTCTTTAAATGTTTTACATTTTATTTTATGTATGTATACAATTTCTATTTTTATTTTTTTGTTTAACTATTATCTATCATTATACATATATATTGTTAATAAAATTCTTATTCTTTTTTTTTTTTTTTTAATAGATATTGTTTTGGTTTTAAAATTAATACTGATTATTGTTCAATATTCATTTTGGACAGATGCAAATAACATTGGTACCTATAGTATGGCATTATGGTATATTCAAAACATATTCTATTCGTTCTCAGAAACTGCTTTTTTTCTCACCTTATTTATACTATCTAGGGGGTTAAAAGTGACCAGACAGACTCTATCAAGATCAGAATTAAAGACCATTTTCGTTGTAGGGTTTTTCCTTTGTGGGATTTTGTTGTTTTTTAGATTTTATAACGATATCTATTATTTCCTTAGTTTAATGATACTCTACTTTTTTATGATGCCAAAAATATTTACGAATATCACAAAAAATTTAAGGATTCTCTATTCTCATTCAATTTTATCAAGGTAAATTTATTATTTATTATTATTTATCATGTAATGGATTTTTTTTATTGTTTAATTAATAAATTATTTTTATTTATTTATTTACTAGATACATAAATAATTTAGAACAGGTAAATAATTTAACAGAAAAGAAAAGAGTTTTTACCAACTTAAGAACCTCAGTGGTTTTGTATTTAGGAGCGATTTTATTTGTAAATAGTTTAAGAATTGTGATGGTGTGGTCTTTGTATTGGTTGGCATTCACTTTATCAGAGCCAATATTCATTTTGATGGTTTCTTTTCTTTGTTACTCTTTCAAACCAAACAACACATCTCAATCCATTTTTAGAAATCCAAATTTGGATGCCGTGGATTTTTCAGAGATCGCTCAAAATATTCAAAATCTTTTAAATCCTGTCGATCCTGTGCTTCTCTCCACCATCATGGAGATTAGATCTTTTGATCCAACAACTTGCCATGTCATAAAATATCCAAGCCATCAGTATTCAAAATACTCTTTGGCTGTACTCGAACAACCATCATCTTCAAAGGGTGACTCTGATAAAAAGGATTAAAAAAAAAAAAAAATTAAAATTTTGTACATTTATATATTGAAATTGTAAAGTTTTTAATTCATTCTTGTTACAGTTCTTTTAGATTTATTTTTTAAAAAAAAAATTTAAAATTAAAAAAACAAATAATTAAATCAATTATGAGATATTTTCGAAATATTACACAAATAATCATTTATTTTTGTTTTCTTAAACATTAGAGTCTTTTTTGTTTTCTTAAACATTAGAGTCTTTTTTTTTGTTATTTGAGTGGGTGTTGGTATCCTTGTCATCATCGTCATTCAAATTAATTTCTTGTAATGATTGTTGAGGAGTTAAAGGTGGATGTTGAAGAGGTATTTCAATTCTAGTGGTGAGATTATCCATTGGTATTGAATTGGTATCCACTATTGACTCGATGTCTTTTTTGGAAGAGATATCTTTATCGTCTTGTAGATTTGCACCATTCTGTTTAAAGCTTTCAGGGCCATTTGTTTTTGAATTCTCATTTTGAACAGAGAAAGATTCAATCATTGAAGTTGTGTAATAGTTGCTTGAATCCGAAACGTTATTACCATTGACAAAATCACCACTATTGTTATAGTTACTATTATCATTAGTATAGCAGTTATTGTTATTAATATTGTTAATGTTATTATGGTGATTATTTTGAGCATTATTTGATAATGCAACGGGTGAATGGTTATTGTTGTTTTTATTCTTTTCTAATCTTTGTTGAGTTTCAACAAAGTAACCAAACTTTGTAAAAGGTACAAGAATTATTGATGCTAAATATCTCCACATTAATGGATTATTGTATATAAAGGTGACTGAAGCATAGAAACCATGTGATACACTTAGATAGGTATGAAGTATACTGACCCATGCAGGAAACATATTCATACCATTTACAATACGATTTACAACGGCGAATACCCAGCATAAAAGGAAAACTATAATATAGTTGATCAATTTGAATTGATAGGTCATATGTCTATCCTTATTATCACTGACACTACTTCTAATTACTTTATAGGTATATCTCGATGTTAAACCGACCAACACCGCTGCAAGGAACCAAATCGCTAAAAATGGTCCGTAAAATAATCCAAACCTATATCCAACATATGTATTACCAATCCAACACCAATTTCCTGTAACCTCCACAACATTCTTTGATAGCATTATAACTGTCATTATAAATGGAACTACCCAACAAAATATATGATAATATTTTTCAAATTTCTCTGGCTCTGGTTCTCTCTTTACTATTAAATTATAAATACTAAATGCTTTATATAAAATAAAAAAAATAAAAGTATTAATTTTTTTTATATAAAAAATTATTATTATCTTAAATATTAAATATATACATAAACATAATGTCCATAACCAACAAGCCAGTGAACCATAGGTTATAACTGTTGCATAAAGATAACATTGAAATGTTCCATTTGATTGTTTTTTTTCAATTAATGTTAAAAGTGTTGATATCAAATCCTTGGCCAGTGATGTTGAACAAAAAAATGTAATAATCTTTGTAATATGATTACGAAGTAATTTTAATCTCCAAAAACCTAATAAAACTAATGTGCATCCAATTATTGATGTAAAATCCGCTATTAATAATACTGCATACGATGCATCATTCTCTTGCTTGGTCATTCCAGTAGAAGCTGTACTTGTAGTATTTAAACTATCCATTTAGTTATTATTATTATTATTATTATTATTATTATTATTATTATTATTATTATTATTATTATTATTATTATTATTATTATTATTATTATTATTATTATTATTATTATTATTATTATTATTATTATTATTATTATTATTATTATTATTATTATTATTATTATTATTATATTTTTACAAAATTTTATATTAATTGGATCTTGTTTATTTTTATTAAATTTTTTTTTTTTTTTTTTTTTTTTTTTTTTTTTATTATTATTACAATTTGAAAATTTTGTTTGATTCTTTATGTGAATGTGTGAGTTTTTTGTAATTGAAACAAAATTGAAAAAAAAAAAAAAATTTAGATGAATATACATTTTGTTCTGTAATATATATTTTGAAAAAAAAATAAAAAAAAAAATAAAAAAAAAATAAAAAAAAGGGTGTGTTTTTGGGTGTTTTTAGAGTGTTAAGTGTGTGTTTAGAAAATAGCGTGATTATTATATTATTGTTTTAAAAATAGTATATTGTATAGGTCTATGAAAAAATTAATTATATAAATAAATTTCCATATGATGTAATAATATTGTTATACGATAATTATATGGTTATTAATAATACAACGATTACTTTATATATATATCTCATTTTTTATTTTAGAATTTGTACATTTATATACTGACTTTTTAAATCAAAATTTTTAAAAATAAAATTAGAATTCTGGTAGATAATTTTTTTCCTTAAAATATATAAAGTGAAAATTAAATACATAGCTATATATAATTTTAAAATAATAATAAAGAATCAAAAAAGGTATGAAATTGTTTTTTTTTTATTTTTTTATATAAATTTTGAAAAGATTAAAATACAATTTCCATTTATATTTAATACATTTATGCTTTTAAATTTGTATACTAATGTGTGGTTCTTAAGGATTATTTTCATAATTTTTTTTTCAATTAAAATTTTTATTATTATTTTATTAAAAAAACCCACCATTATTTTTTTCCAAAAAAGAATAAATTGTATTACAAAATTGTTGTACAACCATAAAAAATTATAACACCAAAGGTGGTTAAAATGGTAAATTTCTAGTATTATGTTATATTTCAATAAATAAAGTAAAAAAAAGCAAAGAGTTGTGCTTGAAATAATATATATGTGTGTTGTATTTTAATGTGGTTTAAAAAAAACTTTGATTTTGTATTAGTATCAACAAGATATTTTACCAACAATGACAGTTACAATAACAAAAAAAAACTGTTTTAGGTTGATGATCACTTCCGTTTTGATATATTGTGTTAAAAATTATATTATTTTATTAAAAATTTATATTATTTTTTTTTTTTTTTATAAAAAAAAAATAAAAATAAAAACTCTTTAAATTTATTTTTTATTGTTTATTTTTTTTTTTGAAAAAATAATAAATAAATATTTCTATAAGAAAATTAATAAAATATTAAAAAAAAAAATGAGTAAAATAATAAACTGTGGTATTTTGGGAGCAGCAAAAACTGGAAAATCATCAATTATCAATATGTTTTTGCAATCTTATTTTGAAGAATCATATATGGCAACAATAGAAAATAAATGTAACAAATTATATTCATATAAAAATAATCTATATACAATAAGTTGCAACGATACAGCAGGTCAAGAAGAGTATAGTTGTTTAGTACCAGATACAATTTCTAATTGTAAATATTTTATCTATTTTCATTTTTATTTTTTTTTTAAAATTTTTCTAAATTTTTTTTTTTTTTTTTTTTTTCAAAATAATAGGTCAATGTTTTATAATAGTTTACTCACTAAATGATAGAGAATCAATTGATAAAATTCAATTATATAAAGATTTAATAAAATCAAACTATAAAGGAAATTATTTAACACCACCAATAATATTGGTTGCAAATAAATCTGACAAAAAGAATGTAATCACAAAGAATGAAATAATTGAGTTATCTAAAGTATTTGATATCCCAACAATAACCTCTTCCTCAAATAATTTAGCATCGGTACTATCAATTTTCAATTTACTGATTGATACAATCGAATACAAAGATAAACAAAAAATTAAAAACTGTAAAGAATATAAAAAAGTTATAAAAAATTTAAATCAAAGAAACAAAATAATTAAACTCTATAATAAATTCATTAAAAATTAAAAAAAAACTGTAATATAAAGCGATGTAAATAAAAACTGTTAAATAAAAAACACCTTTAAATAATAAAAAAAAAAAAAAAAAAAAAAACACACACCCACACACAAAAAAATGTTTTATTTTATTCATATGATATTAAAAACAATTTTTTTTTTTTTTGAAACAATTATTATTATTTATTTTTTATTTTATTATTTTGTTTCTTGTTGTTTCTTTTGTTTAAAAAAAAAACTATTTAAATTAAAATTATTTAAAAAAAAATGAAAAAGATAATAATTTTTTTTATTTTTATTTTCTATCTAGTAAATATAATAAAATGTGAAGTGTTTTTAGATTTACCAATAATTAAAGATTTTTCAATTAATAAAGAAATAATTAAAATAAAGACGGACATTAATAGTGTCTACTATAGTAATTGGACTCTATATAGCGATATCGAGTTTACAAAAGTCTCATTAACAATAATTTTCCATTGCCAAATTATTGATCAAAAAATAAGGGAGTGTATTTTCGAATCCAACCAATATAAAAACCAATTAAATGCCTATTCCATCGATGCATGTTTACTATCTAATCAAAAAGATAATCAAGACAGTAAATGTGGCGTTGTATTGAGTGAATCGGTCCACCCTTACCCAATTATCACCAATATATCAATAACAAGTGATGGTAACTTAAAACTAAAAGGATATTATTTAAATTTTGATATACATTATATGCTATGGACAGGAAATGAAACAAATGAAATCATTATATTAAAAAATAAAGATCACATCACAGATAATGAAATTGTCTTAAATTTCTCAACAAATTTAGATAATAATAATAAACAACTCTTTTTAATTATTAATTGGAATTATAATAAACCAATACTTATTAATACTTTAAAAATTAAAAAAGAAAATATTCAATCAATTGATAATCTGGTCATTTTAAATAATAATAATAATAAAAATAATAATAATAATAATAATAATAATAATAATAAAGATATAGAAATAATAAATGTTAATAAGGATTTATCTGATTTTTCATCTAATAAAGGAATTTTAGTAATAAATGGTAATAGAATAAAAGGTAACATCTCTGTGCAGGTTGGGGAATTGTTTTGTCCAAGTGTAATAATTTTAGATTCAAGTATGATTCGAGTAATTTTACCTGATGGTGTTGGTGATGGAAAATTAATTCCCATTAAAGTATTTTTAGAAAAAAAAATATTAAACACAGAAAATATATTATTTTTTACCTACAAACCACCGGATATCAAATTTATTGAAGGCTTATCAAGAGACGGTGGGGAAATTACTATATATGGCTCTAATTTTAATAAAGACCTTGTTATTATAGTAGGTACTAATCCTTGTTCTTCCCCAAGAATCATTTTTAAAAGGTCATCATATAAAAGTAGATCCCAGGTTGATTTAGATGAAATAACATGCTATGTTGGACCAATTCACAATGAATCAATAGAGTATACTCATATTAAATTAATTTATAATGGGATTTCACTTTTTGAAAAAAAATCATATTATCAACTATCTCCAAATGAAATAAATCCATATGAAGATGATATTAAAAGTGTCAAATCATCATTATCACCATTTTATACCCTGACAAATGTGTCTGTTTTGATTATTCTTTTATCGTTGTTTATAGTTTTATTAAAAAGAAAATCTATTATTCCAAAATTATATAGTAAAAATAAATAACTTTTAAGTTTTCTTCTAAAAAAAATTAGACAATAGATTTTATTCGAACTTTTATTATATATATATTATATAATAAATAATTAATTATTTATATATTTTTTTAGTTATTTTCTTTATCTTTTTTCTCTCTTTCGTCTTTCTCCTTTTCTATTATTATTGAATTATTACTATTATTATTATTATTATTATTATTATTATTATTATTATTATTATTATTATTATTATTATTATTATTATTATTATTATTATTATTATTATTATTATTATTATTATTATTATTATTATTATTATTATTATTATTATTATTATTATTATTATTATTATTATTATTATTATTATTATTATTATTATTATTATACTCGATATTACCATCAATACTAGTTAAACTATTTATTTCATTTTTATTAAGAGGAAGAAGGATTATTTCTAAAGAGTTCTCATTTGAATTATTTGTTTGGTTTATAAATATATCATTGTTGTTGTTATTGTTGCTAGTGTTTTTATTGATGTTATTATTACTATTAGTAGTAGTAGTTGTAGTAGTTGTATTATTTATATCGTTGTCATTTTCGTTGATACCATTATTATGATCTTTTAAATTTGAATCAGATCTTATATTTTGCATCTCTATAATAGTTGGAGGTATTGGTTGTTGATTATCAGATGAAATGTCGTTGTTATGTTGCAATGATAAAGATTCAATTGTTGAGGAATGATAGACGGTGGCTGCATAAGAATTTAAAATTGGAGAGGGATTATTATTATTTTTATTTCTATCCAACCTTCTTTGTAACTCTACGAAATAACCAAACTTTGCGAAAACCAAAAATATTTTTGAGCCCCAGTATCTCCACATCAATGGATTATTGTAGATAAAGGTAACCGAAGCGAAAAATCCATGTGATACACTAAAATAGGTATGCAAAATATTGGGAACTGTTGGGTAATAGCCAAGTCCATTTAAAATTCTATTGACAATTGCAAATACCCAACATAAAAGGAAAACAATGATATAGTTGATTAATTTAAATTGATAAGTCATATGTTTATCTTTATTATCACTGACACTATTTCTAATGACTGAATATGTATATCTTGAGGTTAAACCAACCAACACTGCAGATATGATCCAAATTGCAAAAAAAGGTCCATAAAATAATCCAAATCTATATCCAACATACTTTTCACTAATCCAACACCAATTTCCAACTGGCTCAATAGTTTTCTTGGCCAACATTACAATCACACATATTAATGGTATACCCCAGCAAATTGCATGATAAAATTTTTCATATTTCTCGGGTTCTGGTTCTCTCTTTACTATTAAATTATAAATACTGAATGCTAAATTTTTTTTATTTTTTTTTTGTTGTTAATATAATCTACCTATCTTTAAGAAAATTCTTAATAAAACTTACCCAAACATAATGTCCATAGCCAACAAGCTAATGAACCATATGTAATTGTTATTGCATACAAATAACATTGGAATGATGTTGAACCTGCTTCATTTTGTGGCCCTAACGAAAGAGTGAGACCAGTGGATATTATATCCTTCAACAATGATGATACACAAAAACAAGCAATTACACGAGTAATATGATTACGAAGAAGTTTTAATTTTCTAAATGCTATCAAAACCAATAAACATCCAAAGATTGACGAAAAATCTGCAATAACCAATATACTATATGTAAGATTAATCTCCTCTAAAACTTTCATTTTCTAAAAAACAAATAAAAAACAATAGAATTCAAAAGTAATAATTCTTTTTTTTATAAAAAAAATAAAAAAAAATAAAAAATTATAAAGTAAATAAAAAAATCATTTAATAATTAGGTTTTTATTTATTTATTTATTTATTTATTTATTTATTTATTTATTTATTTATTTATTTATTTATTTGTTTATTTGTTTGTTTGTTTGTTTGTTTGTTTGTTTGTTTGTTTGTTTGTTTGTTTGTTTGTTTGTTTGTTTGTTTGTTTGTTTGTTTGTTTGTTTGTTTATTTTTTTTATGTTTTTATGTATTTATCTATTTATTTATTTATTTATTTATTTATTTATTTATTTATTTATTTATTTATTTATTTATTTATTTATTTATTTATTTATTTATTTATTTATTTATTTATTTACTTATTTATTTACATATGGTGTATATATTTAATTTTTTTTTTTTTTTTTTTTTTTTGAAAATATTTTTTTAATAATTTACTTACCTTTATAGTTTTTTGTTGCTTTTTATTTATTTACTTTTAAATTTTGGTTCTAATGTTTAAAATTGCGAAAGTTTTTAATGTTTTTTAAAAAAAGAAATAAATTTTTAAAAGAAAAATAATACTATTTGGTAAAAAAAAAACAAAAAAAAAAAAAAAATTAAAAAAATACTTTGTGTAGATTTTTTATCATTAATAATTTATATGTGTGTGTTTATTAAAATATTTAATTTTTTTTCTCTTTTTTTTTTACATGATCATATAATTTAAAATTTTAGGAATCCAATTTAAAAATTTACCCCCTCGCATTATAATGAACCCCCCATAAGCTTGTATTTATAGCTTGTGTTTTTTAAATTTTGAAGGGTTGACATAATTAATGTGTATTATATATGGTTCAGTTTTTTTTTACATTTTCGAGTGCATATAATATATTAAGGTAATTAAATAATTTAAAATATTATATTAATAATTTTTTGAAACAAATTTATTTTGAAATGTCAAATAATAAAAGTTTTTTTGTAACATATAGATAAGATTGTTTTTTTATATACTATTTTATTTTTAATTAAAAAAAAAAAAAAAAAAAAAAAAATGGGTGTATTAATAGAAAAATGCTTGTTAATTATACAATTAATTGTAATAGAGAAATTAAATAAGAAAAAGAATCAATTCTAAATTAATTGCACTTTTGTAAAATTTACTACAAATAATTCTTGACAAAAAATTAAATAATGATATGGAAAATAAAAATTAAAAAAAAAAAAAAAAAAAATACAAAAAAAATTAAAAAAAGTAAAAATTATTAGAAAAGAAATTGAGATATTGGCCAGATACATCAAAAAAAAAAAAAATTCATATCATTTTTAAAAATAAAAAAAAAAAAAAAATTTAGATATTTCATTATTGGGAAAAAAAGAGAAAAAGGAATAATCAACTATCAATAAAAATGGAAAAATTTTAATTGGTTGCCTATAATTTGCTCCTCTTCAAACCAATCAAAGACTTTTTTTTTTTTTTTTTTTTTTTTTTTTTTTACTCAAAAAGATTTAATATTTTATATATATTCATTTATTTATTTTATTTTTTTTATTTTATTTTTTTTATTATTTTAATTTTTTTTTTTTTTTTTTTTTATTTTATATTTTTATAATATTTTTCAAAAAAAAAAACCAATTTCTTTTTTATGAAATAATTTTAATAATAATATGACAAAAAAAATACAAAAAAAAAACAAAAAAAAAGATTGGAGTATTTTTTTTAAACTATAATCCATATAAAAAAAAAAAAATTATAAAAAGAAAATCATCTTGATAATCGTATTGAGTACTATTAAAAATGAAATGAAACAAAAAGACACTAATTCCAATCATGAGTTGATTTAGATATTATTAATCATTTTTAAATTATTAGAAATATGGTGCAACAAAGATAGAAAATATATAATAAAAAAAAAATGTGGGCCACACTATGGGAGTTGGAGTTATTTTTTTAAATTTTTATGTAAAAATTATTGTGATACCCAAAGACACGGACAAAAAAAAAAATTTTTGCACTAAAAAAAAAATATCTTGAAAAAAAAATTTTAATTTTTTTAAAACTTTTTTCATATGAAAAATAACGATTGCGCCCCAAAAAAAATATGAGAGGTTTTTGTAACAATGGGCAAGATATTTTTTTTTTTTTTTATGCGGTGAATTTTCACATCAATAACAAGTCAACAACCAATAAACTGTTTTGAATGATTATCGTTTTTTTTTTTTTTTTTAATATTTTCCTTTTAAAAAAAAAAAAAAAAAATAAATAAAATTTTAAAAAAAAATAATAATGGTTATCATGTATTGTGATCTAAAATGAGCCAGACAAGGTCCACTGTGATTCATATTCATAATATAAAACAAACTAAAATGAATACTACAGAGTTTTTAGATATTTATAAAAGTTAATTTTAATTTTTTTTTTTTTTTTTTTTTTTTTTTTTGTTAGATTTAATTTTTTAAAAAAAAAAAACTTTTTCTAAAAAAATCAACTACTTAATTCTTATTATTTTTTTATTATTATTGTTGTTTTTTCACATATATTTTATAAAAATAAAAATCATTTTGCTGTAATTAATTTTTTTATTTTTTTATTTTTTTATTTTTTTATTTTTTTTTATTTTTTTTTAGTATAAATTTTTTTCAAATAATTAATAATACTAAATAAAAAAAAAATTATAAAAAATAAAAAATAAAAATTAAATAAAAAAAATATATATAAAAATGAAATTCGAACAAAAAAATAATCTTTTATCACTTTCCAATGAGTCATCAAAATTATTGATGATTCATTCAAAAAATAACTGTTCATTTTATAATCATGAAAATAATACAAAAAACAATCATCAAAACAATTATCAATATAATCACAATGGAATTAATGTTGGATTGAATTATATAATACCTTCACCACCATTATCACCATCATCAGTATCACCACCTTTATCACCATTGTCCCAACATATACTCCAAAATGAATTTTTTATTAATCATACCATGAACAATATTAATGACTTAAATAAAAATATTATTAATAATAAAAATTTTATAAACGATATTAATAATGATAAAAATAATAATAGTGTTGAATCAAATAATAATAATAATAATAATAATAATAATAATAATAATAATAATAATAATAATAATAATAATAATAATAATAATAATAATAATAATAATAATAATAATAATAATAATAATAATAATAATAAAAATAATAATAATAATAATAATAATAATAATAATAATAATAATAATAATAATAATAATAATAATAATAATAATAATAATAATAATAATAATAATAATAATAATAATAATAATAATAATAATAATAATAATAATAATAATAATAATAATAATAATAATAATAATAATAATAATAATAATAATAATAATAATAATAATAATAATAATAATAATAATAATAATAATAATAATAGTAACACTAATGACATTAATATTAAAAATAATAATAGCCATAACTCAGAGAATTATCCTGAAAATAATGAGAATAAACAAACAAAAGTAAAAAAGAGTAAAAATAATACTGAGGAGAATAAATATAATTGCATTGTAAAAAAGAAAAAAGAATATATAAAAAAAAATAATAAATCAAAATATATAAAATTATCAGAGTCAAATATAAATTATATGAAAACTTCTGAAAAGGGTGTCATATATGTCAATAGTAGTAATAGTCATTTAAATAATAATAACAAAGAAGAGGTGTGCAATATCCCATATTGTATGGTTTGTGAAAAGGGAATTCCACCATCGTTTGAAAATCAAAAACCTATTTGGTAAGATTAAAAACTATTTTTAGGGAAAAAAAATTATTATTTACTAATTCCAATTATTATAGGTCTCATATTATTTATGTTGCACTTTATAGTTTAAATGTAACCTTTGAAAAATTAGAATCTTTAAACGATGAAACTTTAAAGTGTAAAAGATCAAATACTGGCAAAAGATTCTTTAGACTGGATAAGGATATATTCTCTTTTATCGAGTCTCATTGGGATAAAATATGTTTCAAAGAAAAACAATCCAATTGGAGACACATCGCCGGAATGACATTATCACATTATCCAACGTTATTTGAAAATGGCTACAAGGTTTTCAATTGCACTGGATATTGGGGTCTATCAAATTTATCCAATAATCCATATTCTGTACATTTTTACTTTTAATTTTTTATTATAGCAACAATATTATAAAATTAAATTCATATATTTAAATATTTCTTTTAAAATTTTTTTTTTTTTAAAAAAAAAATAACGCTATCATATATAACAAGAAAAAAAAAAAAAAAAAAAAAAAAAAAAAAAAAAAAAATAATAATGTATTTATAAATAAATAATTTTTTTTTTATTAAATAATTTTTTTTTTTTTCAAAAAATTTTTATTTTTCTTAGGATTTTTATATTTCTCAATGGCGAAGATTGATAATTTAGTTGTTGTTTTCTATTTTTTTCAATAAGGTCAACTTGTTTCATTAATGATTTTAAAATATTGCTAATTGTGTCGCTATTTTTCGAAGAAGAAATTATACATTGGGTGTTATTAAATTTTTTATTAATTCTTTTTATTTGATTTTTTACTATAGGATTGTCCACATCTCCCAAAATGTCAAGTTTATTTGCAACAATTATCATTGGGATATCAATCTTTCTATTTAAACAATCTTGAATTAAATCGATATAATATTGAATACTATCAATTGATTTGTCATCAGTTAATGAACATACAACTACGAACAAGTCACATTGTTTTATGGAATTTTTACTTAAATAGTTTAATTCCTTAGCACCTGCTATAATTTTTAAAATATAGTTTGTTAATAATTTTTTTTATTTATTTTTTTTTTTAAAAATTTACGAACCTGTATCGAAAATATTAAAATCGAAAAATTTATTATTTATTTGCATTGGTTTTTTACTTCTATTTTCTATAGTAGGGACATATTCATTTAGTTGTGGATTAATTATACAAGATTTACCAACTTCTGGGTTACCTTTTTTTATAGGTGAAAAAATATAAAATAAAAAAAATTGTTAAAAAAATTGTTGAAAAAAAAAAAAATGAAAAAAAAATTGTATAATTATAAAAAACTCTTACCCAAAAAACAAATATTTAATTCTCTATGGTTCATTTCTTAATATTTTTTATAAATAATTTTTTTTTTTTTTGATATGATTTTTATAAAAAAATATTGAACTTTTTTAATTTATTTTTCTATTTTTTTTCTATATATTTTTTTAATATTAACTTTGAAAAATCTAAATCAAATACCCCAAATATTAAAATTACAAATAAAAATATTAATAAAACAACAAAATTTTTTTTTTTTTTTTTTAAAAATTTAAATATTATTAAAAAATGATGATCAAATCCAAACTGTTTTTAAAAAGTTAAAACAATATGGTCATTGTTAATATTTATTTTTTTATTTATTTTTATCATTATATAAAACAACACACTTAAATATATATATATATATATATATATATTTATTAAAATATATCAATTTAATGTAAATACACTACAAGAGTATAGTATCATTATGGAGTGATATATAAAAATAATATAAAATTTGAAAAAACCTATCAAAATCTAAAAATCAATTAAAAATCACTATATAAACACACTCCAAAATATAACAGTGGGTTACATGATAAATTATTGTGTTTAGAGTATAAAAATTACCCCCAGTGGTGTTATATCTTGTTTTTTGGTACTTTAAACAATTTATTATATGTAGCAGTTACAACTTTCACTAAAATATACATGTTTGGTTCATAGTTTATCTCATTGAATCCAGATTTTAAATAAAAAAAAAAAAAAAAAAAAAAAAAAAATTGATTTAAAATAAAATAATTATTCTTTTTTAAACATCGATTTTGACTCTTTTTAATTTATATGAATTGATTTATGAAAAATAAAGATTAAAAAATTAAATCAGTTAAAAGAGATGATCTAAAGTGAATATTATATAATATTTATTATATAATTTATTATTATTACTATTATTATTATTATTATTATTATTATTATTATTATTATTATTATTATTATTATTATTATTATTATTATTATTATTATTATTATTATTATTATTATTATTATTATTATTATTATTATTATTATTATTATTATTATTATTATTATTATTATTATTATTATTATTATTATTATTATTATTATTATTATTATTATTATTATTATTATTATTATTATTATTATTATTATTATTATTATTATTATTATTATTATTATTATTATTATTATTATTATTATTTATTATATAATTTATTATTATTATTATTATTACTATTATTGTTATTATTATTATTATTATTATTATCATTATTATTATTATTGTTATTTATATAGTTATTGAAACCTAATTGTTTAAAAATAAATTAATTATATTTATTTTTAAAGTTGAAAAAAAAATTAAACAAATATATTCTAAATATTATTAATTTCACTACTTGAATTGATAATATTTCTTTCTTGATTTACACCCATCGATAATGAGCTTAGTTGGTTGTTATTATTATTGGCGATGTTGCTGTTGTCATTATTAGTGTTGTTAAAGTTGTTTGACTCTATAAGGCTAGAAGGTGATGATGGGGTAGAGTTTTGGTTTGTAGTTTGTGATTTCGATTTTGTTTTTTTACTTTTCATAGAACCAAGAGAGGAGAGAGGAAACGATTTTCCACTGTCGAGAGTGGTTTCGTTGTTTGGACTATTTTTAGTTTGAAAACAATACAATATGGAAGCTGCAGGCAGTATTTCGGTCAATAATAAACCAACAAAGGTGAAAGCTATTGAGTTTATTTCCGAGGAAACCAATACTAAAATAAAAATGCAATGTAACAAGAAACCAATACTACAAACCACAGTCAAAATAAAGATTCTGATTGATTTTTGAGATTTTCTAGATTTTATGGAGGTGAAGTTTGCTTTTTTTAAGGTGAGATATAAAGAGGATCCAAGATAGGCAAACGAAGAAGCCAAAGCAAGTGAGAGAAAGGCTTGAATAGCAGCGTAGAGAATGGAGACTATGATTTGAGGTTTAGAGTTTTTCATTTGTACCACAACACGAGCTCCACAATAGTTATTGGGTGTGAAGTGGGTATATTGGAAAACCAAAACAACCACGATGAAAAGTATGTATAGAATCACATTCACACCGAAAACAATTGAATACAATCTTTTATTCCTTGAACCAGCCATTGAATAATTCTTTAGGACCAAGAATACAATAATATACCAAATTACGATCATAACAATGAAAGAAGAGAAATAAATAAAGGTGGGTAATACAACTAAAACATAATCGGCAACGGGACTCGATGAAAGATAACCACCTGGCATCACAAAGAAATATATGGATCTCAACATTATGAACAGTGTTACCAATCCCGTTAGAATATGAGTTATTTGAATTTGATTGTTGCTGTTACTACTGTTGTTGCTGTTATTGTAGTTGTTACTATTGGTAGCCTGATCATTGTTTTTTGATCTATTATAGCCAATGAAAACAATTAATACGATCTGATAACAACCGAAACATCCTACCAATAGAAAAAGAACGGCCAAAAAATAGAGAAGTGATTTTGTAGTGGAATCAAAGAGTTCTTTGGATTGATCCATCCAATTACCCATAATATTGATCATAAAAATGACGGTTTCCGATTGTACATCTGAGAGATTGGAGCACATATAGGTGTTCTCAGAGTCTTCTGTCAAATAGGTTTCAATGGCCATTGGATATAGGGACCCCATTGAATTGGTACTGTTGTAGTTTGTTGCAAAATCAAACGATGGATACTTATCACTTTGTGGCATATTGGTTATATCGAAACAAACCACCATTCCTTGAATGGTCTGTTCAGATTTAATCATTATTCCATCCATTAATAGGGTACCAATGATGGCTCCATTGGAATTTAATACGCCATAGTTATCTGGTTTATTGTAGGAAACAAAGCTTGATGCTAACGATTCAGGAACTGTTGAGGTGAATATAGATTTTGATACCAAAGAGACTGTAATAATTTGACATCCTGGTAACACAGAGTCATCGGTTAAATTAACATATCCATTGGTGAATCCTAATACTGATGATTCACCGTTACATTGATTGGTTAAACCCAATAGAGGAGTTGAAGAATTGAAACAATTTGCAATTGCATGTCCATTGGTAACACTATCACCTGAACAACTACAAACCAAAGAGTTTAAACTATTTTGATTCTTTTCTTTCTTACAAAATGTTTGAGATCTATAGAAATCAGCGGTTTGTCTACCTATAGCATCAACTAGATCCAAATAAAAACTTTGATAGTTGAAAGTTGATTTAACCAATCTTGGCGTTGTGGTTAAATTTCTATACCATATAGGTTCAACGTAGATACCAGGTAACCAAGTCGCATCGGTCCATTTAAATTTATCGGTCCATTTTGAAGAGGAGGGTAGTAGTTGTCTACAACCTTCACATTGATTTTGATCCATTTCATTGAATTTAAAGTTAAAGGGTAGATTTGCAAAGGAATCAACGTCCATTATTCTACAACCTTGATTTTCACTAGAGAGACATTGTGATTTATTGTTGGAGGGTGACCACCATTTATTACCTGAAACCTTTAGACATTGATCTTGACTCTTATAGACAGGTGATTGATAGAAACAACCATTGGGTGAATCGATTTGACCATTTGGGCATGAAACCGTCTTTGAATTGTCTCTTTGAAGGAAAGAATGATTGGAGACACATTTACCGAATCCGAAAGGATAGTATTGAACATTCTCTGGTTTAAAGAAAAAGATATCGGAACACTCACCACCAAACGTTTCACATTGTTCCTTGGTTTTACATGGTGACTCTTGGAGATGGCAAAAGAATCCATCACTACAATTCTCTGTACTCTTTGATGGACAATCCACCCAAAGACTAACAATACCTGGGCTGATATTGTTACATTGATCCTCAGTGTTTGATGATGTATCCACACAATATCCATCGACACTATTCCAAATATAGTTACTATCTTCACAGGTGCTTTGATTTAAACTTCCCAAGATACATAGTTTACCAACACCCAAACATTCAAATCCACATGAATGAGTACATGTACCAATGTTTGATGATTCACACTCCTCTTTTGTAAGATTAAGTAAATACTCGCCATTGGATAGGATACAAATTGGTTGACTATTCTCACATGATTGTGTGTTATTTAATTCTAAAAAGTTAAAACACGTACTGTTGGTTGTGGTTGTGGTTATGGTTGTAGAACCATTATCATCTATACTACTACAATAACCACAAAAATCCAAAGATTTTTGTTCATTACAAATATCCTTACATTCTGAATTTTGATCTAGGCTGGATTGACAATTAATTTGAGGACAAGTTGAAAAATCTGAACAAGTTTCCTCATTGACTTTCCATTCTCTAGTGAAACTCCAACCTGAATAGTAGATATCGAATAGTGAATTGTAAATGGTTTTACAAGATTGATCTAAACAATTGGTTGCAGGTATTATACCAATGTAAGGATCGTTGGTAGTGTAGGTATATGTTGTACGAATTGGAAAACTACTACCACGCGCGCCAACACAATCCTCAGTGAAATGTTGATTGTATTTATTGTCTACGGTTGTGCTGTTGTAGGTGGTGGAGGACACAAAGGAGAATAGAGTTGCAGGTGATAACTCTTGGAATACACAGTCTACATACATTCTATCTAGAAGGTCATAGTCAACAAAACATTTTCTGGTGAAAAGATCACATCTTCCATTGGGTGAGAATTGATTGCAATCTGAATGGTTCTTACAATAGGGTGGAATTAGAGTGATCTCTTTACAATTTCTAAGACTATAGTAGAGTGAATATTGAATTTCAGTGGATTGGGTGGATGGATCACCACATAGTTGATCATCATTGGTTAGATAGTTACCATACTCTTCAAGTACCGATAGAGAACAATCCAAAGAGTCATCGTTGCATTGATTCTTTGCAACATCACTATGAATACCATAGAATTCAAATACTTGAGTTTCCACATATCTTGGATTACAACAGCAATAGTATTGGTAAGTTGAATTACAACATGGATCAGTTGAAAACTCGATATCACTAACATTCCATGGACAAAAATAGGAGGATATGTTTTTAGTTACCAATCTAATATCCAACATTTCCAATACCTTACTACTACAACCTATCCAAGCATCGTTTAACATCAACACACCCAATTCATATCTCCAATTGTTTAGTTCATTTAATGATGGTGATATTATTGAATTTAAAATTAATGAGCTTTGATTATCAACCAAATCTAATACTCTTTTAAATTCATTATGGTCACAAGAGATCCTGGTTACATCTTGGAATCCTGTCACCTTAAAATCGATTAATTTTCCTTTAGAGTCGGTTAGTGTCGAGAGGAATTGAATAGATGAGACGAGAACTTCATCATAGGTTATATATTCTTTTCTATCACCTTTACCATTATCATATTTTAAGAGTATTGCGGTTTGATATGATCTTGGCTTAAAGTTTGAATTGATAATTCCAAATCCATGGTCACCTTCACTTGTGTATAAAACACTCTTGAAATCGAAATCTTCTACACCATAGAGAACAGGTGGGACCGGCCAAAGTGGGTTAATATCGACCGTTGGAAAGAGTATTGAGAATGGGTTACATTCGGCTTGGGAATTACATGTATAAAAATAGTCACCACTATCATTGACACTCCTGCCTATTGGTAAGAAGATACTTGTTGATGCCAATGAAAATGCACCTTGTTGGACTGACATTGCCGTAAGATTGTTTGGAAACATAAATCCATTTCTTGTGACACAAAATGAATAATTTGTTGGTAAATAACTAAATACACCAATATAAATTATTAAATCACTTTTATCACTTTTTGGTTCTAAATAAAGCGTAAAATAATTTTCATCTATAGTATAAAATAGTTAATTTAAATTAAATTAAATTAATTTAAATAAAAAAAATTAATTACTAATCCACAAAGAATACTATTATTTTTTTTTTTTTTTTTTTTTTTTTTTTTTTTGAAAAACATACAAGAATCTTTTTTAAACCATTGCGAAGTTGATTCGTTTGGATAAAAATTTAATAAAGAATCTGAAATGAATATTGAAGTTGTTAAGAATAATGAAGGAAATTGAAAGAAATAAATTGAAGGTTGACTGATGGCTAGAGTATAATAGTCTCTTTGATTCTCAAGGGTGGTGACACCAAATGTATTCTCTCCTAAATTGATACATCTATGGGTAGTAGGATTTGTAGCGACACAGGTATTTTGAGGAGTGGATGAAGAAATTAAAGGTTGAACTTGCTTCGATCTTAAAATCATAGAGAATGAGGTTCTAACCGATTGAGGATCTATCATTATAAAATAGGTATCTCTAGTCCAACTTCGTGTGTAGGTATAATGTTCAGTTTTATTCCAATTGTCTGATGGACATATATTGTAGATAGCATTAGTTTCAAGTTTTGAGCCTGAAACGAATCTTGCCATCTCAAACGATGGAACGGAACCAAACGCAGAGATTGGATAGTTTTGTATGGGTGATACTTTTAACATCATGGCCATACATGATTTTATATCGGCTTTAATCCTAAATTGCATAACCGTCTCTGTCGTATAGGTATACTCCTTATTTAATTCAATCACCTTCCAATCATTTGATAATGGTTCGAATTTTGTGCCATTAACCCAAACTGTTCTATTACAAAATGCACCTCCCAAATATCCATTAGGTCCCTCTGTAATTTGTTCGCTAAATGATTCGGGACATGGTGGACATGATTGATCTCTACCTTTAACCTTTGGACATTCACTTTTATCAGTGTAATCGCACGAACAATCAATCAAACTCATTGGTGTGCACGTAAAATTTGGGCATGCCAATGAGTCATACGTAAAAAATTCATCATCAAACTCTATATCTAACAATGAATAAGATAAATCTACTCCTAAAACATTTACATCTTTTTTTATTGATTTACTAGATATTACATTAATCGCTATAAAAAATATTTTGGGTTTTTTTCATAAAAAAAAAATATATTTGAAAAAAAAAAAAAAAATTAGAATTTTTTTTTTTTTTTTTTTTTTTTTTATTTTTTTTGAAAATTTAAATATTACCATTTAAACTATTTAGAGAACATAAAAAAAGAATAAAAAATATAAAAATATTCGGTCTAATTTGCAAAATTGAAATAATATTCATTTTTATGTATGTATGTATGTGTGTTTTTTTATTTTTTTTTGAGATTTCCTATTATATATTAAATTTTTTTTTTTTTTTTTTTTTTAAAGAAAAAAAAAAAAAAAAATCGAATAGGGTATAAAAGATTTTATATAAATATAAGTGGTTATGTGTTTTTATAAATTTTAAATTATTGAACAATAAAAAAAAAAAAAAATTTGTCTTTGATTATTTAAAACTGATTTAAAGAAATTAATTTCTCTCATTATTAGTGGCACCACACACACACACACACACACACACACACACACACACACACACACACACACACACACACGCTTGTGTGTTAAAAATAGGTTATATAAAAAATAAAATAAAAAACCAAGATAACATGTGATTGAATTTATGGCAGTTATTGATTTTATCTATTTTTTGAAATAATGAGGATGGTGCACTTTGTCTTTATTTTATTTTATTTTTTTTTTAAAAAATTCTTGAAAAAAACCCTTAAATAATTATTTGAATTTCCATTTTTAGTGGCATTGTTTTTTCACACATACTCTCATAAAATATCATTTTGTTTTTTTTTTTTTTTCATAAAATAAAAATATAAAAAAATCATTTTTAATATTTATGGTTTTAATTAATATATTGATATCACATTATAGAGGAGTAAAAAAAAAAAAACACCACACATCGCAATCAAATTAAAAACTTTTTTTTTTGAAAAATTCCTTAATTAAATTGGAAGGAGAGGGTGGGTTTGCTTTATTATTTAAATTCTACCCAACACTTGTTTAAACGATCTATTGCAAAACTAAATTATAACGCAATTAAACAAATAAAAACATTGTCGATTAAAAAAATAGAAGATTTTAAAAGAATATTATTGTAATTATATTATATTTTATTTACATTTTATTTTTTAAAATTTTAAGAAATTAATTAATTTAAAAATATATTAAATTATTATTTAATTTTTTTTATTCTATTTTATTTTGTTTTATTTTGTTTTATTTTATTTTATTTTATTTTATTTTTTATTTTATTTTTTTTTTTATTTTTTATTTTTTATTTTTTTTAATATATGTTTTTTTTTTTAAAAAATTTTTTTTTTTTTTTATATAAAATTATGAGTTTAATTAGCGATATTTAAATCCATATCTGCACCATTGTTTTGTTTCTCATTATCTTTGATCTCTTTCATATCATTTGATTTGTCATCCGATTGTAATATTTTAACGATCATATTATTTCTTGATGGACGGAAAATAACCAAGAGAATGATGAAGAAAATAGCATTAATTGCCAAATTTAAGAGGGAGATAACTTTATATTTAACCCATGGGTCCATGAAATGAGCAACGATGACAACCAATGGATGACTAATTAACCAAAATACGAAAATTAAAGTGAAAATTAAAATGAAATTCTTTTTAATTGATTCATTTTGTTTGTTACGATTAACATAATTTGCCCAACAGAAATAACCAATGATAACCACATACAAAGCCAATAAAAAGTAACCTGGACATGTATCCATGAAATAGATATAACTATTTTGTTCTTTTGAATGATAAACATAATAAACATATGCAACCCATCCAATAACAACCAATGCAAGAGAAACAAAAATATTAATAATTTGTTTAACCAATGATCCAAAATATATTGATGTTGTCCAACCTTGACCAATCATTAAAATTAATGCAACAAATAAGCCATTTCCTAAAATTTCAAAAACTTTATTTTTTTTAAAAAAAAATTAATTGTTATTATATTGTTTGCCTATTTTTTTTTTTTAAAAAATAAAAAAGAAAAAAATTAAAACTAATGAATTTACTTACTATTACCAAAGAGATTTAAAAATTTAATTTCATATTTATGGAATTTTAAGATGTAGGCCCAATTTGAAATATAAAGTGCAAGGGAGATTAAAAATACTACTAAAATGGCAGAGAAAAAATGAATAGCTTTACCCTCCAATCTATTTTTCTTTAAAATTACCGAATAAACAATTGATACAATTAAAAATCCTGTATATAAAATAAAGAAAAAGATTTGGCCTTGTGGAATTGATTGTTGTTCTGCTGATAATTGACTATCGAATGCATCACCACTATTTTGAACATCAAAAGTGTACAACGATCTAAATGGTAAGGTATGATCTTCAACGAATTTCTTATCACAATCAGCCATCACAATAGCCCAGAAACGATCACGGTTTTGTGAAACCTTTTTAACATTATAATTACGACTTTCTTCATTTATTAAACCAATTGGATCTGGGTTATTATAAGTATAGTTTGCCCATGAAATCTATAGAAAAAATTAAAAAAACAATTATTAATATAAAATATTTTTTTTTTATAAAAAAAAAATAAAATAATAAAAATGAATAAAAATTTTACCTTTTCTTGACAAGAGATATCATTTACACCAATATCATTTAAAATTTCGTCATAATGAGGATTGGAATCAGAGTATAATAAAATCTTGGTTGTATTTGATGTCGATTGGAATCGTGTTACTTGAATTGAGCCACCTTTTTCATCAAAACAAAATTTTCCTATCCATCTAAAATCAAGTGGTTTTAAATATTTACCACTATAATTTATTGCATTAATACCATTTAATAATAATATTATAGATAAAAGAGATAATATTAATCTCATTTTTTTTTTTTTTTTTTTTTTTTTTTTTTTTTTGTTTATATTATTATTTTTATTATTATTTTTTTTTTTTTTTCCCTTTTTTTTTTTTTGTGATTTAAATAATTTATTAAAGGAAATATTATACGAAAAACTGATAAAACAAATTAATAATTACTAACTACAATAATTAAAATTTTTTTTTTTTTTTTTTATATTAAAAAAAATAAAATTTAAAAATTTAATAATTATTATATTTTAATAATTCAAAAATTAAAATTAATAAAATTAAAACAATTATACAAATGAGAAGGGTAATTTTTCTTTATTTTTTTTTATTTAATTGTTTTTTTTTTTTTTTTTTGAATGTAAATAAATATAGGAGCACCCTATTAATTGAAATGGGGTTGGTGTTATAATTTTTATGTGTGGTATTTTTGTGCATATTTATATATATATATACATAAATAACAAAAAAAAATTTTAACCCACATTATCAAAATAATTATTAATAACAAAATTGGTATGTTTGGTGTGAACAATAATTTTGTGAATAAATTTTTTTCTTTTTTTTAATTTTTTTTTTGTAGATTAGTATAATTAGGAAATATTCGATCATATTCGTAAGATAACATTCCAATAATCAAAATCACACAATTTGGGTTATTAACTAATTGTATATATATTAAAAAAAAAAAAAAAAAAAAAAAAATGAAAAAAATAAAATAAAAAAAAAGCAACCTATCGATGTTATAAAAATAGAGTTGGGGAAAAAAAAAAAAAAAAAATTGTGTGATAAATCTGCTATAAAATTATTAAATTTTATTGCTATTTATACATTAATTTTCCTTATTGAACACATATATAATTATTTTTTTTATTATTTTATCCACCCATCAATCCCTATAATAATTTTTTTTTTTCTTTTTTTATTTTTAATTTTTTTTTTTAACCAATTTTTTATTTCACAGCAAAAAAAAACTGAAAATAATTATAATTTATTTTTAGAAACATAATGTTTAAAAATGCTATATTTAAGAATAATTATAAACAATCATTGACTATCCAATAAGCAGTAAACACTCTATAACATCTATTCATTTGATAATAACCAATGAAGACTATGTATTGGGTGGAGATAAATATTCACTTAATACAATACAAATATTGAAGTTTAGATATTTCAAATTAATTTTCACTGGGTGATTTCCAAAAGGATCAAAGTGAAATTCTCCCAATTCGTCATCATCATCATCATCATCATCATCATCATCATCATCATCATCATCATCATCATCATCATCATCATCATCATCATCATCATCATCATCATCATCATCATCATCATCATCATCATCTCTACAACCACTCAAAAACTCTTTTCCTTAGTTTCTAAAAATCTTAAATCAAAGAGTTTATCAATGATTATTTGCCAGCTTCTAATATAACTGTCTCCTTTGGTTCAGATTGCCCAAAACTTGATAATGTGTCATTATCAGAATCTTTAGCTCATACCTCAAGACATAACAAAAAATTTATTGGTTATGTTTTTATCTCATCTTTTGAGTTATATTAGAAATAATAATAATAATAATAATAAAGAAAATTGTTTTTTTTTTTTTTTTTTTTTTTTTTTTTGACATAAATAAAAAATAATAGTTAAATAAAACTTATTTATTATTTTTCCTCACTTAATTCTTTTATTCGAATAGCTTGAATTATAGCTCCATCTTTAATTAATAATTGAGAAGGCGTTTCATTTGGGTTTATTAATTCACCACCAAAAAGAAATGTATAGGTATCAATTTTTTCGCCAATTTCTTTAATATAAGCATTGAAAAGATTTTTTAATGGAATATTTGACCCAATTAAAAAATTAATATTTCTATTGAACCCATGCACTTCAATATTAATATTTTGACATTTTTCAATTGATTTACTATTTTCTTTAAGAGATTGATTTTGAGGAAATGGTTGTGGTTGTTGTTGTTGTTGTTGTTGTTGTTGTTGTTGTTGTTGTTGTTGTTGTTGTTGTTGTTGTTGTTGTTGTTGAGATGGTAATAAATAATCACTTGGCCAGATTTCAAAATTATTGAGCTCTGATGGTAGAGGGAAATATTCTTTTTTCATATCCATTGCTCTTAAGTAACCTTTTCTTGTTGGTTCATGTTCAATGTCGTAATTAACATTAACACCCAAAATCTTGGTAAATTGTTGATATCCAACTGTATCTAATATCATTAATCTCCAAAATTCATTTATCTTTGGTGGTGGTGTTAACTCTATTATATTATTATTATTATTATTATTATTATTATTATTATTATTATTATTATTATTATTATTATTATTATTATTATTATTATTATTATTATTATTATTATTATTATTATTATTATTATTATTATTATTATTATTATTATTATTATTATTATTATTATTATTATTATTATTATTATTATTATTATTATTATTATTATTATTATTATTATTATTATTATTATTATTATTATTATTACTAGTATTATTATTATGATTATTATGATTATTATTACAATTATTTACATTTTCATTAGAGTGGTCAGAATTTGAATTAATAATTTTTAAAATGATAAATTTAGTGAATTCTCCATGAATATTTAAAGAAGATCCACCAAATTGTTTTGTGACTCTATCGAATTTGAATTCATTTAATATTTTATTATACAAGCTTGATATCGAATCATTAGAGGCACCATCATTCAAGAAATTGTTTTCCAGTGATTTTTGTTGTTGTAGTTGTTGTTGCTGTTGTTGATGTTGTTGCTGCTGTTGTTGTTGTTGTTGTTGTTGTTGTTGTTGTTGTTGTTGTTGTTGTTGTTGTTGTTGTTGTTGTTGTTGTTGTTGTTGTTGTTGTTGTTGTTGTTGTTGTTGTTGTTGTTGTTGTTGGTGGTGCTGTTGTTGTAGAGTGATTTTTTCTAAATCTTGTATTTTCTTTTCTTTTAAAAGTAAAGATTTTTTTAACTTTTTATTTTCTAATTGAGACTCCAATAATTTAATTTCCAATGTTAAAAACTTATCTTCCTCGCCTAAATGATTGTGATTATTTAATTTCATATCTTCTTCCTCTGTTTTAGTATATTCTTCATCATTATTATCATCAGAGTTGTTATCCTCTTGTAGTTGTTCAATTTTTTGTTGAAACTCACTAAGAGGTTGCCTTCTAATATTTTCATATAAATCTATATCTCTTTTTAATGATTTATTTGCGCCATTACCACCGTTACGATTAGAAAATAATGATCCTATGTCCAATACTCTCTTCTTTGGTGGGATATTTATATTTCCATAGAGATTTGGATTCTCTTCTTTCATCTTCTTTACCAGTATACATAGTAGTTGGTGTTTACTTTTAAGTCCTAAACATGTTGTTTCTTTATCTCTCTTTCTAATTTCGCTGATAATATCTTTTACATATAAATCCGTTATTTTTTTGCCTCCAATTCTAAAGTAAGAAAACTCTTCATCCTCATAAACTTTTTTCATTGTTAATCTAATCCCAATTATTTTTTTTTTTTTTTGTCTTTATTTTTTCTTAGTGTTTTTTATTTTTTTTTTTTTATTTTTTTTGTCTTTATTTTTTTTTAATAATAAAAAAAAAAATAGATAAAAAAAAAAAAATGAAAAAAAAAATGTTTATTTTTGGTGATTATTTTGTAAAATTTATAAATAAACAAAATAATAATTTAAAAAAAAAAAATTAAAAAAAAAACCAAAAAAATAAAAATATATTTTGCATTGAGTTCTGTTTTATTTTATTTTTGTGAAAATAAAAAATAGAAAATACTTTATTCACAAGATTTTGAGGTAACTGGAGTAATTCTTTTTTTTCCACTTGAAGATATTGATTGTTTTTGAGTTGCTATTACTTCTGCAGTAGATTTGAAGCGTTTGGTTTTGATTAAATTTCTTTTATGAACGAAAAGTTCTATTTCTTTTGGAAAATTAAAGTTGTAGGCATTTTTAAAGTACTGTTGTTTTTCTCTAAATGTAATTGGTTGGAGCGAACCATCTTCAATCTCATGAAGATCGAATGAAAAATAAGTCACGCTACCCTCACTTGAGCAAACGAAAAATGATAAACCATCTGGACACCAAGAGATGTCTTGTATTGAATTATAAAACAATTGGCCAAAATACATTATTGGACGAGTAGAAGAAGAATCATTAGTAGGTGACAACCATAAGGATAGTGAGGAATTTACACTCCCTACCAAAACTAAGGTAAATAAATTATTAGAATTATCTTTAAAAATAATTGGAGAACATTTTGATATTATAACTGCTTTATTGTGTCCTACACATTCAAATGTATTCTTTGATTTACCATTACCATTACTATTAACATTACCATCAACTTCACCATCACCATCACCATCACCATCACCATCACCATCACCATCACCATCACCATCACCATCACCATCACCATCACCATCACCATCACCATCACCATCACCATCACCATCACCATCACCATCACCATCACCATCACCATCACCATCACCATCATCATCACCATAGCCATCACCATTATCGTTAGGTTTATTTCTAAAACTATCTCTATCTATTAATATTGCCGAATGTCTCTTTTTACTATAACCTTGAGTCGCTACAAAATATTTACCATCTGGTGTCCAACTTGATCGAAGAAAGAATGATTGTAAATTTAATCCTCCAACACCTTTAAACTGAAATTGACACACCCAATCGGTAGTGTCCCAAACGCTTATTTGTCCGTCTGATTGGCAAGCCAAATATTCACCAATTGGGTCCCATGCAATTCCCTTTATAAAATCTCCCTGTTTTGGGAACTTTTTTATAATTCCTATAGAGTTTTTTTAATATTGGTTAGAATAAATAACACAACAACAATAAAAATAAAAAACAACAACAACAACAACAACAACAACAACAACAACAACAACAACAACAACAACAACAACAACAACAACAACAACAACAATATAAAGGCTATTCTGGTTCTATTATATAAGTTAATACTTGCCGAAATTTTTAGTTTCCCAAACCAAAATCGATTTATCTAAACTACAAGTTGCTAAATATTCATTGTTTGGTGACCAACTCACTTCTGTAATATCTCCACCATGTCCCCTTAGATTGGCTGCACTAACCCATATCTCTGGTGTATTTGGTGTTTGAATAGGTGAAAGTGTCCAAATTATACACTCCCTATCATCTGAAACTGATGCTAAATATTTTCCATCCTTTGACCATTTAACGCTATTGACTGATTTAAAATGTGCATTATTAATGGAACACAAAATCTTTGGTGTTCCCTTGTAATTGGTATCATCACTATCACTATCACTACCTTTCTCCTCTTCGTCATCTTCTCTGAAATAATCAACTATTGGTTCAATGTTCCATATTACTATATTTGAATCACCGCCACATGTAGCTAATCTTTTACCGTCTGGATGAATGTCAACTGAAAATATTGGCAATCCTTTAAATCATTTTAAGTTTGGAAGAAAAAAAAAAAAAATTAGAACATTTCCATATTTTATTTTTAATTTTATTTTTAAGTTTATTTTTTTATTTTTTTATTTTTTTTTTTTTTTTTTCTCCAAAATTTACCATGATGATCAACCCAAAGAGGTTTCACAATTCTCATTATTGTTCAATAGTGCAAAAACTATGAATTCCATAAAAAAAAAAAATATAAAAAAAAAATTTTCATTTTTTTTTTTTTCAAATTTTTTTTCAAATTTTTTTTCTTTTTTTCTCATTTGTGAACAATAAAATTTTTTTTTTTTTTTTTTTTTTTTTTTTTTTTTTTTTTTTTTTTTCACCTATATTTATCGTAAGTTTTGGAATTTATATGTATGATTTTTTTTTTGGTTCAATTTTATAAAATCATGGTTTTTTTAATTTAAAACAAACAAAGAAAGAAGGAGAAAATAAAAATGTTTAATATTTAATATAAAATAGTTAGTAAACAAAAACGATACTTTTTGTAAAAAAAAAAAACTATTCAACAAAAATGTTTATGTGTGGTTTGTGTTATTATTTTAAAATTGTTTTTTTTGTTTAATTTTTATTTTATTTAATTTTTTTTATTTATTTTTTATTTTTTCTATTTTTTTTATTTTTTTTTTAATTTTTTTTTTTTTACCCAACAAAACACATAAATTATTTTCGGTAGATAATTAAATTACTATATTTTTAATTAAAAAAAAAAAACCTATTTGTTTTGTAACGAAATAGTGTGTATTTTCCTCTTTATTTATACTGTTTTGTTTATTTCAACCATCCAAAGACAGAAAAAAAATATTAATATTAAAAAAAACAAATTAATTTAATAACACTTTAGAATTTAAACATATAAAATGCCTAAAAATAAGGGAAAAGGTGGTAAAAATCGTAGAAGAGGTAAGAACGAGAACGAGCAAAAAAGAGAACTTCAATTCAAAGAAGAAGGCCAAGAATATGCTCAAGTATTGAGAATGTTAGGTAATGGTCGTTTAGAAGCCTCTTGTTTTGATGGTGAAAAACGTTTATGTCACATTAGTGGCAGATTAAGAAAGAAGGAATGGATCAACAGTGGTGATATCATTTTAATTCAACTCAGAGACTACCAAAATGATAAAGCTGATGTTATCCTTCGTTACAATGTCGATGAAGCTCGTAATCTTAAAACTTATGGTGAGTTACCAGAAACCGCTAGAATTAATGAAACCGATGCATTCGATGATGTTGAAGATATCCCATTCGAATTTGTTGCTGAAGATGATATTGGTATGTACTAAACAAACTAAAGCTTTACAACTATTAAACTTTACTAACCATGTTTCCTTTTCTCTTTTTTATATAACAGATATTGATACTCTTTAAATAAGAAAAAAGAAATCAAAGACATTATTTATATATAGAAATATTAAACAGCATTTAATGTTGTAGTATAATAGTAACAGGAGCAACGTACCCAGAAAAAAAAAAAAAAAAAAAAAAACAGACAACAAACTCTTTTTTTCTCATCCAACAAAAAAAAAAGGTTAACTTGGTTTAAAAAAAAATTTTAAAAAAAAAAAAATATAAAAAAAATTAAAAAAAAAAAAAAAACAAAAAGATAAAATATAGTATTGTGCTATATAGTTTTTTTAAAAAAGAAAAATAATTAAACGAAATTTTGTTTTCCAAAAAAAATTTTTTTATTCTTTTGTCAAAAACTTTAATAAACTGTTTATTTTGGTCAAAGATCATTTAATAACTCAGAAGCACCAATATCATGATTATAATCATCAAAATTAAAAATCTTTGACTTTGATTTCATTGGGGTGATTGGTATTAATGAGTTGTTGTTGTTGTTTGGATTGTTATGTCTTGCCTTTTTAATAGGGGAAGATGAAATATTGATTGTGGGACGGTGGTGAGGCGATTTTTTTGGTGATAGACTACTTCTTTTCTTTGTTGGTGTTTTCATCACAGATGTCTTTGAATTTGTAGGTTTAAATTTCTTTCTTATATTTGTGGGTATATTATGATAAGAATCATAATCATTACTAAGTAAATCTAATAATGGAGGTGTCGAATTATTAAAGGTTGTTTTATACTCTTCATCATCGTTATCTTCATCATCACCGTGGCTGCCATCATTATTTTCGAAATGGTCATAATAAATCTCATCGTCAATATCGATTGAGAATGGTTGATTATTCCTTTTCTTTTTCTTTGGAGTTATATAAACTTGTTTACAAGGTGATGAAGAGGATTTATTTTTATTTTTAAAATTTGCTTTATGGTTTGAGGAAGAAGAGGATGATGATGACCTTTGCTCTAATAATAAGCTATTTATGGTTTGTTTATACTCTTTTATTTTCTTTTTCTTTTCATTTAAAATAATGATAAATTTTTCAATTAAATTCGACTCGATTCTATCTTTTTCTGATTGAAATAATTTATTTTGTTCTAAAGATTGTTTGAATTGTGATTGTAGTGACTGAGTTTGAAGTGTTAATGTTTGATTTTGTAATGATAATAATTGATACTTATCAAATAACCAATCGAAATAATGTTGAAATGTGGTGAAATGTGTTGATAATTTAATTAAAGGTATTGATGATTTTACATTAATATTATCAAATTCTGACAATATTATAATTATTACAAACTCAATATCTTCATTATTATTACTATTATTACTATTATTATTATTATTATTATTATTATTATTATTATTATTATTATTATTATTATTATTATTATTATTATTATTATTATTATTATTATTATTATTATTATTATTATTATTATTATTATTTTGTTTTCTTGAATGTTTATCTATTTTATAGTCAAACTCCCGTTTTGTTTGGTCTTGTTTTAATAAAGATTTCTTTAATAATTGAATATATTGATCAAATGACATTCCTTGTGGTTTTAATATATTTTCGATGTATTTTGTTGTAACTTTTAATTTTATCATTTTTGTTAT
>CM069765.1:4415000-4422500 GCA_036169595.1 Dictyostelium firmibasis | reverse complement strand
TTTTTAATTATTAGGAAATTTAAAAAAGTGAGATATATGATAAATGATTATTTTTTTTTATAGAAAAAAAAAAAATTAGAAAAAATTAAAAAAAGATTTTATGTTATTAAAAAAAAAATAAAAAAAAATTATATTATGAAAATGGATTTGAAGCTGATAATAATAATAAGAAATTTTCTATAAATAATTTTTTTTTTATGTTGGGCGTTATTTTTTTTTCAATCTCAATATTAATCACAAAAAATAAGAAAATAAACCAAATAAAGAATCACATTCTATATGAATGCATATTTTTAGATCTGTGAGATGATGGGTGAATGTTTTATTTTTATTTTTTTTTTTTTTATTTTTATTTTTATTTTTTTTTTGCTTTTGTTTTTAACATTCTATTATTAGTTGAAAAAATAAAAAAAAAAAAAAAAAAATTATAAAAAAAGTTTTTTTTTGTGTGAAAAAAAATAACAAAAAAAAATTTTTTAAAAATAAATCATTGAAATGGCTTTGCAGGAGAGCTTTCCCAACACCAAAAAATCTTTGCTTACTTTAATTTTTATTGGAGTTCATAATCACAAACATTTTGTTCATTTACAGCTAATTTGATTTAGGTCTGTATTTTTTTTTAGGGTTTTGACAAACATATTTCATTTTATTTTATTTTTTTTTTTAAATCGATTTTGATTAATATTATTATTATATTATATACTACTCACAATAATTTTTTTTTTTTTAAAAAAAATTAAATAAAACAAATTTTTTTTAAAGTCGAAAACAAAAAAATTTTATTTATATATTTTTATTTTTTTGTACTTTTTTTTTTTTTTTTTATTACACATCAAAAAAAAAAAAAAAAAAATTGTTTGGCTTCAATTACCAAATTAAAATTAGAATCATAATAATAGGATCTAGTTCTAAATGTTGGTGAAAGTGATGAATCATATTTTTCAACTATATGAGTAATGATATCATAGATTCTTCTAAAATTTGTTCATGAAACATTTTCTTAAATCATATCTTTATTATTATTATTATTATTATTATTATTATTATTATTATTATTATTATTATTATTATTATTATTATTATTATTATTATTATTATTATTATTATTATTATTATTATTGTTATTATTATTATTATTATTATTATTATTATATATTGTAATACAAATAATTAATATAAAAAATTAAAAAATTTTGAATTTTTTTTTTTTTTTTGTATCCTTCAAAATTTTACTTTATTTTATGGATGAATATTATTTATTTTGAAGTTAATTTTAAAAAAGAATACCAAATACTACCAATGACATTAATTATTAAGCCAATGATATTAATTGGATGAATGATGACGTCATTGAAAATGATGGCACCAATGATCGTTGAGGCTATATTTTTAATTTGACCAGTTACGCTTGTGGTCAAAGGTGAATTTACAGAAGTACAAAAAAAGATACAGAAATTTAAGAAAAATCCTAAAAATATACTTAGTATGAAATAAACTTGAAATGATCTATCATACAAATGTTCAAAGGTTTGGAAGTATTCAACTTCTTGATTTACAATCATTAAAAATATCGTAATTGGTAATGATAAAACGCTATTATAATATAACATATCATATGTTGACATATTATTTGCTACCTTTTTAACATAAATTAAATATGATGCCTTCAAATGTAAAAAATAAAAAAAATTATTAATAAAAAAAGGTAAACAATATGCTAATTTATAAAATTATATTTATTATATTATATTATATTATATTATATTATATTATATTATATTATATTATATTATATTATATTATATTATATTATATTATATTATATTATATTATATTATATTATATTATATTATATTATATTATATTATATTATATTATATTATATTATATTATATTATATTATATTATATTATATTATATTATATTATATTATATTATATTATATTATATATTATATTATATTATATTATATTATATTATATTATATTATATTATATTATATTATATTATATTATATTATATTATATTATATATTATATTATATTATATTATATTATATATTATATTATATTATATTATATTATATTATATTATATTATATTATATTATATTATATTATATTATATTATATTATATTATATTATATTATATTATATTATATTATATTATATTATATTATATTATATTATATTATATATTATTTGTTTAATGTTACTTACTTGAAATACACAACTTAATAAAACCAATGAATAGCCTAACGAATTAAAAGTTAAATCAGTGATACCAGCTACAACAGCGCCAATTACCATAACGAATACAGATGCTATAATTTTTGGAGGCGAAACCTTTTTCAGTATGAAATATTCCATCACTAAAATTACAACAGCTACTAATCTTTTCAATGCACTATACATTGGTATATTTAATTGTTTTAATGAATCCAATCCTAATAAAACATTAATTATATAACAAAATGATAATGGCATAAGCTGTAGTTTTTTTTATTTTTATTTTATTTATTTTTTTTTTTTTTAAGAAAGTTAAAGATTTAATATAATTAATACATCTTAATTGGGATAAAATAATTAATTTATCTTTTTTTTTTTTTTTTTCCACTTACTTTTTTTATTGTTTCTTTCTCAAAATTTGTATTTATTTTTAATATATTAAAATACTTTAAAATATGTAATATTACAATTGTTACAACCATTTGATTGAATAATAAGAAATTTGATGCATTAAAATCATAAGTAGTCATTACTTTTTTATTAAATATAGTTTGACATAAACTAACTGTGCCTGTAATAATATTGAAAATTAGAGGGAGAAAAAAGAAAAATAAAAAAAAAAAATTGAAATGCAGAAAAATAATAGTTTACCATATAATAAAACGGCACCAGCCGATAAAAATCTAGGAGTTTTATAAATATTCTTGATAAAATCAATTAAAGATAAATTAACTCCATTTTCTCTATTCACTTTATTAGGATTGAAGGTTGACTCATCTCCACTTATTTTTAAATTGTTATTTTCGTTATCATCTATATACAGATTGTTGGTATTGCTATATTCTTTGTCATCGCTTTCAGAGTGATTTTTAAATTGTATTGAACTTAAAGGTATATAAATATCATTTGGTTTCAATTTCATTTATTACATATATTATCTTTTTTTATCTTTAATAATTTTGTTCGATGGGTGCCTTTTGTTCTTTTTTTTTTATTTTTTTAAATTTTTAAAAAAAAAAATTTTAAAAAAAAATTTTAAAAAAAAAAATTCAGTTTTTTTCCCAAAGAAATCGGAATTTTTCATTCAGACTTTTTTATTTTTTTTATTTTCAAATTAAAAGTACAGTATTTTTATTATTATATTATATTTTTTTATTTTTTTTTATTTAAAAAATAAAAAATAAAAAAAGAAAAATAAATAATTTTTTTTTAAAATAAATAATTTTTTTTTTTCTTCACTTAATTAACAATTAAATTTGCTAATGGTTCAATTGTGTTATCAACATCTATTGAAATAAAAGAATTTAAACCAGCACAAGTTGCAATGGTAGCTTTTGAGTCGATTACCAATGGAGTTGAATTTGCTCTTGCTCTCAAGAGTGATTGGGTTTTAGCGTTGTTGTTTGTTGGAGTACCTTGAATTTTGTTTGTATAGTTATCAAGGATAGTTTGCTGAATTTCATTTGAGACATCTGTTAACTTTTGAAGATTTAATGGAGTCGCATCACTTTTCAAAGAGGCGGCAATATCTTTGATTGGTAATGGTAGCTGGGTGATGGTTGTATTTCTTTGTAAACCAAATTTTATAAGAGTTAAACCACGACAAGTGATAGAGTTATCATCGAAATATAGAGTCTCCAAGCCGGCATTGCATTGCAGGAGTTTACCGATTGCAGCGGCCAAAATATCACCACTTGAATGACCACTGATATCCAATTCCTTTAAGGTACCGTTGTAGAAGGTGGAACAAACTATTGGTAACAAATCGCCTTTTAATTGGGTTCTACTTCCAGAGTAACCACTATTTAAAATTAAAGATCGTATGGAGTTATGAGTCTTTGATTTCTTCTCCAACATATTTACAATGGATTCGATTGCATTTTGTCTGGATTTAGTTCTTTTTGAAAAGTTACCACTAAGATCCAAATTACGTATACTTTGATGATTGGCCATGTAATCGCATAGGATCGTTATACCTTCGTCACCCAAATCATTATCTGATATGTTTAATGTCTCTAATTTGATTAGATTACCTTCACCAAAGATGTCTGCAACGGCCTCGACAGGGATTTGACATTTCGATAGATTAAGATTTGACAAATAGATAGAATGGTTTAAAAAACTAACCATATCTCTATGAATGTTATCCTTTCTGGTGATTCTGTTGCCAGAGTTATCAAATTTGGTTAGAGAGATACAAACCTTTGAAAGTTGATGAAACTGTGGATTACTATTGCCAATTAAAAATGTTGATAATACCTTTGATCTCTCCAATAATTTTGAGAATGCTGATGAGCCATCATTCTCTAATCTATTACCGCTAATATCCAAATACTTTAGATTCTTTAAAATGTTTTCATTGTTACTAACAGCCTCACCAATCACTGTCATTGAGTTCTTACCGGCAGAACAATTGTTCAATATTAAACTCTTCAATTCATGTGGTGTAATCTTTAAATATTCACCCAAAATTAACATACCCTTATCCTCAATTGAATTATTACCAAGATCTAATTCTTTCAATGGCATCATCTTGTTTGAATTAAATGCCTCAATTAATTTCTCTGTCATTGATCTATCCAATCCAATACCATTTAATACTAATTTTGTAAAATAGAAATTTTGTGAAACCAATCCAATAATTGATGAAATACTTTCAAATAAAAAATAATTAGAATAAAATTATATTTATAATATATATAAATATATATATTAACATACCATTCACTTGATAGTTTAATATCTTTAATTGAAAATGAATTAAAATAAGGATTAATTGCTAAAGCTGCCATAATTGGTCTAGCATCAGCAGTGATGATTCTATCTTTTTTAAAAAAGAAACCATAATCGAATTCTCTGATCAATGTACCAGATATAACATTTTCAATATGCCAAGATACTTCACTAATTGGTTGAATGTTCATAAAATCACACATTGAGAAATAAGTTAAGGTGAAACCACCACAAACTCCCATATCTGGGATCAGTGCATTTGGTGAACTATAGATTTCAGTTCTCTTTGGTTCTGGTACTGAAATCTTAAGTCTGTTATTTTGCATTCCTGGGAAATTCAATGTGAATAAATAATCAATTGCTAATACAATCTCTGCTGCATCACCTTCCGTTTCTACTCCAAATATCAATGGTTCTTTACCATTATCATTTCTAAATTTTAATGTTATCTTTTTATAAAAAATTTAATAAAATATATTATGTTTATAATTTGTTTTTTTTAAAAAAAAAAATTATCAATATAATAACATACTTCTTTTGAACCATCAAATTTTAACTCTAAAATATCTAAAAAATGATAATCAATTTCAATTTTACCACCAACTTTAAAAAAGAAAATTCTATTATTTCCTATAATAAAGAATAGTTTTCTTGGTTTCTTTCCTTTTACTTCTACTCTTTGTAAGTAATTTTCATCCTCATTTTTTTGACCCAAAAAAATATCTATATTTTCTATTATTGTACAGTAAAAATTAAAGTGTATTTTATTTTTGTTAAAAAAAGAACATTAGATTATAAATATTATGTTTATTATTTTGATTGATATGTTATCTTCATACTTCTTTCAACCTGTGTTAATATTTCCATGTTATAATTTGTATTTCTATTGTTATCAATCAATAATTATTTTTTTTTTTTTTTTTTTTATTTTATTTTATTTTTTTTTTTTTTTATTTTTTTTTTTTAAAATTTTTTTTTTAATTTAATTTTTTTTTCAAATAAAAAATATGTTGGGAATTTTTTTTCAATATTTTTATTTTTTTTTATTTTTATTTTTTTTTGGGTTTCAAATAATCTCTTTTTTTTATGAAACATGTCAACAAAAGAGAATTTTTGACAAAAAAAAAACTTTAAAAGGTTGTGTTATTTAACTATTATCTCTCCAATGTTGTTATTGTGTAAGGAAAGAAAAACAATAATAAATTTTAGTGAGTTTTGTTTCTTTGGGTCCAAACTAATTCGGCTATATTTTTGAAGAAAATTTGTTAATTAAATGGTTGGGTTTCAAAAAAATTTTAAAAAAAACAATAAAATAAAGGGATAAAAAAAAATTTAAATAAAATCATTTTTTTATTTAATTTTTTTTTTTTTTTTTTTTTCCCACAGATTTGTGTTTTTGAAAAAAAAAATTTATTTTTTTCCACAACGATTGAATCTATAAATAAATTTTTTTTTTTTTTTTTTTTTTTTTTTTTTTTTTTTTTTTTTTAACAAACACAGATACACTAAATAGTTCACATTCATCAAGATTTGATATTTGGCAATAAATTGTGGTGTGTATGGATCAAAGGCAAAAAGAGTGTAGATGAAAAGAAGGGAAAAACGAGATTAACATTTTAATTAAAATTTTTTACAGGTGGCTATGATATTCATGACAAAAAAAAAAAAAAATATATATATACATATAATAAATTTAAAGAATGAGAAGGTTTATTCCATTAACCAATATAGTAGCTGTATTGTAAGTAAAAAAAAAAAAAAAAAAAAAAAGGGTGAATATTGGAAATACTTTGTTTTATACCATTATTTGGGTAAGAAAAAAAAGAAGAAAAAAAAAATATAAAAAAATTAAGTAATCAATTCCCATGGATTAATATTGGGTGTAAATTCATTTATGTTTGGCTTTAAAAAAATTAAAGTTAATTTTAATCTGATCGCGAAAAAAAAAAATAAAAAAAATAAAAATCAAAATTTTTTTTTCACTGACACAAACACGATGGTGTAAAAAAATAGTTCGACACAGTCCTTTTTTTATTACTAATTTAATTATTTTTATTATTTTTGATGTCTATGACAATAAGTTGTGAATGTATCTTGGTTTTGGTGCAAAGAGTGTGTAAAGGGAATATTGAGTGCATTTACACTCTAATATTGCAATTTTTTTATTCACTTATCAAACACACCATTGTGCAAATTTAGGTTTTTTATTGATATGTGTTACATACCTGACAAATCCCATCCCCATTTTTATATCTTTTTAATTATAATTTTTTTTTTTTTTTATTTCCATTGTAAATTAAAAATATGGCAAATAATTAAAAAAAAGAAAAAATTAAAAAAAAAAAAAAAAAAAAAAAAAAATATAAAAAAAAAAAAAAAAAAAAAAAAAAAAAAAAATAAATAACAATAACTCGCTAGATATAAAAGGTACTATTCAAATGATAGCAAAAAAGTATTTTTTTTTTTTTTTTTTTTTTTTTGTTATTTTTGTTGTTATTGTTATTTATTATTTTTTTTTTTTTTATTTTTTTTTATTTTA
>CM069765.1:4297500-4410000 GCA_036169595.1 Dictyostelium firmibasis | reverse complement strand
TGTAAATGTAATAACAAACAAAATGTTGGTAAGTAACATTGAAAAGAAAACTATAAAAAAAAACTATATTTTTGACCTATTAAACAATTAATTGTTTTTTTATTACTATTATAGAAAGCAAACTATTCCTTTCAAATAATATTCATGTTATCCCAGGACCTGAAGATAAAAATTATGAATTCAGATGTTTCGATTGTTCCAAAGGTCAATTTTATTTTAGACATTTATTTAAAACTTGGAAAGAGATGATTCACACTTCATTGTTCAATTTGGAAAGAGAAAAGAAATATAGATTCTCCCATTATAGAGAAATAATTAAATATGTACATAAACATTCAAAAGAGCTATTAGCTGATCGTGATAAGGGTAATCATTATTTTAATTTTTTTTTTTTGTTGATATGTTATAAAAAAATTAACTTTTTATGTTTTTTTTTTGTTTATTAAAATTTTAGTTTTACATTCAAAAATGAAAAATATTATGACAGCAACATTATCTTATAATAGAAAAATTTTCATTTCATTTGCACGTGATTCTGGTATGTGGTCAAATTATAGACATGGCGATTCAATTGATGAAGATGAAAGAGGTTTATTAACTTGGAAAGGTAGTGAGCAATGGGAAGGATATATAGATCAAGAAAGTAATCATTCTTTAACTTGCAAATCTTGCTCAAAATTAATTAATTTCCGTATGTTTTTTTTTTCTTTTATTGCTCCATATAATTAAAGTGTTTGTTTTTTTGGAAATCAAACTAATCTTTTTTTTATATAAATACATATATAGAAATGAGAGAATTAGTTGGTAGTACAGTAATACCAGGACCATCAGATAGTAGATTTGAATTTTATTGTGATTCATGTTCTCAATCTAGAAAATTTACATTAAAACATCTCTCAAAATCATGGAAAGAAGTTGCTCACACAGCACTATTCAATTTAGAAATTATTAAAAAGTATAGATTCTCACATCAAATTGAAATTGCCTCTTACGTTAAATCTCATCAAGATTCCTTTGCTTTCAATAGAGAAATGGGTATTGTATTAATTGTTAAATATTATCTTTAATGACAAATGAAATTTCATTATTATTTATATTTTTAAATTATTTACTAATTATTTTTATTTTTAATATTCCTTTCTATTTTCCGATTATATTACTAGTATTTGAAGATAATATTAAAAATAGACTAAGTACAGTATTATCAAGATATAAGAAAGCATTCACATCAATTGGTAGATATACTGGTATGTGGAGTAATTTTAGAGAAGGTGATGAAAATTTACAAGAACTACAAGATATTGATGACGATGATGATACCGATGATTCTTCTTCATCCTCATCGCTTGAAGAAATTGATTATGACAATGTCGATCCAGACGAGGTTCAAAAAATGAAATCATCAATGTCTTCACCAACAAAGTCTTCAAAATCTACAAAAAAAAATAAAAAAGCAAAAAAAGCTAAAACAAAATCTTTGAAAAATGGTAGCGTTAAATCGGCTTCCACAAATTCAACCCCAACAAAGCAATTAAAAAATATTACAACATCAAATAATAATTCTGCAACTAATGCAAATAATAATACTAACAATACAATAAATGGAAACAATACTACCAATAATAACCCAAATACTTCATCTTCCTCCTCGACAGCTTCATCTGTTGTTGGTTCACCAATTTCAAATGAAATCTTTAATTCGCCAAAGAAAACACCTTTATTACCAACATTAGGATCAATTGATGGACCCAATATCAATAGTAATTCAAACAACAACGCAAACAATAACAATAATTATAATAATACCAATAATAATAATACCACCAACAACAATAACAACAATATTAACAATAATAATTTCAGTATTTCAGAGCAAAATAATAATAATAATAATAATAATATTAATAATAATAATAATAATAATAATAATAATAATAATAATAATAATAATAATAATAATAATAATAATAATAATAATAATAGTAATAATAATGATAGTAGTAATAATAATAATAATAATATCAATAGTAATAATGTCACAGCTACAGTAAATTCACCAACAAATACCAATATTAATAATAACATCAACAATTTACAACATCTTAAACTTCAATCTTCTCCACCTCCACCGAGCTCTGCTTTATTAACAAATCATAATGTCAATCAGCAACTTCACCACGGACATCAACAGCAACAACAACCCCACCATCATCAACAGCAACAGCAACAACAACAACAATCCCACCATCAACATCTTCACAGTCACATAATACAAAATGGTGGTTTTCTACCTTATAATTTAAACGGTAATAATAACAACAGTATTTCTCCAAAACTATCACCAGATTCCTCAACCACTACACCAGTTTTGAGTAACTCTCCAAATTTTAATATTTACCAACTCTATGGTAATGGCTCAAATCAAAACAACAACATTAATAATAGTAACACCAATAGTAATAACAATAATATTTCAAGTCATAATTTCAATCAAAGTAATAATGGAAATAAAAGCAATATTGAGTGTTGCTTATGTTTTAAGGCAAAAGCTCCATTGCAAAAGTGTAAAAACAATAACTCTTACCAACAATGTTTAAAAGCATTTTGTAAAGATTGTCTTTCTCATAACTACCATTTATTTTTAGGAAAAACAGGTTCTGATTTATACTGCCCAGATTGTAATTCTACCAATGATAATAAAAACAGCAATAATTCTTTCACTAGTAACAATGGAAGTAATAATCCTGGTAATAATCCTAGTAATAGCAACACTGTTTTCAATGGAAACCATAATAATAATAATCACCAAAATTCATATAATGAAATGTGCTTCTCTAGTAATAATAATCAAGTCTTACACTCGCAACAACAATTACATCATGGTCAAAATAACTATCAACATAGTAATTTTATAGGTGGCAGTTCTATTACAAGCAATCAACAACTACACATATTAAAACAAAAGAGAAAAATTGGTGATGAAAAGGAAACTATCTTACCTTTGAATAAGCAACCAAACGATAAGAGATCAAAGAGTGAATCCGAACTATTGTTACATCCACAACAATTACAAATTCAACAACAATTAAATCAACACCAACATTATGGAAATGGTACTGTTCATTCTAGTCCAATTCAAAATAATCAGAATCAACTTAATGTCCATTCAAGTCCAATCCAAAATAATCATTCAAACATAATGTTACAAAGCGAATCTATATATCATCAAAGTCCAATTCATAGTAATCACCATCATCATCACCATCATCACAACAATAACAATAATAATAATAATAACCACAATACCCAACAAAGCCCCCATCTAAGTCCAGCCCATCACCAAACATTAGGCCACAATAACCAACAAAGTTCAATTCATCCACAACAAACATATTTCTATGACCACTCACATACCACACAAAGAAACCTATTCTCGGCTCCTCAATATTATGGGAATAGTAATAACAATAATATTAATAACAATGGTCATAGTCATAATCTTAATAATAATTTTAATTCACCTCAAATGAATCATAACAATCATCACCAACAACAAATTCAACATCAACATCAACAACAACATCAACAACAACAACAACAACAAAATCAACAAAATCAACAACATCAACATCAACATCAACAACAACATCAACAACAACAACAACAACATCAACATCAACATCAACATCAACAACATCAACATCAACATCAACATCAACATCAACAACAACAACAACAACAACAACAACAACAACAACAACAACAACAACAACAACAACAACATCATCATCAACAACCATTTCTAATTCCATCATCACATCCTATAACACTACCAACCATTTCGAATATTGACAATGGTAATAACTCAAATAGTAATGGTTTAAACTCACCACCGATGATGGGTTCTTTGTCTACATCTTTAGTTTCTCATTCATCCTCAAACCCTTCATTGATCAAAATTAATTAATATTTTCCACTATATCCCTCCTATGTTTTTTTGGTGTTTTTCAAGCTGGTTTTTCAATTGTTCATCGTTTCCATTCCTATTATCTATAATGATGCAAGTAATATAAATAAATAATATAAATCCTTTTTTTAAAAAATAAAAACAAATAAAAAAATAATAAAAAAAAATAAAAAAAAAAACAATATAACAAAAAAGTATCGAATGAAGTAATCGTTATTTCTTTTTTTTTTAAAAATAATTGATTGTTTTTTTCTTTTTTTTTTTTTATTCTCACTATAATGCTGATTATTGTTTCTTTTCAAATAAAGCATCTCTTTGTTTCTTCTTTTCTCTTTTAGATTCAATTGATCTAAACATAGATTCTTCGAAATCTTTAATTTTGTCAATAACATTTTGTCTTTCAGCTTCAACCTCACTTTTAAGTGAATTTAAAATATTTTCTTCTGATAATCTTGTTTTCTTCCATTTCATTTGTTTTTCTGTAAGTGGTGCTTCTCTACCATCTTTTTATATACAAGTATAATTCCAAATGCGTTAAATGATTAATAGAGAATCCAAAAAAAAAAAAAAAATATTTAAAATTTACTCAAACAAAAAAATAAATAAAATTCTTACCAGCGAAATGAAAATCTGATAAATCATGAAGTGGGCCATCTTCATTGCCACTTCTCATTCTTCCTACTGAAAGTCTATAAGATTGACCTGCTCTATTTAAATTTATTTGATTTAATAATGATCTACGAATTAAAGTATTCATTTTTATAATATTTATATGTATATTTATTTTCTAATTGGTAAGCCAACTTAATATTAATTTCTTTTGTTTTCTTTTATATATATATATATGTGTGTGTTATTATTATGATGATTATTTTATTTAAGATATTAACAATTTGGTTATTTATTACACAAAATGAAAGGAAAAATAAAAAGCTGAAAAAAAATAAAAACTTTTTTTTTTTTTTTTTTCGTTTTTTGATTTATTCGTCCACAATAAAAAACTTTTTTTTAAAAATTTTATTTTTTTTTTTTTTTTTCAATAATTCTCAACACCTTTTGATTGTTGTTTATTTTCATCATTATTTTGTTGTTGTTGTTGTTGTTGTTGTTGAGTTTTAAAATTAATTTTTTTTTCAATTTTTTCAGATTTTTGTTTGTTTTTTTGTTGTTTTTTTTCCAAGCTCATTTTTTGTTTTAATTTTTGTTTTTGTAAAGCTTCATAACCTGGATCTTGAAGTGGATCATAGATTGGAGCTGTAAAAGAGAAAACATCTTTACCACATTTTTGAGTGATTCTAGCAGGTACATTTTTATTCAATTGTTTTGAAGATCTTGAACCAAATTGAATTGCTTTTTTAATGAGTCTAGTTGATTCGGTTAAACCTAATTTACGACCAACCTCACGTAAAATTCTTTTATCACCAATTCCTTGAGCCAAAGATAAATCACAGATATAGGGTAACTCGATACCATTTAAATAGGAGATTAAAGATTCATCCAAGTAAGGGAATCTAGGCTCACGTCTATTACTACTCAATACACGATCATCTCTACCCAAATTTCTTTTCCAAATTCGATTGAAATCCTTATTTAACTCTGCTTGAAGTATTGGCCATGATCCACGTTGAAATGATGATTTATGTCTAAAATAACCTGCCAATTGTTCATCTGCGCCACTACCCATTAATAAAACTTTACATGTTGTCATATAACGTTGTTGTTGTTGTTCTTCTTCACCATGTATTATACCTTCACCTCTACCAGCGAACCAAAGAGCTAAACAAATTGTCATATCCATAATTGTTATAGCAGGATATGATAATTGATAAACTATTTTTTTAGCCCATTCCATTTCTTTTGTACCAACATTTACTTTAATTAATTTCCATTGTCTGTTTGGAGCTATAGTTTGTAACTCCTTTAGACCTGAGATAGCGGCTTTTCTGTCAGGTACCTTATCATACTCTTCAAAGGATGAATCATCATCACCAAAGGCAACATTTATTAAATGAATTGGTTCTTCTAGTGTATCCATATGCTTATCAGCCATTGCAGCCAAAACCATTGAATCTAAACCACCGCTAAACAATATACCTAATCTCGATACCAATGGTAATGGTTTTTCCAATGCAAATGGTGGTCTAATTAAATCTGGTATCTCCAACGATGCAATTGGTAAATTATTTAACCTAACATTTATTGAATCACTAATTGCCTTATAAAATCCATTTACATATTCATCGAAAACTTGTTGACTCCATTCACCCTCTTCAATTGTTAATTTCTCTCTTCTACCAAATGGGTAAAAATGTAATTGATCAATATTTTGCTCTTCCATTTCTTTTATGAAAGGATTTATAGATTTTATTTCTTTTGTTTCAAATGTTGCTGTTGTTGTTGTTATTTTTGATGATAGTGTGGTAGTTGATTCTTCTTCATTATCATTATCATTATCATAATCCAAAGAAATCATACCAATATTTAAATTGTCAACACCACTTGAAATATCCCATGGATGAATTTTAAAATGAATTTTATTTGTTTCGATAATTTTTGGGAAATGAATTGAGAATAAACCAAAGGTATTAATCTCATCCCATTTTGGTAATTTTATTGAATCATCAATACCATTTGGGAATGAACCCATGGATGTAATCATCAATGATGGTTTACCATTAATTATAGTTTCATTATTCACTAATAAACTTCTTCTACCTAATACATCTCTACCGAACCAAAGTTTTCTTTTTTTCTCTTGCCAATATAAAAATGCGAATGGTCCTTTAATCTTTAACATAATATCAATTAATTCTCTACTATCATCATCATTATCATCATCTTCTTCTTCTTCTTTAATTTTTGATAACAAATGTAATAATAAACAAGTATCATTATCATGAATACCAATATCATAACCACCAAATAACTCACCATTCCATAATAAAGTATTACCATTGGTCTCATCTATCAATGGTTGGATTGTTAGTGGTCCTCTAAGTCCAAGAACTGATGATATTAAATCCATCGTTATGGTTATTTCTTTTTCAATATCTTTTTGATAACATTTAATTTCGATCAATTTACTCTTTATTGAATCTGGGCCTCTATTGATTAATCGTGATTCAATATCTTTTTTAATAGTTTCATAATTATCAATAACAATTGCCGGTGTTTCGATTTTTTTATTACTCACAATATCTTTTAAATCATTAATATTATCTCGATCATTATGTTGCTTTTTTGTTTCTAATATTTCAATACCACTTATGATAACTGATATACCACACATATTTCTTTGATTTTTTTTTACAAAAAATTTTCCTATTTTTTTTCTAAAAACCGACACAAAAAAATAAATAAAAAAATTAAAAAAAAAACAAAAAAAACAATAAAAAATAAAATATAAAAATTTTCACAGAAACATGTTTCAATTATAGCTCCTATTAAATTTAAAACAAATATCTATTTAATTTAAATAAATACTAATATCTATTTAATTTTAATACAAACAAATTTTTTTTTTTTTTTTTTTTTTTTTTTTTTTTTTTTTTTTTTTCAATTGCAATCGATAAAAAGAAAAAAAATTTACGATCTTGATATTTTTCACAACATCCTTTTGGTAAAGTAATCATGGATTATTAGCTATTAATCGATTTTATTTAGGATAACTATCTCTAATCAAAGTTGAGATCTTTTGTTATTTACCAAAAATGGATTTTACCAAATTAATTTTTTAAAAAGAAAAAAAAAAAAAAAAAAAAAAGTATTATTAAAAATAATTATTTTATACCGATTTTCACCATTGATAGTTTATCAAACACAAATATTATTCTTTGATTGATTTTTCTTGATTTTTGTTTTTTTTTTTTTTTTTTTTTATTTTATTTTTTTATTTTTTTTTTTTTTTTTGGGTTTTTGGACGAAAAAAAAATGTGGTAAATTATTCACAGAACCAAAAAATTAAAAATAGCAGCTACTGATTTTTTTTTTTTTTTTTTTATATATTTTTTTTATTTATAAACCAATAAGAAAAATTTTAATTTCATTTCAAAAAAAAACAAATAAATTAAAAAACAATAAAAAAAAAAAGAATAAAAAAGGTAAACAATTAAACATAATATTTTATTTTAAAAATTTTCTTTTTTTTTAATTATTATTATTATTATTATTATTATTATTATTATTATTATTATTATTATTATTATTATTATTATTATTATTATTATTATTATTATTATTATTATTATTATTATTATTATTATTATTATTATTATTATTATTATTATTATTATTATTATTATTATTATTATTATTATTATTATTATTATTATTATTATTATTATTATTTTATAAGTACTTCATTTTATTTTTATTTTATTTTATTTTATTTTTTATTTTTTTTTTTTTATCTTTTGATTATCATAATCTAGAGGCCAATTTTTTTAAAAAAAAAAATTTTTTAATTTTTTTTTTTAATTTTTGTGCGATTAAAATTTTTTTTTTTTTTTTTTTTTTTTTTTATTTTTGTGAATTTTTAAAATAAAATTATAAAATATATATATATAATAATATTTATAAAAACCTTTGTATGTAAGTTTTTTATATGTATAACTCCGTTCATCAATGGAGTCCCCTATTTTATTGTTACTATTATTCTTTTAAACTGGTTTATAAATCAAAAATAAAACAATATATTATTATTTTATTATTTTTTATTTTTTTTTTATATGCACTCATAATCATCGTTGTTTTATTATCTTTTATCTTTTTTTTTTTTTTTTTAAAAAATTAAATTCATGAATTTAATTACAATTCGCAATAAAATAACTATTTTACTTGAAACCCAAACTCAAAGTTCAACTTAAACTTTTTTTGTTTTTTTTTTTTTTTCTCTCCACCACCATTTTTAAAATAAATAAAACAAAAACAAAATGAAAATAGAATAGAACGGAACAATTTTTTTTTTTTATTTTATTTTCTTCAATTAAAATAACATACAATCTATATTTTTTTATTTTTTTTTTTTTTCACAACTTTTTTTTTTTTTTTTTTTGGATCAACAATCTTTATTTCATTTATTATTGTATTTTCACATTAAAACCACCCAAAAAAAAAAAAAAAATCTACTGTACTAACTTTTTTTTTTATTTTTTTTTTTAAAATTTTTTTTTATTTTTTATTTTTTTTTCAAAAATTTTTTTTAAAATTTTTTTTTTTTTTTTATTTTTATTATTATTTTTCAATTCTTTCTCTCTCAACCCCATATAAAAATATTTTATATATAAAAAAAAAAAAAAAAAAATTTATTGGTATATATCAATTGTGGAATTAGTAGTAATCAACCTGTAGTAGTAAGTATTAAAATATATATCCATATATATATTTAAAATTATTATATATATATATATATATTAATGTTTTTTTTTTTAATTTTTTTTTTTCTATATAAAATATTAATCACGAGCAGTAGATTTTTTCATTAAATAAATTTTTAATAACATAATAACAATAATAAAATGCAAGGTAAATTTTAGTTATAATATTTAGAAAAAAAAAAAGAGAAAATAATTATAGTTAATACTAATTACATTAAAATTATTATATTTTTAAAATAGCAATTAAATGTGTCGTAGTCGGTGATGGTGCTGTAGGTAAAACCTGTCTTTTAATCTCTTACACAACCAACGCTTTCCCAGGTGAATACATTCCAACCGTCTTTGATAATTACAGTGCCAACGTTATGGTTGATGGTAAACCAATCAATCTCGGTTTATGGGATACTGCTGGTCAAGAAGATTACGATCGTTTACGTCCACTCTCATACCCACAAACTGATGTCTTTTTAATTTGTTTCTCTATCATTTCACCATCATCATTTGAAAATGTTAACGGTAAATGGCATCCAGAAATCTGTCACCACGCTCCAAATGTTCCAATCATTTTAGTTGGTACCAAGGTATGTATTGTTATCACATGATACCATTAACTGAATAATTTCTAACTTTTTGTTATTTTTTTTATCTCTTTTTATAGTTGGATATGCGTGAGGATAAGGAAACTCAAGACAGATTAAAAGAAAAGAAACTCTTCCCAATTTCATACGAACAAGGTTTAGCTAAAATGAAAGAAATCAACGCTGTTAAATATCTTGAATGTTCAGCTCTTACCCAAAAAGGTAAATTTAGTCATATATTTGGAAAAAAAATATTTATTGTTGATACTAATATTAAAATTATATAAATATAGGTCTCAAAACTGTTTTTGATGAAGCCATTAGAGCCGTTATCAACCCACCACTCAGCAAAAAGAAGAAATCATCAAGTGGTTGCAACATTTTATAAACAAATTGTATTTCATCACAAACTCTTAATTTATCATCAACCTTTTTATAATATCAATAACACCAACAGTTTTTTAGTTTTTTAATAAACTTTAAAATAAAATCATAAAAAAAAAAATCAAAAAAAAAAAAAAATAATCATGAATTATTGAATGTCACAATAAATAAAGCTAATATATTAAAAAAAAAAAAAAAAAAAAAACTTTTTTCTCATGTCTTTTTTGTCTATAAAATTTTTTTTATTTGTTTTTAAAAAAAAAAAAGGAAAACACAGATTTCTTTTTCATATTAACCATTTTATTTTATCAGAAAAAATTTATGAACGATTATTTGAATTTTTGCAAAAAAAAAAAAATTGTGGTGTGATTTTAAGTTTTATTTGAAAAAGAATTTTTAGACACCACCAGTAGATAAACAGGTATTGTTTTTTTTACCGTTGTTATTATTTCCAATAGAGGAATAGTTGTTTGGGAATCTAACATAAAAGTTTAATTGGGGAGTGGCACTTTTTTCTGATTCTTTTAATGAGTCTTTGATTTTATTGACATATTTTTGTCTTTTTTTAGTTGTAGAAAAAGATTCTACAACAGTTTGGGATACTTTATTGTTTGAGTAACTAATAAAAAAATATCTGTTTTAAAAAAGAAAAGAAAAAAAAAAATTAGTTTCAACCCTTTATTTATTTTTTTTTTTTGTTTTTTTTAAAAAAAAAACATACCCTTTATCCCAATGATAGGAAGTTTTGACAACAGAACCAAATGATTGAAATAGATGAATTAATTTTTGTATTCTAATTTGTTTCAATAGTTCATTCCCATTCAAATCATCAAAATTGATGCCACCAATAAAAAGTTTTTTAATACTTTTGTTTTTTTGTTTTTTAGAGTTTTTTTTAATAGTATTATTTTTGTTGTTTTTATGTGCATCATCCAAATTTGATAGTGAATATATAGAAGAAGAGGGAGAAGTTGAATAAATCGATTCAGAGTCGGTTAGTTCACCCCAAGATATTGGACTTGTAAGTTTTGGTATAAAATTATCATCCTCATTCTTTGATGATGATAAACTATTATTATTATTATTATTATTATTATTATTATTATTATTATTATTATTATTATTATTATTATTATTATTATTATTATTATTATTATTATTATTATTATTATTATTATTATTATTATTATTATTATTATTATTATTATTATTATTATTATTAATATTATTATTATTATTATTATTATTATTATTATTATTATTATTATTATTATTATTATTATTATTATTAATATAAATATTATTATTTTTATTTTCTTCATGGTCATTATTGATTGAAAAATTTTCAAAATTTTTAATAATTGGATAGTAAATTGAAAACATTGCACAAATAGAGTATTCACATTCTAATTCTGTTAATAACTGGTCATTACATTTAGTAATACCTTTATCAATTTTTATCGATTCATTTTGTTGTGGTTGCTGATTTAAAAGATAATTTGAAATGGGTTCTTTTAAATTCATATATTTATATTTATAAAAACAATTATTACTTGACAAAAAACATACTAAATTGATGTTAAACCAATTAATAATTTAGAAAAAAAAAAAAAAAAAAAAAAAAAATAAAATAAAAAACAAAAAAAAAAGGTTAAAGCAATTTTGGGAATCTTGTAATAAAAAATTAGAAAATTAAAAAAAATTTGAAAAATACCAGAATGGAAGATATTTTCAAATTTTTTTCACAAAGCCATTTAAAAAAAAAAAAAATTCATGCAATTTTGACGGTTAAAATGAATGATAAAAGTTTTTTATTTTTTATTGTAGTTGTAGTTATTTTTAAACCACATATTTAATTTAATTGTTTTTGGGCTATCTTTTTTTTTTTTTAGATGGCTTTTAAAATTATTTTTCTTGATTGGTTTCATTTTTTCATTTTTTTTAACATAAAAAGAAATAGAAAATAGTTAGTATTTGTCTTTAAAGTGGTGTTTTTTGTTGAGTGTGTTAGGTGTGGGTTGTAGATTAATATTTTATATGTTTTTTTTTAAAAATTTTAAAAATTTTATTTTAAAAATGATTTAATAATTATTCTTTTTATTTATTTTTATCTTTATTATTGTTTTTTTAATATATATATATTTTTTTTCTTCTTAATCATATTCGATTATTTTTATTTTTATTTTTATTATTGTTTTTTTTTTTTTTTTTTTTTTTTTTTTTGTTTTAAATATATTTATTTATTTTTATTTTATTTTTTATTTTTTTTGTAATAAATCAAACACCATTATATTACTTTTTTTTTTTATTTTTTTTTTTATCTATTTATTGTTTTTTTTTTTATTTATTATTTTCAATTATTTATTTTTTACTGTTTAAGTATTTTTTTAAAAAATAAATAAAAAGTCTTTAAAAAATATTCCATTTCCAAATGATTTCACCAAAAGTAATATATATTTTTCTATTATTTTAATTGTTTTTTTTTTTTTTTTTTTTTTTTTTTTTCAGAAACAAATTATATTATAAATTTAAACTAAATTATTTATTTAACTTTTTTAAATAAATTTATTAAATTTTTAGAATATTGAAAATAATTTAAACAATAATAAAATAAAAGAAAATCATATTAATAATGGATTACAAAAATCTCAATCCCAACCAACGACACAATCGGCACAAAGCACAAATGATTTATCTAACAATACCAAAGCAACAAGTTTTATTACCTATTCTACTGTTAGTAGTGCTTCTTCTTTTTCCAATGTTGGTATTACAAACCCATTTCACAAAAATGATATAAAAAGTAATCATTTGATTGATGAAATTACAGATCTTCGTGAGGTTTTAAGAAAATCTGTAATTGGTCCTTTAAGCAGAGAGATCATTGGAATTTATCAACAACAACAACAACAACAACAACAACAACAACAACAACAACAACAACAACAACAACAACAACAACAACAACAACAACAACAACAACAACAACAGCAACAGCAAAATCAACATCAACAAACGATTCACGTTAATATAAATCCAAAATTAATTATAGATAAAAGAGATTCTGATGAAGATGATGGCGATGATGAGGAAGATTATGAATTAAATAAAGGCACACATATTCAAAATCAGCTTCACCATCTACAAAATGAAAACGGAGAAAATTGGATGATTAAACAACATCTATTATTAAAACAGGAAAAAAATAATTTCAATTCAAAAAGTCCATCATTATTAGGTTCTTCTTTAAATAATAGTTTCGATAATCGAGGCGTATTGGGTAGAACAATAAGTGTTTCATCTTTAAATGGTGGCTTATCATCTGATCAATTCCTACAAGAAATTGAAGAGAAATTAAAATTAACTCAGACCAATAAAGAAAATGATATTGACTTTGAAAATTATCAAGATATTGACCCAACTTTAGACTATAAATCACCACCTTCCCAATTCATTACCTCAAATTATACTCCAATTTTACCAATTTCAAGAACAATTTCATCATCCTCAATAAATAATAGTTCTAGTGATACTACTACCACCACTACTACTGCTTCTAATAATAATAATAATAATAATAATAATAATAATAATAATAATAATAATAATAATAATAATAATAATAATAATAATAATAATAATAATAATAATAATAATAATAATAATAATAATAATAATAATAATAATAATAATAATAATAATAATAATAATAATAATAATAATAATAATAATAATAATAATAATAATAATAATAATAATAATAATAGTAATAATAATTATAATAATAATAATATTGGTAATACTAATAATAATAATTATATAAATAATATTGGTTCTAATTCCAACGAAATTTCTATTGAAAAGGAAAAAATTGTTGCAATTATTCAAGATTATCAAAAAGTTAAACAAGAAATGAGAGATCAAACTCAACAAATCCAATCTCTTGATGAACAATTGAATGAAATGAAAGCGAATTTAGAATTAAAGAAAAAGAAGATTTCAATGTTAAAAAATCCTTCAAATATTGTAACATCATCACCTATTATCCAAAATGGCTCGTCTATAAATAATAATATTAAAAAAGGTAATCAAAGCCCTTATTCTGCTTCAGTCTCTTCACCACAATTACCAATCCCTCAAAACAAAATAAATAATAATATTGGTATTAGTAATTATGGTATAAATAACAATTTAAATAATATTTATACTGATGTACCATCATCACCTTCCACAACCAATCATAAACCTCCAATTGGTAAACACAATAGTTGCGGTAATTTATTATCTTCACCAATTCAAAATCAAAATAATATTCAATTGACATCTAGTGGATCATATAAACAACAACAACAACAACAGTCACCAATTTTTAATAAAAAAGAACAATTAAATAATTTAGCACAAAATTTAAATTTAAATATTGGAAATTATGTAAGTGAGGAGGATTTAAATCAAAAGATATCAGAAGTTTTAGCAACTGCCAAATATAGAATTGAAAGGATTCAATTTAAGAATAGGGTATTATTAACATCACATCTTCATAATCTAAGTACTGAAATTCATCAACTTATTGAAAAACGAATAACAAAGAAACAAGTGAATTTAGAATTGAAACAAAACGCAAAAATTGTTGCAGATTGTGAACAAGTTGGCACTACAATTATAAATTTCCTTCAAGAGTTGATGAATCAAAAGTTGGCAATTGATGAACAAGTCGAAATTATTGTAAAAAAACGTAAAATAAAGTCAAAAGAAACAAAACAATTGGAAGAATTCGAAAAAAGAAAAAGAAAAGTTGAATCGGCTATTGCATTTTTAAATATAGAAAAACGTTCAGTTAGAGAGTTGAGAGATAGATTTGTCTCTGTTTGTAATGAGGTAACTAGACTATATGAATCAACAAATACAATAGAAAGAGATCTAAGTAAATGGGATGTCGAATTGGAAAGAATTTATCATCAAACACGTGAAGGTTTCTACTCTGATTATTTTAAACTTCATCCATTGTTTCAATCTTGTGCTCAAAGAATTAAGGATCACTATCATACAAAGCAAGATTTAATAAGAGAATTGGCTCGTCGTGAGGCTGCACGTATCGCATCAGAAATTTATATCTCTGGTATCGTTCAAATCTTAGAATGTGGCCATGATTTAATAACCGATGAAAGAATGGTTGATGTTGCAAGAGTTAGAGGTTTAGAACATCAAGTTCATATGTTATATCATTCTTTACATGATGCTCAAGTTAAAAGATTCAATTAAATAAAATTTTAAATTATTAAAAATAAAATATATATTAAAACTTAAATAGTAAAATTAATTTATATTATAAAATAATTTATTATATAAATTTTTTTTTTTTTTTTTTTTTTCTAATTTCTAAATCCACCATTCTCAGAAAATTTAGAATTGTAAAGATATTCTCCTTCTTTTACAGGTGATAAAAAGAACCAACCAAAATCTTTACCATTACTTTCAACTTTTGAACCTAATATTTCAGGTTCCTTCTCTTTATTATTTGATCTTACATTATAAACTATATCACTTTCTTGTTGAAATGAAAAATATAATCCATATTCTCCATAGTTTTCTACTTTTTTGAAATTGTTTTTTTGAGTTTCAACATAGCAATCTTGTTTTTTAGCATTATAAATAGTATCAGTTTCTGATGGCCATGAAAAATATAATCCAGATTCTCCTCCATATTTTTCTATTTTTTTAATTTCATTTGTTTTCTATATTAAAATAAAAAAATTAGAATTTTTTTTTATTTATTTTTATTTTTTTTATTTTTTTATTTTTATTTCTTTTTTTTACAATTAAAACCAAACCAAATATTAGATTTAATAGAATTGTAATAAATGTTTTCATTTTTTTTTAAAGACTCTTGTTTGTGTAAAAATAAAATTTTTTTTTTTTAAAAAAAATTATAATTGTTAAAAAAATTTATTTATCATCTTAATTTCATTTTTGTTTGACAGTTTCTTGTGAAAGTCGGTTAGTGAATAACCCCAAATTTATTCTGCATCACACACCACATTAAAGTTTTTTAAAAATACTTTGATAATTTTTTTTATCGGGTAATAATTGAAATGGAGAGAGGATTCAATTTAAACCTATAAAAAGTTTTTTTTTGAAAGGTTGATAGATGTCTTTGTGTAAAATAGTTTTTTTTACCTTTTTGATTTTTTTTAATTTAAAAAATGAAAAAAACACCTGATATTTTGAGATTTTTTTTTTTGGTTTTTCAAAAAATCTTTTTTTTTTTTTTTTTTTTTTGTTTTTATAATTTTTTTATTTTTTATTTTTTTACAGTCGACTATCCTCAAAAAAAAAAAAATGTTTTTTAAATCATTAATAATTACATTCATTGTATTGGTTTCTAGTTTTATTGTTTTATCGAGTGAATTAGAATTTTATATTACATTTACAGAATGCCCAAATGGAATTGGTAGTAGTAATATTACCACAACGATTGGAGAATGTACAATGATTGAAAATTGTGGAAGCTATAAATCAATTGAAACCGTTGAAAAGTTTACAAATAATTATGAGAGTAGAGTATTTAATAATAATAATTGTAAAGGTATATTCAGTAAAAAAACCATTTGGTTCGAATGTTTACCAGGTGGTGAATCAGCTGAAGGTGCAATTGTTTACTGTAGTCAATATGCAATTGATAAAAGTTTAAAGGGAACAACATCATCCACTACATCATCAAAACAAACAACTACTTCTTCAACTACAGGTCCATCCTCAACAGTTATCTCTTCAAGTTCTGCTACATTCTCTAGTGTTAGTAGTAGTAGTAGTAGTACTGGTTTCACATCAAGTAGTGGTGATGGAAGTAATTTCCCATTTGGTACTGGTTTACCATTTGGTGGTTCTAAGAATCACATTAAATTAAATTAAATGTGGGTCTAAGAATCACATTAAATTAAATTAAAATTTTAAATAATAATGGGAAAAAAAAAAAAAATCGATTTTTTTTTTTTTTTTTTATTAAAATAAATTATTAGTCCATAATTTTTCAAAGACATTTTGACTTTTAATGGTTTCCTCTTTTGTATCATCTTTTTTAGATTCATCTTTTTTAAGTTCATCTTTTTTAGAATCATTTCTTGGAGATTTGGCAATTGTTGTTGTTAGTGGAATAATTTCCATATCTTTGGTTTTAATTAAAGTTATTTTTGAAGGATCAATTGAATTAGTGTTATTAACAATATTTGTGGTTGTTATTGTTTTATCATTATCATTATTGGTGGTTGTTGTGGTTGTTGTTGTATTATGTTTATCATTATTATCATCACTAATATTTGATAAATAATTTTTAAAATCGAGTTTATATTGATCATTTATAAACAATTCTTTTTCTAATTGATGAATTTGATCACCAACTTGATGTTCTATATCATTTTGTAAATCATCGATATTGTTAAGTACAACCAAATCCTCTTTATCTAAATCAATGAAGGGATTGATTGAATTTAAGTTATCGATACAATGTTTGAAAGCCATTTCATATTTGTCAGGCATATGATCTGAGATGAGAGTATTTGAAATAATGATCTCCTTAAAGAAGGAAGGATTTGATTCTTCCATGACGTAGTTTATATTGTCAGGTTTATAGATTCTATAGACTTTACCCGGTGGTAACATTGAATCACCTGTTAACTTTAACTCTTCATACTTTAGTTTAATATCTCGTTTATACTTTAGGAAACTATCCATCTTATTGGTTAAACCCTCACCCAACTGATTACCAGCTGAAAGGGTTTGAAAGATTAGATTGAAAACACTATCATTCTGCTCCAATATCGAACAAACCAAAGTTTTCAAATGTTCCAATGATGCGTAACATAATCTTGGTACAATATCATCGTTGAATACAAACGTATCGATCAATGGACGATACTCAATGGACAATGCCAACTCTGACGAGGTTACGCAAGGTGTAGCAAATGAATAGCAATGAATTGGTATATCAGGGAAAGTGTTCTTAAAAAGTATTGTAAACAAAGATGCAACACCAGCACCTAAACTATGACCAACCACCACCAAAGAATAATCATCGCCATGTTTGTTTAAATTCTCTAATATGATAGGTACAACATCGTCAAACTTCTTTTGCGCACATCTTAACATACCGGTGTGTGCTTTACCATCCAAGAAAGTGGTCTGATTTGCCACTAAATCCGTCAGGATATCACGCGCACCAAACGTACCACGAATTGAAAATATCACTGATTTCCTCTTATGATCAAAGCATAGGTAATGACCAGGATCAAAATTTGTCGATGTCCATTTCGTTAGGATAATATCTTCTTTCGCTATACCGGTGTACTCACATAAAACTATATCATTCAATGCGTCACCTTGTGCTACACCCTGTACGAATCCTTTGGCTTTCTTACTATACAAATAACCATAGATATACTTCCAACCAAATGTTGCACTAGCAAATCTCATATAATAGGCCGCCTTATCTATAAACTCTTTATCACTAACAAATGATCCTGTGGTTATATGTGAATTTGAATAGTAACTATCCAACAATGATAATCCTAACATAATTTGTAATTTACTATATGGTACATTTTTAAATAATTGATTTAATAATGAATTTATATGTCCCAATGCTTCTTCGCTATACAAGTGTTTTTTTATTTTTATCAAAAATAATGATGAAAATAATTATTAGTTTTTACTTTGATGAAATCATGTTAAAAAATATTGAAAAAAATAAGAAACTAATTTTGAAATAAGGAAAATAAAAACATACGTTTCTTCGGAGATAATGGAGTATTTTATAAAATTATTAATAGAGGTGAAAGTATTTGCAGCCTTTGAAAATAAATTTGTCACAGTTGATTTGGTTGTTGTTGTTGTGGTGGTAGTTGTAGTTGTAGCAGTTCCATCAGGATTTAATAGAGTGTTATTCTCTTGTAATTCCTCCTCTTCTTCTTTTATCTCACAATAGGGTGGCGATATTTTAACGAAATCATTTAAATCATCTGTATACCTTTCTGTGAATTGAAATTGATCATTATTTTCGCCATCTATAATTTTAATATCTTCAAATTTATCATTGCCATTGTCTTTATCATTATCATCGGCATCATAGTAAACATTATCTATATTATATTCATCATTATTATCATTTGATTTGAAATTAGTGGTAGTAGTAGTAGTAGTAGTAGTAGTAGTTGTAATTGAGGAATTGGAAGAACTAAGATTTGACACAGACTCTAATGGGAGTGGTGGTGGAGGAATTATTTTATCTTCTTCATCAATATCATTAAAATCTGTAATTTTACTATTTATTTCTTTCTTTACCTCTTTTTCCTCTTGACTTTTATCGATAATAGATTCTAAAATTAAATTTGTGGTTGATTTTTCATCTAAACCAGTACTATTACTATTATCGTTTTCATTGTTTTTTACTGTTGAAGTTTTTTGTTGTTCCTTCTCCTCCTCCTCTTTTTTTTCCTCATCATCATCTCCTTCTAAGGGTGGAGAAATTGGCAAAATTTCGTATCTTGATGATTCATTATTAATCATACTAAATTTCATTTAGATTAAACTAATCGATAGTTATTATTTCTTTGTTTTTATTATGTTTTATGTTTCTGTTGTTTCTTAATTTTTTAAGTTTTTTTTTTATTTCTAATTTGTATGTGAGGTGGTGGGTTATATTTATAATAAAAAATAAAAATTAGAAAAAAAAAAAAATAAAAAAAAATAAAAAATAAATAAATTAAATTTTAAAATGAAAAAATTAAATTAAACGAAAAATATGGTTTTTTGCTCTTGGGACAAAAAAACTGGTTTTGGTAGTAAAAATGAAAAACAAATAAAAAATTAAAAAAAAAAATTAAAATTAAAAAAGTATGAAAAAAAAAAAAAAATAATAATAAAAATAATAATAAAAATAATAATAAAAATAAAAATAAATTAATTAAAGTGTGTGTTATTATTATAAAACCCCAAATTTACAATAAAATTTAGCATTTCATTTTTTACTCTTTTTTTTTTTTTTCATTTTAAAAATTATAATAATTAACTTTTATATTATTTATTATTTATTATTATTATTATTATTATTATTATTATTATTATTATTATTATTATTATTATTATTATTATTATTATTATTATTATTATTATTATTATTATTATTATTATTATTATTATTATTATTATTATTATTATTATTATTATTATTATTATTATTATTATTATTATTATTATTATTATTATTATTATTATTATTATTATTATTATTATTATTATTATTATTATTATTATTATTATTATTATTATTATTATTATTATAAATCTTTTGGAGTTGAAATAATTTTATTGGTGGTTGGACCTGAGGCAAAGGTTGGAGGATTTATTTGGTTCATAAATCTCATTGATTCATATTCAGCTTTAATCATTTGAGCCAATTGTTCAGGATCGACAAATTCACTCCAATTGATACGAATAACAGGGATATAACGTGAGATATCTTGTAAGAAATCTTGATAGGCATTATATAGATTACGAAGGTATTCGATAGTGACATCCTTTTCACAATCTCTATTTCTAGATTTAATTCTTTCTAAACTTTGTTCAGGTGAAACATCTAAATGTATAATTAAATCTGGTCTTCTCATAAAGTTACTCAAGTTTTGGAATAATTTACAATAGGTATTATAATCTCTTTCATCGAGTAACCCACTTTCATTTAACATCTTTGCAAATACTGAATCCTCATAAATTGTTCTATCTTGTACACCACCTCTAGCTTGCCATATAATCTGTTGTTGCTAATTAATTCCAATCAATCCGATCACCATTTTTTCATATCATTAATATTATTATTTCTCTCAATAATTATTTTTATAAAAACACAATTTATAAATTATATTACTTACTTGTTGAAATCTTGAATTTAATAAATATATTTGAAGTTGAAAACTATATTTTTTTGGATCTTTATAAAAATCTTGTAAATATAAATTATCAATAACTTCTTCAAACTTAATAAAAAGAAGAAAAATAAAAAGAAAAAAAAAAAAAAAAAAGTGAGTCCAATCAAATGGGTAATGTATATTTTTCTTATCTTTTCTTATTTATTTCAACATACATATGTTGGTAGATTTAAAACCTTTCCTAATGCTACTGCTAATGTAGTTTTACCTGCACCAATCTAAATTTTGAAAACTTTAAGGTTAGGAATGTTCTGTTTTTTTTTTTTTTGTTATTTTTTAATAATTACTAAACCACTAATTGCAATATGTGTTCCTTCTAACGATTTTTTTTGGATGTTACCAGGAACTGATGAATTTATAATTGGTGATGTCATTTTCTTTATATTTTTTATTATAATATTAATCTGTAATTCAATAAGTTGAAAATAAAAAATAATGTTTGTTTTTTGGATTTTTAGCGCTCTAAATTTGAAAAAACCGACTGTTTTGATTAAAAAAAAAAAAAAAAAAAAAAAAAAATGAAACCAACTTTTTTTTTTTTCACAAGATTTTTTTTTATTTTAAAAATCAATTTATAGATTTTAAGATTGAAATGATATGGGTTGCTATATTTTCATCTTTATGTAACCATTTAACAACAACATTCATATTTGAAACATATTGAATTGAAACAGATTTAATTTTTAAAGATATTGGTTTAAAGAAAGAATCTTCTAATCTTTCAATCGTTATACCAATTGGTAATAATCTTTGTAATTCATTTGTTAAAAATTCGAAATTTAATGATATATTATCAATATCACCACTACTACTATTATTATTATTATTATTATTATTATTATTATTATTATTATTATTATTATTATTATTATTATTATTATTATTATTATTATTATTATTATTATTATTATTATTATTATTATTTTTATTATTATTATTAAAATTTAAAATTAAACTATATTGCATTTCAATCTCTTTGATTGATAATTCTTTTGAAACTTCATTCATCCCAACTAATTTTAGTTGATTGGAATTAGGAGATGATTGATCTTGTTTTGAAACCATTAAACCTTGAATAGGTATTGTTGAAATTGGTAATCTAGCTTTCTTTAATGAATTATTTGAACTTATAAATGATTCTTCAATTTTATTATTATTATTATCAACTTTATCATTTTCTTCAACATCTTCTTTATTATTTTGTTTCTTTTTACTATTATTAATGAATAATGTTGATATATTATTACTATTACAATTATTGTTATTATTTTTAATTTCAATTAATTTATTCATATTGTGACTATTGTTAATATTATTAATATTAATATTATTATATTGATAAGAATAATCTAAAATTTGACGTTTTAATAGATTTAAAGATATATCAACTGGAATTGATTTCATTGTATCAATAATAATAGTTACACCATTAGCTGGGTAATAACAATTTACACCCATTTCTTTAATGATTTTTTGAGAAAGAAAACCCATTTTCTCTTTCTCGCCATGTACTAAAATGACATTTCTAGGATTGGACATTTTAATCAATTGAAGAATACCTTTTGCATCAGCATGAGCAGAGAAGGAAAGATTATGAATTTTACATTTAACTTCTATGGTAGTTTTCTTATCGATTTCAACCATTTGAGATTGAGGTTTTTGATCGGGAGTATTGGAGGTTGAATTGGTGGTTAAAAGTTTGTTACCAACGGTGCCCACTACACAATAACCCGGTATAATTGTCATATTCAATTCATTGGGAGCCCATTTTTTAAAGACCTCTAGAGAAGCGCCGGCATGTAACATACCAGGTGTTGCAAATAATACCATTGGGCCAGGTGAATCTACTAAATGAGATTGAAATGGTTTAATATGTTTAAAGTCAAACATATTTCTTTTTACAAATGTTTGTTTGATCTTTTGATTTGTCCAATTGATAAATAGTTTATAGTAGAGATTAGCTTTCTCAGCTAAACCAGCTGAGAAATAGATTGGTATATGGCCAAGATTCATTTGCTCCCAATATGAATCGATTAGAATACACAACTCTTGTACCCTACCCAATGCAAACACAGGTATCAACACTTTTCCACCTTTTTCAACACATTCATGAATACGTTTAAGGAAATCTCTTTCTCTACCACGTTTTGAATCTCTAATGGTAGTTGCATAGGTAGTCTCTGTGATTAAAACGTCTGGTTTCACTTGATCAATCCAAGCACTACCTAAATGTCTATCAGGTGTCATATTGTAATCTCCAGTGTATACTACACTCTCATCTCCAACTTTAGCATAAAACATTGCTGCCCCCAATACATGACCTGCGTAATATGCTTTTATAGATAACTCCTCATCCACTTTAATAGTTTGATGTAAATTAACTGGTATCACCTTTTTCATGCAATCCTTTATCATTTGTGCTGTGAAAAAATTGGTCTCTCCTTTCTTTTCGACTGTAATCTTTCTATAATCCTCTAATAAAATTGGACAAATTGCTTTAGTTGGTAATGTCATATAAATTGGTCCATCATATCCACACATCTCTGTAAAAAATGGTAATGCCCCACAATGATCTAAATGACTTTGTTGAAAAAAAAAAAAAAAAAAAAAAACTTATTAATTATTATTTCTCTTTTAACTTACCAACATATTGATTTAAATAATAAACATACAAATGAGTTATAATAACACAATCAATAACTTTAGTGAATTGACCATTCTTTGATATATATGAGAAATCAGGGAAACGTCTAGCATCGTTCATACCCATATGCATACCACAATCAAACATAATGTTTTTGTTTCCAATCGTTACAATTACACAACTTCTACCAACATCTTGTCCGGCTCCTAATGGAACTACTTTAATTGTCATTTTATATTAAATAAATAAAAATTAAATAAAAAATTTAAAAAAAATAAAAAAAAATAAAAATTATATTTTTTTTTATTTCAAAAAATTATAAAAAAAGGTGAAAATGCAAAAAAAAAAAACCAAATTAAATTCAAAAAAAAAAAAAAAAAATAAAGAGATAATTAAAATTATAATAATTCACATTCTTCAAAGTTACTTAATAATTCAAAGTATTATAATTCCATTATAATTCAATTTTAAAAATATCAATATTATGGAGAGAAAAACGATAAAAATATAATCATGTTTAAAAATGGTTTTAATTTTCTTTTAATTAATAATATTGATTCAATTTTTTTTTTTTTTTGAAAGTATGGTTGTTAAATAATAAAACTATTTTTTAGGATTGAAATATTAAAGATTTATAAAATTTTTTTATTAATTTTTTACTTTTTTTTTTTTTTAATTTCTTTAAACTGATCCAACAGTCATACCTAAGGTAGCAGCAGTTGTAGAAGCAGTTGTAGCAGCAGCAATTGTTGTTACAATAGTTGTAGCAGTTGTAACAGCAGCAATTGTTGCAGAAGTTGTAACACCAGCAATTGTTGTTAAACCAGTTGAAGCAGCACCAGTTGTAGCAGCAGCAGTTGTAGAAGCAGTTGTAACGCCAGCAATTGTTGTTGCAACAGTTGTAGCAGTTGTAACAGCAGCAACAGTTGCAGAAGTTGTAACACCAGCGATTGTTGTTGCACCAGTTGTTGTTGCACCAGTTGTAACAGCAGCAATTGTTGCAGAAGTTGTAACACCAGCGATTGTTGTTGCACCAGTTGTTGCACCAGTTGTAACAGCAGCAATTGTTGCAGAAGTTGTAACACCAGCGATTGTTGTTGCACCAGTTGTTGCACCAGTTGTAACAGCAGCAATTGTTGCAGAAGTTGTAACACCAGCGATTGTTGTTGCACCAGTTGTTGTTGCACCAGTTGTAACAGCAGCAATTGTTGCAGAAGTTGTAACGGCAGCGATTGTTGTTGCGGTGGTGGTACCGGTTGTAGTTGTTGCACCAGTTGTAGATCTAGAAGTAGTAGCACCGGCTATACTTGTTGTGGTGGCACCGGTACTGGTTGTAGTAGCAGCAGCTGTGGTAGCAGTAGCGGTTGTAGAAGTTGTTGGATTAGCAGCACAGACTGGAATGTATTGACAACAAGCTCCACGAATTCTTGAATCCATTGAACAGGTTGGATTAGGGGCAAGTCTACAGACTAAACCTGCTGATTGGCAAACTGAGCCTAATTCAATACATGAACCACAATGAACTGGGGTATGGGTTGGAGTTGGAGTTGGGTTTGTGATTTGTTGATTTTTTAAGCAAGTTGGATTACCTCTTACCATTTTACAGGTATAATCAAATGAACATTTGGTTACATGGCACAAGTTTGGATAATGTGTATCACTGACACAGTGTGGACCTCTTTCACCATTGAAGCAGTGGGTACCCATTGGACATTGGAAGGTTTTGCAAACTTCATTTTCTGGTAAACATGCAGTAATATTTCTATTGATTACATGACAATTGAATTCTCTTGGACAAGAGGTGTAATCACAATTGGATGGACGTGGGTGTGGACGATGAATTGGTTTACAACAAAAGGAATCCCAACGCTCAACACATTCATAACCACGACCACAAGAATATCTATCGCAACCATAATCATGATGACTTGGAACACAATATGCTTGATCACCTTCACCTCTACATTGATAATTTTTTGGACAAACCACATTACTGCATGCGTCATAATATGCATTGGCATAGGTAAAGATTAAACAAACCAATAATAATAAAACTTTCATTTTCCTTTTTTTTTTTTTTTTTGTTTTTTAAAAGAATAAATCTAAATTTTCTATACTTAAATGTTTATAAGATATTTTTTATTTGTTTATTTGTTTTATAAACTAAAATATTTTATACTAAATGGAATTATTTTTTTTTTTATTTATACTATTTCAATTCTTAATTATCCATTCAATTTTTTAAATAATATTCTTCAGTTATATTTTCAGACAATTCTATTTTTATTTGCTATTATTATATATACAACCCCCTTCCAATAATCTAAAAAATAATATTTTTGGTATGATTTTTAGTGAATCATTAAGAGACTTGATAAAAAAAAATAATTATTTTTAAAAAAAAATGGATACTATCATTGGTTAAAATTATTCACATTTTTTAAAAATACAAATATTAATATTAAGTATTTATTTATACCTTGTATTGAAATATTTGAATTTAATTTTCATTTCATACCACATTTACCCACCCATAAAAAAAAATACATAAAAAAAATTTTAAAAAAAAAAAAATAATAATAATAATACTCTTTTTTTACCATATAAATTTTTTCATAATATTTTTATATATTAATATCCTTGGTACCGATTTTATAAAAATATTTATTGAAAAATTAAATATTAATTTAACATAAAATGATCAATACTATTATAAGATTTCTTAAAAAAAATACCCCCAATTTTTATTTTATTTTTTTTTTTTTATTTTTTTATTTTTTTTGTAAATTAAAAAAAATTATAAAAAAACATATGCACTGTTAAGAAAAAAAAACAATTTGTTATATGATATCTTTTTAAAAAATGTCATTTCTTTTTTTTTTTTTTTTTTTTTTTTTTAAATTATAAAAAAAAAATAAAATACCTAAAATAATAACTTAAAATACAAATATTTTCTTTTTTTTTTTTTTTTTTTTTCACTAAGAACTTGTCTTGGTATTTTGAGAAATCTCGCGATTTTTTTTTGAACTATTTTTTTTCACGAAACAAAAAAAAAAAAAACTTTTAAATTTTTTTTTTCACCAACCCAAAAAAAAATAATTACTTCATTGAAAAGAAAAAGATATAATGAGTTCAAGTAATTATCCATCTATTGTTTATAAAGAACCAAATGAAATTGATAAAGAGTTAGGATGTTCAATTTGTTTTTTACCTCTTTTTGAACCAGTTGTTGAACCTCATTGTAGAAGAATGGTAAAATTTTTAAATCTCAAAGATAACAAAAATAAAGATAACAAACTAATTTTTTTAAAAAAAAAAAAAAAAAAAAGTTTTGCCAAAAATGTTTAAATGATTATTTTAATACATTTAAAAAAAGTAATTGCCCATCTTGTCAAGTTTACGTAAACATTGATAAACTTTCAATTCCACCTAAAGTAATCACTAATAAATTGGACGATTTATTAGTTTATTGCTCAATATGTAAGGATAAATATCCTGAGAATGAAATCGAATATATGTGTCGTTCAAAAATTAATAATCATTTTGAGCTTGAATGTAAAACTAATGAATGTGAGTGTCAAATCATTTCTTCAAGTTCAAAATTAACTCTATCCCCTGATACAACACATTCAAACACAATCTCAAAATTATATTATACAAAAAAAGAATTGGAACATCATAAAGCCACAGAATGTTTATTAATTATTGTTGAATGTAGTTCCAATGATGTATCGTGCACTTGGAAAGGTCCATTAAAAGATAAAAATCAACACGAATCATCTTGTAACTATGTATCATTGAAACCTCATTTATTGGCACTCAACTCAAAAATATCTCAATTGGAATTGGAAAAAAAAAATCAAATATCCTATCAAAATTTCTTAGAGAATCAAATCAATCAATTGGAATCAAAATTATCCTACCCAATTTCTCCTCAAAAATATTTATATGATCGTTTTGATAATTATCAACAACAACTATCACACTATCATCAACAACAACAACAACAACAACAACAACAACAACAACAACAACAACAACAACAACAACCACATATGCTACAAAATCATCATCAACAACAAAATTGTGAAATTTTATTTATGCTTAACCAAAATAGTTTTAAATATGTAAATGGTCTTGAAATTATTAAAAGTAAAACCAAATCAATATCATTAGGAAATGATTTTAATGGAAATTGGTCAATGTTAAATGAATGGTTAATAAATACTGAAGTAGATACATTGATCCTCTTAGATGGATTTAAACATGAAATCCATGTACCAATATCAATAAAAACTCTTCACATTGGTAATATTGTATTATCTGGTTCCATTACAACCTATGGTGGTTTTTTAACTGAACTACATCTTCATGATGGTTGTTCATTGAAATTAGATTATCATTTATTACCAAAAACTGTATCAATCTTACATTTATATAAAATTACCCAATCACTTTCACGACCAGTATCATCAGGAGCATCATTATTATCGTTATATGAAAATAAAAATCAAGTAACAAGTAAAATTTCAATTTTACACATTCACGATGGTTTTTCACTCGAAGGTTTCCCAATACCAAACTCAATTAGAGAATTACATCTATATGATATTAAAGTTCAATCGATTCAAACACCAATTAATTTATTGGAGTTATTTCTTCATGATGGTTTTTGTCTACCAATGGAAAGAGTATTTTCAAAGAATATTAAGGATCTTCATTTATTCGATATAAGGTCACCTGTATCAATTGGAAGTAGTGTTAGAAATTTATTTTTACGTGATGGATTTAATCAGCATATTATTATTCCATCAACTGTAAAATGGCTTTGTTTATTCAATACCAGAAGACAAATCGTTAATATACCAAATACAATTAAAAAAGTTTATCTTCAAAATTATCGATTCCCTTATAATAATATTCCAAGTGGTGCAATAGTTTATAAAGATTATAATTCAATGATAAATAATAAATAATATATGGCTTATTTAAATATTTTTTAAATTCTTAATGTCTATGTTTATTAAATTTTATTTTTTTTTATTATTTAATACTTTTTTTTTTTATTATTTAATTTAATATAATTTTAATATAATTTAATTTAATTGTTGAATATTTGTACTAATTGAACTTGAACTACTACTTGTTGAGTGTAAATTTTGTTTTGAGCTTGAACGTGGTACATTAAATGAAGAAGGTAACATATGCTGATTTTGTTGTTGCATATCATATTTTTGACCCAATTTTGTTATTCTTTTTTCGGTGATTTTATGTTTCTTTGCAGACTTTATAAAACTATAGACATCGATCTCGATAGAGTCTAGATTCGAAAAGAAGTTTAAGATCTTTTCGAAAGGATCTTTTGCCAATGTTGATTCGTAGGTACGTAATACATGAAGGATCAAAGTATGAACAATGAAATAGCCGTGTAACATAACCAAATCCCAAAATCTAACCAACAAAGGGAAAGGGATATTACCAGAGAATATGGTCAAGAACCATTTAGTTGCATACATACTGAATGTTATACCTTCAACACCAAAATTCGACGCAACCTTTGGTAATTCTTCATGAAGTAATTGCTCATGAATTGCATAGTTCCTATAGAGTAGCGGGAACGATGGTAAGAAAAGACCACGGAATTGGAATTTATCACTCTCCATTAAAGCTACTAAACACCAAAATGCCTCCTCCTCTGTCATATACATTAAAAGTAATGATGCAATACTACTCATACCTTGACAATAACCAACCTCAGTATCGTAGATACTATAGGCTTTGAGCACATTGAATAGAGCCTGTTGACCACTATTGAATCTCTCTCTAAATATGATATGATTTCTATAGGTTCTATCAATATCTAAATCGATCTGTTTTACAAACTCTGAATCTCTCTCGAGTAATTGCTCGAATGATACGTTTGCATTCTCCTTTACTTTATCTGGATTTAACACCAATCTCCATAGAACTGATCTAGTTGATTCAGGTACCGATTTCCATGCTAAGTTTTGCATCTTTGAACGCTTTCCATTGTTTCCTATAAGTTTCACCCATTTCTTTTCTCTTCTTTTCTCTTTGTTTCTTTGTTCCTTCATTAATTGTTGATAGTATTCTTTAATTTCGCTCCATTTCTTCATTTGTGCTGCATTTGATGATACATCTGGTAAAAATCCATAAATATCGGCATGCATATATTCTTCTTCCTCTTCTTCCTCTTCTTCATTCTTTCCACCATTAGGATCGTTTGATCCATCACCAGCACCACCAGTTTTACCTTCACCTTTCCATTGTACATTGTTTAAAGTTTTTCTTGGCGAGACTGGTCTCTCACCTTTTTGACCATAACGATAACGTAGTGTAACATCTGCACCAGCTGATACTAACATTGAACTAATCGTACTATTTGCAATATCCAAAGAGAAATGAAGTGGTGTACGATTTTGATAATCTTTTACTGTTGCAGATCCACCCAATCTCAACAATGATGTAACATTCTTTGGATGACCAGATTTCGATGCATAAAACATCGGAGTTTGACCAACATTATCTGGTGAGTTCACTTTACATCCTTTTGCAATCAATTGTTTTGCTATCTTTCTACCAGTTACACATGTAACTGCATAATGTAATGGTAATGCTCCAAATATATCCACTACTTCTGGATTTGCTCCTTTCTCTAATAAAACATTAACTGATTTAACTTTACCCATTAATGTTGAAAAATGTAATGGTGTTTTCTTTTCCTACATATGTATATATATATATAAATTAATAAATACATTTTTATATGCATTCGTAAATAAAATTTTTTGACTTACTCTATCTTTTGTATCTAATAATGAACCACCTGAAGCTAAAACGCTAATAACTTGAGCAGTGATTTCATCGGGTTCAGGTGATTCTGCGGCATAATGAAGTGCAGTTTTACCTTTTTTATCACGTGCTTCAGCTTTTACTCTTCTTGGACCTTTCTCCATCATGATATGAGTGCAATTGATAAAACCTTTATAGGAACAAATATGAAGTGGTGTACAACCTGATAAATCTCTTTTTATGTGTGCTCCTGTATTCAAATAGAGTGATAATAACTCTGGTATATTGTACGTAGATGCTTTATGCATTGCAGTTTGACGTTCGCTGTCACGTAGATTAATTCTTGCACCCCTATTCAATAGGAATTGTGCTGTCGTCAATGTATTTGCAAACATTAATGGTGTTCTACCTTGTTCATCTCTATCGTTTATTGATGGTTTACCACCATTACTATTCATACTTGTATTGTGTTGTTGATTATCATCTTCCTCTTCTTCCTCTTCTTCCTCCTCAATATTACTATTATTATTATTTACAATTACTAGATTCTCATCACCAAAATATTGTTTTAAAGTTTCTATATCATTTTTATAAACTGCTTCATGAATCGGGTATTTACCTGTTGTATGTGGGTATGGCTCCAATTTTATTATATTATTTATATTATCTTCATTATTTATATTATTGGTAATACTACCACTGCTACTGTTACTACTATTATTATTTTTATTATTGCTATTATTATTATTATTATTATTACTATTTTCATTGCTGACTATTACTGTTGTTATACTGCTTTCAATCACTATTTTATTCGAATCTTCCAATGTTTTGGAAGTTATATTTAATTTGTTTGTATCATTTTGATTGTTGTTGTGGTTTTCGTTACTATTATTACATTCCTCTTTTATTGGTGAAATTGGTGGAGTTGTTACTGTGGTTATATTTGGTTCCATTTTTGATTGGTTTCTTCTTTTATTTTGATTTTTTTTTTTTTAGAAACTACAATGAGATATTTTAAAAATTTAGATTTCTCTGATTTTTGAATAAGGTTACTAATATTTTTCTAATATTTTTCTAATATATTTGTTTTTTTTTTTTTTCAATAAATAATGTGTGAATATGTATAATTTTTATTTTTATTTTTATAAATTGTATATAAAATTGAAAAGTGTTTTTTGTTATTTTTATTTATTATTTTTTTTTGGTTTTTTTTTTTTAATTATTACTTTAATTACTATTGATACAAATTTTTTTTTTATGGTTGTGTATAAATTTAAGTGGTTATTTAATTATATTATTTAAATTTATTATATGATAAATTATTTTTTTATTTTTTTATTTTTAAATATAGTATAAATTATTAATGGAAAATTGTTTAGATGTTGGTGAAAAAAAGAGAGAAAGAATTTGATTATTATAATTCCAAAAAAAATATAATTATAATATGTACCCTTTAAAATAATATTATACAAAAATAATTTTTTTTTTAAAAAAAAAAATAAAAAATATAAAATAAAATAAAATAAAATAAAATAAAACAATATTTGTGTGTAGGTTTGTTTGTGAGACTGTGTGTGTGTGAGAGAGTGTGTGTTATTTAACTATTTTTAATTAATTTAAATAGTGAATGGATCTTTTTGGTTGTATAAAATATTTAAAAAAATAAAAACAAAAAAGTCAGTAATAGTATGATATAAATAATATAATATAATGTATTTATTAAAAAAAAAAAAAAAAAAAAAAAAAAATAATAAAATTAAAAATAAAAAAAAAAAAAACAAAAAAAAAAAATAAAAAAAAGAAAAAAAAACAAAAAAAAAAAAAAGAAAAATGGGTGGTGTTATACATATATTTTAAGGTGGTTGTTTTTTTTTTTTTTTGTTGTTATTATTATTATTATGTTGATTGCGTTCGTACATTTGATTTTTTTTGTGCAAGAGAATATGGGTGTTATTATTATTATTCTTCTTCTCTTTTTAATACTATTTTTATTATTATATTAATATTATTATTATTAATATTATTATTATTATTATTATTATTATTATTATTATTATTATTATTATTATTATTATTATTATTATTATTATTATTATTATTATTATTATTATTATTATTATTATTATTATTATTATTATTATTATTATTATTATTATTATTATTATTATTATTATTATTATTATTATTATTATTATTATTATTATTATTATTATTATTATTATGGTTATAATCAACGCCACAAATAGTTTTTTTCTATTTTTATTTTTATTTATTTTTTTTTTTTTCTTAAATTTTTTTTTAAAAATAGAATATGAAATCGGTGGCGATTTTGTCAAACGGTAATGTAAAAGTACATATTTATATATTTATATGTGCAGAATGTGGATCCATAATACATTAAAACAATAATTATATAGCAAATAATAATAATAAAAAAAAAAAAAAAAAAAAAAAAAATTATAAAAATAGAAACTAAAAAAAAAAAGGTAAAAAAGTAGTAAAATATTATTATTATTACTATTATTATCCTTCTTATTACTTTAAAAATACTCACATAGAAAATAGTAAACAATTATAAATAAATAAATTATTATTATTATTAAAAATAAAATAAAAAAAAAAAAAAATAAAAAAAAAAAAAAAATCTTTTTTGGTATGCGAATTACGCCAATGTGATATATATTTTTATCAGGTGATAAAAAAAAAATGTGTTTGATTTTTTTTTTTTTTTTTTTTTTTTTTTTTTTTTTTTTTTTTTTTGAAAATTTTTTTATTTTTTTTTTTTTTTATTTTATTTTTTTGATTTATTTTTTTGGCATTGCATTTTACTTGAATGGGTTTTAGCAAAATATTAGATTTTTTTTATTTTTTATTTTTTTTATTTTGACCTTAAATATTGTAAATTCATTGAAAATACCAAATTTGCAGACGAATAGAAAGAAAAAAAAAAAGAAAAAAGAAATAATTTTTTTTTCGTATATTGGATCGCCATCGAGATGAGAACAACACATGGCTCAGATTTTTTTTTGTTGTTGGTGTTACATCGATTTTGGGTTTTTGAATGTTTTTGTTGTTTTTTGTGTTTTTGAGGTTGGCTGGAATTCTTCCTCATCAAATTTCCTCTTTCTTTGCGCTGTAGAATTGGATTCCTTTTTATTTTCAGTTTTGTTGATGTTGTTATGGCCAATTATTCTTTTTCTTGTTGCAATTGTTGGTGTTGAACTTGTGGTAGTTGTTGTTTTTAAAATTTTATCAGATTTATTTTTGTTTAACTTTTTATTATTTACTAATTGTTCTGATTGTATAGAATCATAATTTTCGTTTTCCAATTTCCTTTTCCTTGATATTTTATAATTATCATTGTCATCTTCATGATGAACCTCATCATAATTATCACAGATACCATTGTCATTAATATTATTATTATTATTATTATTATTATTATTATTATTATTATTATTATTATTATTATTATTATTATTATTATTATTATTATTATTATTATTTTTACTATTATTATTTTTATCAATAAAATTGGAAGTAATGTCGTCATAATATTTCGCACTACTAAAATCAATACCATTTTTAATAGCATAGAAGCCTAAAGATTTTAAATATCTCTTATTAGTGACATCTTCAATGTTTTCAGCTTCATTATCGTTGATATCGTGATTGACATCTCCATCTTCATCTTCGTTTTCATCTTCGTTTTCATCTTCATTTTCATTGTCATTTAATAAACTGTCATCAATGAATGAGTCATCACTGTCATAAAAACTATCACAGTCACTATAACTATCACTATCTCCACCTATATTATCATTACAGTTATTTAAATCATCACCATTATCATTACTATTACTATTTCTAATACTATTATTTTTGTTATCAATCCTATTCAAAACCAAAGCCAATATATTCTTTCTTTCTTTTAAAGTAATTTCTGGAATTATTTGGTTTTTAAAATTTCTCTCAAAATTTTTATGTGGAACGAGTGTTTTTGTATTATTATTATTTCCATGTAATTCACCATTATTATTAATATTATTACTATTACTATTATTATTATTATTATAGTTATTCATTCTATTATATTCTTTTGATAGTAAGTCTCTAACGTTTATGACACCTCTATTTACCCTCATATCAACTTCTATTCTAATTGCTCTTGGTTTTGTATTTGATTTATTATTATTATCTATATTATTATTATCTATATTATTATTATCTATATTATTATTATCTATATTACTATTATCTATATTATTTTTATCTATATTATTATCAATGTCTAATTTTGAATTTTTCTCTTTTTTTTTTGTTTTGGCCGCAGAAAAATAACGGGCCAGGTCATCGAACTTATCCTTACTTTCATTATCATTATCTTTTTTGTTTTCAAAACTATATAATTCTTCATCGGAAAAATCAACGAAACTATCATCCATGTCACTGTCTTCTTCAGAATCATCATCAGAATCATATGTTTGTTTTGTTTTAAGAGATAGTAAACTACTTAAACTTGGTGGTATTTTTAGGTCTTTTTTTCTTTTAATTATAGTATCTTCATGAGCCCCCTCTTCCTCCTCCTCTAGATTGCTGCTAATGTTGTTGTTGTTGTTGTTGTTGTTGTTGTTGTTGTTGTTGTTGTTGTTGTTGTTGTTGTTGTTGTTGTTGTTGTTGTTGTTGTTGTTGTTGTTGTTGTTAAAATAAACACTAGATGGTAGAATACTTGAGGAAAATGTATAATTAGTGCTTCTTGATATCTGATTGTTCACTATTAGATCACCATTTATTCCATTTTTTATTTTGTTATTAAAATTTGTTATCATCGTGACCGTTTAAAGAAACAAAAATTTTATTTTAAAAAAAAAAAAGAAAAAAGAAAAAAAAGAAAAAAAAAGAAAAAAAAGAAAAAAAAGAAAAAAAAGAAAAAAAAGAAAAAAAAGAAAAAAAAGAAAAAAAAGAAAAAAAAGAAAAAAAAGAAAAAAAAGAAAAAAAAGAAAAAAAAGAAAAAAAAGAAAAAAAAGAAAAAAAAGAAAAAAAAGAAAAAAAAGAAAAAAAAGAAAAAAAAGAAAAAAAAGAAAAAAAAGAAAAAAAACTAAGATTTTTGTTGAGTTCGTTAGGTCGAACTCGATAAAAAAAAAAAATAAAAAAAAAAAAAAAAATAAAAAAAAAAAATTTTAAACAATGATTATATTGGACCTAAATTATCTACTTCATTAATTGCATAATAAAATTCTAATCCTAGTATTAATCCTAAGTTTTAACTGTATTTTGAAATCAATTTAAAATCCTAATAAATTTTTTTTTTAATATCTGGGGTGGTGCAATCTACATATCATTTGTGTTGTATCTTCTACTCTTTGATACATATTATTGTCATCAATAATTTATTAAATATAAATTAAATAATAATAGTTTATTTAAATATTATATGAAATAATAATAATTTTTTTTCTTTTTTTTTTTTAATTAAAAAAAATATACTTAAATAATAATTATTCTTATTATTTTTAATATTTATTATAATTACTATTGTTATTATAAATATTACTATTATTATTCTAAATTATATAAGAAATTGAAGCAAAATAAATAAATAATAAAAGTGGTGTTAAAATTCCCCAAACTGGCCAACACCCAATCATTATACTAAAATAAATAAAAAAAAAGTTAATTTAATTAAAAAAAAAAAAAAAAAGAATTTTCCAATTAAAACAAAAAAAATAATAATAAAAATAAAAATAATAATTACCCAAAAGAAAAAATTACTAAACAAATTGTTGCAATTGGAATTAATTTTGGATGAATCTTTTCCCAATCATCATCATTCTTTTTTACATCAATTTTTGAAAAATAACCACAATAAATATAAATTGAAATAAATCCTACCAATCCAACAATTCCAATATTAAAATATAATCTTGGGAGGAGAGAAAAATTAAAAAAAAAAAAAAAATTAATAATTTTGAAAAAAAAAAAAAAAAAAAAATTGAAATATAATATTTGTCATATATGAATTATAAATTATATACCTTTTAATAATTTCACTATATAAAACCACATTAACTAAATCAGTATAATAAGCAGTACCCAAACCTAATGAAATCCAAAAAATAATTTCAATAACTCTAATAATTTTTTTCACCCAATAATTGTCCCAAATTTTATGTGGTATTCTAACTATATCATTTTTTTCTTTTTCTTGTCTATTAAATTCATTAAAAATATTATTTATAGATTGAAATATCTCTCCTTTATTTCTAATATCATCTAAACTACTATTACCATTACTAAAACTATCAGTTTCTTTATTATTTTTATTATCATGATTATGTTTATTATTACTTGAATTTTTATTTAACTCTTTACTTTTCTTACTTTTATTTATATTCCTATTCTTTGATGCCATTGTAAACTTTTTATCACAATTAAATTTTTTAAAAAAAAAAAAATAAATAAATAAATAAATAAATAAATAAATTTTAAAAGAAAAAAAAAATCTGAAAAAAAAAAAAACAACAACTTTTGAAATTTATTTTAAATTAATTTAAAAATATAAAAAATAAAAAAAAATAAAATTTCAAAAAAAAAAAAAGATTGATACCAAAGCCTTCCTTTTGTTTTTGTACGCCGATTTGCAAATTGAAAAAATTGAAAAAAAATTAAAAAAAAATAAAATTTTAATATGTTATTAAACAACTAATTTTAAATTAACTATTAGCTGTTAAAATGATTATAATTTTTTTCTCTACCTTCAAACCATGCTGAATATTTTTACTTTCACCTATTATTTAATATTTTATTTTTAAAATCATTTATAAAGGTATTACTTTGTGGTATAAAAAAAATTGTGTGAAAATAAATTGAGAAAATTTAAATTTTTATTTAATTATTTTTATTTTATTCAATTTATTTTGTTTTAATACCAAATTTAGTATTATATTATTTATTATATTTTATTTTGAAATATTTTATTTTAGAATAAATTGATATGGCAGAGGAATTTTTTTTTTTTTTTTTTTTTGATAAAAATAAAGTATAATGAATTTGGTGATTGATGTATTAATATAATTCTACCTATCATAAATGTCAAAGTGCATAGATAAATCTTTCCTTTCTTTAACATCTGATTGGTATCAATTTATATTATGCAAAAAAATCCCATTTTATATTATTATATTAAAATTTTTAACAGTGTTAATAAAGACTTTTCCAGGAAATAAGATATTTTTTAACTACATTTTATTTCTTTTTTAAATTTTAAAAATATTAGTGGATTTATATTATTTTTTATGATAAAAATAGTTATTACCTTTTGAATTTATTAATTGTTATATTTTTTTAATATAATATAAAAAATAAAAAATAAAAAATAAAAAATAAAAAAAAAACTTTTTATACTGAAAATTTAAATTAAAAAAGGAAATTGATTATCTATTAATTCCTTATATAAAAAATTAGATATCATCCCTTCTATAATTGGTAACCTTAAAAAAGGAATGAGTTTTTTGGGGGAAAACAGGGTGAATCTATAGTTTTAAAATTAGGAATTATTTCAAAAAGGAAATCCATCTAATAATATATCATTTTTTTTAAAAAAACTTAATTTTAAAATATTTAGTATAAAAAAGAATTTTTTTTTTTTTTTTTTTATTCATTCTTTTTTAAAAACAAAAAACTATTCAACAACTATAAAAGGTTTTCAAAGGTAATTAAAACTTCAATAGTTAATATTAAATAAAAAAACAATCCTCTTTTTTTCGAAATTTTTTAAAGATATTAAATGTAGTTTAAACTTTCAAAATTTCACAAGCCTTTAATGTTCTGTGTGTAATTTTTTTATTTTTTAGGGATTTGTTTGCCTAATATAAATCGGTACTAATCAAATGTCAAAGAAAGGAAAGATTTATCTATGCACTTTGACATTGAAGATAGGTAGATAGTTATATTAATAAAATGATCACAAAAAAATAAAAAATTTATTAAACACTTCATACCCCCAATAAAATTTAGAACGAAATATATAAAAAAATGGATCTAAAATGAAATTAAAATAAAAATAAAAACCAATATAAAATATTTTAAAATCTTTTGCAGTTTCTACAAAAATATAAAAAAATAAAATAAGTTATCTGAATAAAAAAAGTTTTTTTTTTTTATTTTTTTACTTTTTTTTTAACATATTCTCTTTCTGAACTTATTTTTTTTTGAAAATAAAAAAATATTATTTGAAGGTTTTGAATATTTATTTACAATTAATAGTCGTCAGATTTCTAGATTGTTAGCCGTTATATATCATTGAAAAAATATTTTCACCGATATTTAAAAATTAATATTAATTATTTAAGTTCAAACCAAGTTTTAACATTGGGCAATAATTGTAATTCAAACAAAAACAAATTCAAATCTTATTTGGATATATTGGATTATTTATTTTCAAAATATTTTAAAATTGCATTAATATAGAAAAAAAAAAAAAAAAAAAATTTACCCCCTATGAGAATATCCTCAAAAAGGAATAACTTTTTTTTTTTTTTAATTAAAATAGTTTTTTTTGAAATTTTCATAGAGAGGTGTATGCTAGATCTTTTCGGTATCATCTCAATTGGTAACAATATTGTTATGGGTAATATAGGGTTGAAATACCTCTCTTTGAGCTTCATCACCTACATATGAATCCAAAAGCAAACAGAGAGAAAATGACCCAAATTATGTTTGAAACTTTTAATACACCAGCTATGTAATGTATCAATTCAAGCTGTGATATATTCCATTATTGTATTGTTTTTGATGATTAAACAATTAATGTTTTTTCTGGCGATTTTAATAAAATCTGATACCTAGTTGGTAACGAAAGTAATTGGCTACAATAAAGAATCATTATCAAAAATAGTTGGTAAAATAAACAATAGAATGAAATAGAGCTAAAGAGCATTTAAACATTTATGAAAAATATGAAAATGATAAAGTAAATATTAATAATCTTTATTTAAAAGGTATACGTAATGGCCATGATGATTATGATGATGTTGAGTACTCCTTAACAAATAAACAACCAAGACATATAAAATATGACCAAATCGTAATGCATATCTACACCTTTTATGCCATCATTGATAAATTTAAATTATTAATACAGGATATTATTATTATTATTATTATTATTATTATTATTATTATTATTATTATTATTATTATTATTATCGTTTTTTCATTTCAAATTATTTAGGTGATGTGATTTATTAAAGGAAGAAGAAAAATTTAACTAAATGATAACTATAAAAAAAAGAATAAATGTATGAAAATTGTTACTTTTTTTTATAAAGTAATGTTTAGTAGTGCATTATTTGGATAATTGGTTATAATTTAATTTAATAAGATGAAAAAAAAAATCACACAAACAAAAAAAAAAAAAAAAAAAAAAGAAATTAATTTTTCTCATCCCTATTATTTTTGTTATACCAATACATAAAGTGCAATTTTTTGAGTTTTTTTTTACTCAAATTTCTGGGAGAATAATACAACGTTTATATTTATATAATTTTAAAATTTTATTTTTTTAATTTTTTTCTTTTTTTTTTTTTTTTATTTATATTTTTTTTTTATTTTTTTTTTTAATTTTTTTTTTTTTATTTTTTTAATTCGTTCAAATAGATTTTTTTTTTTAAAAAAAATAAAAAAAAAAAAAAATTTTAATCCAATATAAATAGTATTTTGCATGTAATATAATAACTTTGAAAAAAAAATAAAATAAAATAAAATAAAATAAAAAATAAAATTACAAAAATTTTAATAAAACAATAAAAAAAAAAAAAAATAAATAAATAAATAAACACGCACATACACACAAATTTAAAACTATATAAATAACCCACACATAATATAATAAATGGATCAATTAATTCCAGTTATTAATAAACTTCAAGATGTATTTAATACATTAGGATCAGACCCATTGGATTTACCACAAATTGTTGTTGTTGGTAGTCAATCTTCAGGTAAAAGTAGTGTACTTGAGAATATAGTTGGTCGTGATTTTTTACCAAGAGGTTCTGGTATTGTAACAAGAAGACCTTTAATTTTACAATTAACTCATTTGCCAATTGCTGACGATGGTATGTTTAAAAATAATAATAATAAAAAAAAATGAAATAGTGTATATTAATTTTATTTTATAAAAAAATTATAAAGGATCACAAACACAAGAATGGGGAGAATTTTTACATAAACCAAATGATATGTTTTATGATTTCTCAGAAATTAGAGAGGAGATTATACGTGATACTGATAGAATGACAGGAAAGAATAAGGGTATTTCAGCACAACCAATCAATTTAAAGATCTATTCACCACATGTTGTAAACTTAACATTGGTTGATTTACCTGGTATAACCAAGGTACCAGTTGGAGATCAACCAACCGATATTGAACAACAAATCCGTAGAATGGTAATGGCATACATAAAGAAACAAAACGCAATCATCGTTGCCGTCACACCGGCCAATACTGATTTAGCAAACTCTGATGCCTTACAATTGGCCAAAGAAGTTGACCCAGAGGGTAAGAGAACCATTGGTGTCATCACTAAATTGGATCTAATGGATAAAGGTACCGATGCAATGGAGGTATTAACTGGTCGTGTCATTCCATTGACTTTAGGCTTCATTGGTGTAATCAATCGTAGTCAAGAGGATATTATCGCAAAGAAATCCATTAGAGAGTCTTTAAAGAGTGAAGTACTCTACTTTAAGAATCATCCAATCTATAAATCGATTGCAACTCGTTCCGGTACTGCCTACCTCTCAAAGACCCTTAATAAATTATTAATGTTTCACATTAGAGACACTCTACCAGACTTAAAGGTAAAAGTCAGTAAAATGTTATCCGATGTTCAAGGCGAATTGGCAACCTATGGTGATCCTTTATATGACACAAAGAATAGTCAAGGTGCTCTCCTCTTACAAATCATCACTATCTTTAGTAGTAATTTTAAGGATGCCATTGATGGTAAACTCACTGATCTCTCCAACAATGAACTCTATGGTGGTGCGCGTATCTCCTACATCTTCAATGAGATCTATTCTCATTGTGTAAACAATATCGATCCATTGGAAGGCATTTCACTCAATGACATTAGAACTACAATGCGTAATGCTACAGGTCCAAGAGCTGCCCTCTTCATTCCCGAGATCTCCTTTGAACTCTTAGTAAAGAAACAGGTGGTACGTTTAGAGGAACCAAGTGCCCAATGTGTCGAATATGTCTACGATGAGCTCCAAAGAATCGTCTCACAATTGGAAGCTAAAGAACTCTCACGTTTCATTAATCTCAAGGCAAGAGTTATCGAAGTAGTAAATAATCTCCTACAAAAACATAAAGCACCAACCAAAACAATGATTGAACATCTCATAAAGATTGAGACTGCTTTCATCAATACATCACATCCAGATTTTGTAGGTGGCGAGGGTATCTTTGAATCACTATATAAAAAACAACAACAACAACAACAAAATCACCTCCAACAATTACAAGATCAATACCAACAATCCCAAAATGCTAATCAACAAAACGGTGGTAACAACAACAACAATAATACCAACAATACTAACAATACCAACAATATGAACAGCAGTATGAATTCAAATCAACAAAATATGAGTCAACAAAATATAAATCAAAGTGGTGGCCAAAATACAAATCCTTTCTTACAAGGTGGTCCAAATGGTCCAAATAAATTTACAGGTGGCCCTCCAGCTCAACAACAACAAAATCAACAACAAAATCAACTTAACAAAGGTCCACACAATATGCCACCAAATCAATCAAAACCAAGTTCAATCCCACAAAATGGTCCAAACAACAGACAAGATCACCAACAAGGTTCTTTCTTTTCATCATTTTTCAGAGCTTCACCTGATCCATCATTAGGCCAATACAATGGTGGTAATAGTGGTTCAAATACTTCATCCTCTCCAATTAACTCTAGTAATGGCAGTAATTATAATACTTTTGGTGGTCAATCACAATCATCACAATCATCATCGTCATCACAACAATCACAATATAAAACTAGTTATAATAATAGTAGCAGTAACAATAGTATGAGTAGCTATAATCGTTATCAAGATGATTTCTATGGTAGAGGCGATAAATTAAACCAAGTGCCATCAATTATTAAAGCACCAGATGATTTAACAAGTAAAGAGAAGTTTGAAACTGAATTAATTCGTGAACTTTTAATCTCTTATTTTAATATCGTTAAAAAGAATGTTAAAGATTCAGTTCCAAAGTCAATTATGCATTTCTTGGTCAACCAGTCAAAAGAACACATCCAAAATGAATTGGTTGCTGCTCTTTATAAAGAAGAGTTATTTGATGAATTATTAGAAGAATCACCACAAATCTCTAGTAAGAGAAAATCTTGTAAAGCTATGATTGAAATTTTAAGAAAAGCAAATGAAATTATTAATGAAATTAGAGATTTTAGAAATTAAAATATTTAAATACCTATATATACATTTTTTTTTGAAATAAATAGATATTTTCAAAAAAAAAAAATTTCATTCTTTTTTTTTTCTTTTTTATTTTATAAATATATAAAAAATGGTGAATATTTTTTTAAAAAATAAGAAATTAAGATTTTTAATTTTAAATCGGATACTTTTTTATTTGGGGTGGTTTTTTTTTTTTTTTTTTTTTTTTTTTTTGAAATAAATAAATATAAAAATGGTGAATATTTAATTCGAAATTGCACCAGTTGTACATTGGTTGTTAATACATGGCAAACCACCACAATTTTTAGCATAATAGTCACAAGTGTTTGTTGTTAAATCACAAGTAAAAGTTTCACATCCATTATTTCTATTACAATCAGAATCGATATTACATGGTACTTTAATTGAACATTCAATTGGTTCATGATAACATCCATATTGAATTGAACAAAAATCAGCTGTACATGGATCTATATTTGAAAAAGAAAAGGTTAGTAAAATATTATTATTATTATTATTTTTTTTTTTTTTTTTTTTTTTTTTAAATAAAGATATAAAACACACCATTATCATTACAAGAAATATTAGTAAAGGTACAACCATTAACACCACATGAATCTAAGGTACAAGCATTTCCATCATAACAACTTATATCAGAATGACGACAAATATTTAAAGGATCACAGAAATCATATGTACATGGATTATTATCATTACAACTTTTTTGACAAATAACTGCTGGATCACAAGAATTTGGAACACTATAACAACCATATCCTGCATTACAAAAATCATCAGTACATGGATTATTATCATTACAACTAATTGGAGTTATAGTGCAATTTCCAGTTGTTGCATTACATGCTGCATTGTGGCAAAGATCTGGGCTAGTACATTTATCGGTATAATAACATCCAACTACACTTGTACAAGAATATGTTCTACATTTAGTATTCTTTGAGGAACAATTTAATTTATTACAATTATATGTTGCTAAAAATTTTACATAAGGATATTTTTTTTTTTTTGGATTAGAGATGGTTTTTTTTAATTTTTTTTTTTTTTTTTAAAAATTAAAAATATTTACCATATGTAAATGAAAATAAAGAGAGAATTAATATTAATGAAAATAAAATTTTAGCCATTTTTATTATAATTTTATTTTATTTAATTTTATAGATTGTTTTTATATATATTATATTGTATTTGAAATTAATGAAAAAAAAAATTTAAAAAATATTTTATTTATACATTTTTTTTTTTAAAAATTTTATTTTATATTTTATAAATTAGGGTGATGAAAAAAATTGAATATAATCACGAGTGAATTGATTTATTTTTAAAAAGCTCACACAAACATAAATGGTTAATTATTAGAGAAAGTTTTTTTTTCAATTACTTAATTTGATCATCGGTGATTTTAAATGATATAAGGAATGAAAAAATTATTATAATCAATTTTTGTACCAATCTTTATAAAATCAAGATAATAATATGTTATCCAATCAATCAACGATTATCTTTCGAAAATTGAAATAAAATTTAATATTAAAAAAGAAATTAAAAAAAAAAAAAAAAAAAAAAAAAAGTATAAAAATAAAAATAAAAATAAAAATAATTGTGGAACCCCTATTGTGTGTGGTGTGCAAACTAACTGATTGTCATTGAACTATATATAAACACAAAAAAAAATGTTTGCTTGAAATTAATCAATCATAGTGGGAAATTTTGAAAACTGGGTGATATTATTTTTAATAAAACCCTATCTTTTTTTTTTTTTTTTATTATATAAAAAATAAAAATATAAAATAATTTTATTTTATTGTTTTTTTTTGATTTTTTTTTTTTTTTTTTTTTTTTATATAATCATAATATTTGGTTGGGGGTCTCTTTTAATTGTAGACTCTGTGATTTAATTGTGATTTTAAAAAAATTATGATCTAATATATTCTATTTTTTTTTTCAATCACCACTATAATTTTCCAAATTTATAATAAAATTAAATTGATATGGTGGTTGAACAAGAGGCTTAGTTATCATAATGATATTTAGAGTAATTTGGGTGGAGGGGAACAAATTTAAATTGTGGTCTTAAAAATAGTTACCTTTATGTAAAATGGAAATTTTATTTTATTTTAATTTTTATTTTTAATTTTTATTTTGTGATTATTTTGAGTTTTTTTTAAATTTTTTTATTTTTTTTTGATATGATTTTTTTTACATACATAAAAAAAATTGTTTTTCTACAAAACGATAATGTTGATATTTTTTAATCATTATTTGATTTTTAACTAGTAAAATGAACTTGATTGATTTTTTTTTTTTTTTTTTTTTTAACTTTTTGGGGAGAGTTTGTGTTAATACCGACAAAAAAAAAAAAAATATATAAAATATAAAAATAATATAATTACAACTCTATATATTTTCATTTTAGGTAAGATTTTTTTTTTTTTTTTTTGAATATTAATTTGGCTTTGAAAATTAGGAAAAGAAAATTTACCCAATATACTTCTTTTGATTTTTTATTTTTTTCTTTTTTAATTATTATAAAAAAAGTTAACTAAAAAAAAAAAAAGTTTTAAGACTGGTTTGAAATTTACACAAGTAAATTTTTTAATTTATTATTATTATTATTATTTTTTTTTTTTTTTTTTTTTTTTTTTTTTTTTTTTTTTTTTAACCAATTTTTAGTGAATGCACATTCACAAACATTAAATAAAATGTTGGTTTTAAGAATTTTTATTTTTTTTTTTATTGATTTTTATTGTAATTGAATTTGTTTTGGTTTTTGATTTTTTGGTTTATAGTTATTCAAAATATCTTTATTGATTGACCAATGTGGTGATAAGAATTTTGGTTGAACAGTTTCAATAAAATTTTTTCTCCAACTACGAATAAAATCAAAAATACCTTTTTCACCTAAAGCCAAAACTTTTTCCATTACTTGTTTTTCATGTGGGACATAATCTTCATTCTTTTGTTTTGGATTTAAATAGATTAATTGATCAAGATCCTTTAAGTTAATTTCTTCTTTTCCAATATAATTTGCAACTTCTTTTTTCATTTCTTCCAATTTATATTCTGGTATATTTGATTTATATTTCTTTGAGCTGATATTTGTCACTGTACCATCCTCATTTGTAATTATTTCATCAGATGGTTGATAGAAATGATTTTTTACGATTAATGCCATTTTTGTGATTTTTAATAAAGCGTTATCAGTGATATAAACTTTATTTTCACTATCCAATGGGACATTATATTGTTTTGCTATCATCATTCTCATGATTTGTGCTCTTTTATCCATATTAGCATGACAATCACAACATAATAGTAATACATCATGAGAGGAATGACTTTTAATTTCCTCTGGTAAATATTGACGATAACAATGTGGTACCACTGAATGACGAAGAATTTTATGAGTTGAACCACAAACTACACAAATGTTCTCTTTATGTGCTAAATAATAATCATCACCTGAATGACCTTCGCCATGTGGTTGAAATCTTAATTTAATTGAAAGTGGTTCATCTTTTATAATATCAGCTAATTGTCTACTAACATACCATTCAACTTTCTTTTTACTAATACTACATAATAATACATCATCTGGACTGTACATTAAACAATTATCATATAATACTCTTTTATCAGGTACAGTTTTCTTTAACATATTCTCTTTAATTGGTTTGTTTGGATTCAATTTACTATTACCACCAGAATTTTTGTTTTTTTCAACTTTAACTTTAAAACTTGTATTTATAAATGGTCTACAAAGTGTATAGATTAAATCTTTTTCATTTGGATGCACAATTTTTGATTGTTTATAAGTATTGTACATAATTTCAAATATTTCCCTACCAACCCATGCATCAGCTGCAGCATAATGAATTTGTTCTTTTGTTAAATCTCTATTCTCCCAATGACTACAACGAATTAAATTTGATTTATCTAATGTTACATTCATAACGCTTAATGCTAAACTTGCTAAACCATTTCCTTCATAGTTTGTTAATCTTGCAATTGGTACTAAATCAACACAACCTTTTGTAACAATTGAAAATGATTGAAAAATAGTTGCTGCATCTTGTGAAACTGCAACACCAACTTTAATTAAACGAGGATCAGTTAAAATTTGTTCTAATGATGTTGGAATATTTGGCATTTGTGATACTTGGATTAAAAACGTTTCATCTTTACTTGATAATTGAATTAATGCAACTTTATGATTATATTGTGTTGTTGATGTTATTAATGGTTTTGATATTGAATCATCGATTGAATTAAAATTACTCCATTCAGCATCGAAACCAATTATAAAATCTAAACCATCATTATTTTTTTCATTACATTTTGGGAATAGTAATGCATCGGAATCTGATGATGAAGTTTGGTTTATTATATCAGCACCATCTACAATTAAATTTGTGTTAATTGTTGATGATAATGATGAATTTTTATCATCATTCATTTTCGATAACAATGATTGGTAAAATTCATTCAAAATTAAATCACATTCTTCTTTAGTACTTAAAACATGAATTTTAATATCATTTGATAATTTAAAGAAATTATTAAATTTTACTTTTTTAATTATATTATTATTATTATTATTATTATTATTATTATTATTATTATTATTATTATTATTATTATTATTATTATTATTATTATTATTATTATTATTTTTATTATTATTATTATTATTATTATTATTATTATTATTATTATTATTATTATTATTATTATTATTATTATTACTATCACTAATATTGTCTGTTGATTTTTGTTCTTGTTTATCTTTATTATCAATTTGTTTAATATAATTATTATAAACCCAATAAAATGCTATAAAAATTATACTGGTACCAAAAAATGATTTTTTATTATTTTTAAATAAATTTGTTATGATATTATTACTGGTTGACATTTTAAAAGCAAGCTATTATTATTGTTACTATTATTATAATAATTATTTAGAAATAAAACTTTTAATAAATATAACTGAAAACCGGTTGATTGAAAAAAAAAAAAAAAAAAAAAAAAAAAAAATTTAATAAATTTCATAATTTTAAAAAATTCTTTGAAAAAAAGTTCCGTTAAAAAACTGCGAATGATTTTGTGTGTGTCTCGTCATTCTCAAAAAAACCCAAAATCAAAAAAAATCAAAAAATAAATAAATAAATCTTTTAAATATATATATCTTTGAAAAAAAAAAAAAAAAAAAAAAAAAAAAAATTTTAATTTTACAATTTTTATATTTATTAATTATTTAATTGAATTTGTTTAAATCTTTGATCTTTTGGTTTACGATGACCATTATCACAACAAATTACTCTATCGATTGACCAATGATCTGGAAGGAATTTTGGTTGAATGGCTTCAACAAAATTCCTTCTCCAACTCCGAATGAAATCAAATATACCTTCTCTACCCAAAGCCAATACTTTATCCATTATTTGTTTTTCATGAGGAATATAATTTTCATTCTTTTGTTTTGGGTTTAATGCTAAAATTTTATCAAGATCTTCAATACTGATTTCTTCTTTTCCAACATATTCTAAAATAATTTTCTTCATTTCCTCTAATTTTTCAATTGGAACATTCTTTTTACATTTTTTATTACCTTTTATATTATTATCATTATTATTGTTATTATCATTATTGTTATTACTATTAATAATTGAATTTGTTGAAAAGAAATGATTTTTAACTATTGATGCAATTTGAGTGATTTTTAATAGAGTATGATCAGTTAAATATTGTTTATTCTCATTGTCAAGTGGTATACCATATTGTTGTGAAATGATCATTTTCATGATTTGAGTTTTTTTATCCATGATTGCATGACAATCACAACAAACTAATATTACATCATGAGAGGAATGACTTTTAATTTCCTCTGGTAAATATTGACGATAACAATGTGGTACAATAGAATGACGAAGAATTTTATGATCAGAACCACAAACTACACAAATATTATCTTTTGATGTCAAATAGAATTGATCGCCTGAATGACCTTCGCCATGTGGTGGAAATCTTAATTTAATTGAAAGTGGTTCATCTTTTATAATATCAGCTAATTGTCTACTAACATACCATTCAACTTTCTTTTTACTAATACTACATAATAATACATCATCTAAACTATACATTAAACAATTATCATATAATACTCTTTTATCAGGTACAGTTTTCTTTAGCATATTCTCTCTAATTGGTTTATTTGAATTATTATTATTATTATTATTGTTTTCTCTATTTTTTAATTTATTTATGCTTTTAAAACTTGCGCCAGCAAATTGTCTACAAAGTGTATAGATTAAATCTTTTTCATTTTGATTAATTTTTGATTTTTTATAGGTATTGTACATAATTTCAAATATTTCCCTACCAACCCATGCATCAGCTGCAGCATAATGAATTTGTTCTTTTGTTAATTTTTTATTCTCCCAATGACCACAACGAATTTTATTTGATTTATCTAATGTTACATTCATAACGCTTAATGCTAAACTTGCTAAACCATTTCCTTCATAGTTTGTTAATCTTGCAATTGGTACTAAATCAACATAACCTTTTGTAACCACTGAAAATGATTGAAAAATAGTTGCTGCATCTTGTGAAACTGCAACACCAACTTTAATTAAACGAGGATCAGTTAAAATTTGTTCTAATGATTTTGGAATAGTTGACATTTGTGATACTTGGATTAAAAACGTTTCATTTTTACTTGATAATTGAATTAATGCAACTTTATGATTATATTGTGTTGTTGTTATTGTTGTTGAATCAATTCTATCATCAAAAATACTATTTGGATTACTCCATTCAGCATCGAAACCAAGTATAAAATCTAAACCATCATTATTTTTTTCATTACAATTTGGGAATAATAAAAGTTGTGATGATTTGATTTTAATATCTGCACCATCAATTATTATTGGTTGTTCTTTTTCTTCATTTCTATTGTTATTATCATTATTATTATTATTATTATTACTTTCAATTTTCAATAATAGGGATTGATAAAATTCATTCAAAATTAAATCACATTCTTCTTTAGTACTTAAAACATGAATTTTAATATCATTTGATAATTTAAAATATTTCTTAGTGGCGGTAGTGGTAGTGGTTGTTGTTTTATCTTCATTTTCCTTTTTTTTATAATCTATATTATTTTGATTATTTTGATTATTTTGATCATTATTTTTATTTTTATTTTTTTTAGTTAAAATATTTTTATAAACCCAATAAAAAACTAATAACAAGACACTAGTGTTAACGAAATATTTGAGTTTTTGATTTTTTGTCGATAGAAATAAGATGAGCTTTTGTGAGATTATCATCTTATTATTTGAAATGTATGTTTTTTTTTTTTTTTTTTTTTTCTTTTGTTTTGTTTTGAAATTTTAAAAAGAATAATATTTTTTTTTATTTATTTTTTTTTTTGAATTTTTTTATTTTTTTGAATTTTTTTAAATTTTCACTGAATCAGAGAAAAATCTTTTTTTCGTAAATTATTTTATAAATCTAGTTTGAAAAATGTTGATTAGTTGGTTTTTTTTTTTTTTTTTTTTGACCTTTAATCTGTTCCAAATCTACCACTTTTAACTTAAATTGGATTTGGAACCTTGTGATGGAATATTTTTGATTCCGAATTGTTATTTCATTTTTTATTAATACCTCATTTGGTGGACATGAATACTCCAGTTTTGATCACTTCATCATTTTTTCTAAACTAAATAGTTTTACTATTTGAATTCTCATTGAAATATGATATTTTATCAACAAACATCACTAAAGTGTGTCATATTTCGCTCAGGTATACCAAAATATAAAAATAGAAAAAAAAAAAAAAAAAATTAAAGGAATGATGAAAAAGAAAAAAAAAAAAAAAAAAAAATAGAAATAAAAATTTAAAAAGCAATAATAAAAATTTGGTATAAAAATAAAAAAAAAAAAAATTATAAAAAAAAAACTTCATCTTAAATTAAAAAAAAAAATAAAAAATAATAAAAAAGGGTAAAAAATAAAATAAAATAAAATAAAATAAAATAATAAGGATAATAAAAATTAAATTAAATTTAATTAAAAATAAAAGGTTATAAATAAATGTATATACACATCACGAGGGTTACATAGAATAAATTATTTATATTCACAATAATTATGCACAAGAGTAACTGATATATCACTAACAAGCACCACTCACTAACCGACACAAAAAAAAAAAAAAAAAAAAAAAAAACCAGCATTATAATAAAAATTTTTTTTTTTTTTTTGATTTATTTTTTTTTAAAATTTAATTTTTTTTTATTTTTATTTTTATTTTTTAATTTTTTTTTTTTTTTTTTTATGATTTATTTTTTTTTTTTTTATTTTTTCAAAAAGCTGTTAAAAAATAAATAATAAAAAAAAAATAGTAAACAAGAATTTAAATAAAAAAAAAAAATAATAATAAAAAAAAAAAAAAATAAATAAATAAATAAATAAAAAAAAACAAAAAAAAAAAAAAACAAAAAACAAAAAACAAAAAAAAAAAAAAAAAAAAAGTAATTATCACCAGCCATAGTTCTTTTTTTTTTTTTTTCACATAATTTTATTTTGTTTTTTGTTTTTTTTTGCAATTTTATACTCAAAAAATCCATTATCTTTTTTTTTTTTTTTTTGGTTGCTTTTTTTTTTTTTTATTTCTCTCACAAAAAACCCAAAAAAAAAAAAAAAAAAAAAAAATCCAACAAAAAAAAATTCTTCATAATTAAAATAAAAAAAAAAAAAACAATTGGATTTTTTTTTGTGGCACATGTTTCAAAATATAAATTGTAATAATTTGATAAAGATTTTAAATTTATTTATTTATATATTTATATTATATAATTGAAATCTATTCGATCCTTATTCATTGTAATTTTAATTTACACCAATTTCACGCCCATTTCTATCTTTTTTATTTTTTTTTCTATTACATAATCATTATTATTACCCTTTGTAGTTTTACTCTATTACAAATCAAAAATTAAATAAAAATAATAAAAAAAAAGGATAAAAATAAAATTAAATTACACATCGCCACCTTTATTAAAATAATTTCATTGTACTATTTTAAACAAGAATTTTATATGTTTTGAGCCTTTATTCTCTTAAAACTTTTTTTTTTTTTGTACATATACAAACTCACACAACCCACACGACACAGATACATATAAATATAAATAAATATTAAGAAACCAATCCATCCTCTATCTCTCTTAAATCTATATCCCCATTAGTTCAAACAAAACAAAACAAAAATAGCAATATTAATATTAATAATATTAATAGTATTATTATAGTTATATTATTTATTTGTTTATTATTATTTTTAATGTTTTTTTTTTACTTTTATAAATATAATAGATTTGTTTGTAAAACCCCCACACAATTTTCGCAATAATTCATCCAATTGCGACTGTATTTTAAAATAGATCGCTCCCCTTATTAAAATTCAAAAAATTTCGAAATAAAAAAAATTTTGAAAAAAAAACTTTCAAAAAAAAAAAATCAATAACATTGATATCCTTCCACAATAATTTTGTTCACACAACAAAAAAAAAAAAAAAAAAAAAAAAAAAAAAAAAAAAAAAAACACACACACACACTTGCAAACACACTTACACTCACCAACAAGATAAATAATACATATAAATCCATTCACATAAAATTCTAATATTTTTTAAAATTAATTAACCAATCATTAGCATACACACGTATACAAACCAAAAATGTCCTCAATAGAGCAACTTTATTCAACAACCCAATTTCCTTTGCTATCTTCTTGCAACACTAATAGTAGTAATAATAATAATAATAATAATAATAATAATAATAATAATAATAATAATAATAATAATAATAATAGTAATAATAATAATATTAATAATAATAATAATAATAATAATAATAATAATAATAATAATAATAATAATAATAATAATAATAATAATAATAATAATAATAATAATAATAATAATAATAATAATAATATTAATAATACCGGAAACCTTTTGAAAAATACATTTTTTAAAAATAATATTATTTATAATACAAATAACAACTCAATTAATAATAATTCAAATAATAATATTAATAATAATAATAATAATTTATTAAATAACAACCAAAATTCTTTTCAAAACCAAAATAACTTAAACAGTATTCATAACCACAACAACAATAACAACAGCAATAGTAATAATACTAGTAACTCAGAAAACCTCGATTCCTTAAAATCAGCTTTATTATCTAGTAATATTTTTAACGGTTCTTCATCATCGATTGCTCACCAAAATTTAATTAATTTAATTATTAGTAGTAATAATAATAATAATAATAATAATAATAATAATAATAATAATAATAATAATAATAATAATAATAATAATAATAATAATAATAATAATAATAATAATAATAATAATAATAATAATAGCAATAGCAACACACCAGATCAAAAATCAACAATGGCCGACATCTTATTAAACTCTTCTGTTCCAGATTATTTTGAATGGTAAATATTTTATGTGAAAAAAAAAAAAAAGATAAAAAAAAATATGTATATAAATGTATACTAATATAAATAAATTATTAGGTGCGCTGATATCATTAACATGCCAAAGGATGGTAACGAAAAATCTAGTAACTCAAATGGTGGTAATAATAATAACAACAACAACAACAACAACAATAACAACAACAACAACAACAACAATAATCATCATAACAACAATAACAATAGTGATTCAGTACCATCACCACAAAATAATTATCAATCACCACAATCTGATAATCAATCATCAATGGTACCAAGTTTCAATTACTCTGGTCAAAACACCGGTAACAACAACAATAATAGCACCAACAATGTTCGTTCTGAACCAACTACCCCAAGTGATGAGTCCAATAATAATAATAATAGTAATAACAATAGTAATAATAATAATAATAATAATAGTAGTAATGGTAATAATAATCATAACCAACAACAACAACAACAACAACAACAACAACAACAACAACAACAACATCAACAACAACATCCACAACAACAACAACAACAACAACAACAACAACAACAACAACAACAACAACAACAACAACAACAACAACAACAACAACAACAACAACATCAACAACATCAACAACAACAACAACAACAACAACAACAATTGTCATCAAACCAAAATTCATCACCATTGATTTATTCAGTTCCATCTTATTATGTTCCAAACTATGGTGTTGTCCTTTCTGCTCCAATGAAAGGTAGTTCAAGTTCATCAATTTTACCACCACAAGCATGGCCACAAAACAATGGTAATAGCAATAATAATAATAATGGCAACCACCACAACAATGGAAATAATAACACTAATAACAATAGTGGATTTTCTGAATTCATATTCAATAACTCTAACATTGATTACAACTCAATGATGAACAATGGTGGTAACAACAACAACAACAACAACAACAACAACAACAACAACAACAACAACAACAACAACAACAACAACAACAACAACAATAATAATAACAATGGCGGAATGTTTAATGGAGGATTTATTAATAACAATAATAACAACAACAATAATAACAACAATAATAATAATAGCAACAATAATAATAATAACCATCACAATAACGGTAACTTAAATTTCCACAATTTCTTACAATTCCAAAATCAACTCCAAAACTCAAATAACCAACAACATCAACATCAACAACTCCAACAACTCCAACAACAATTTAATATTGGTAAACCATGTAACATTAATCAAAAGAAAGGTAGAGGTGCTAATAATAACAATAGTATTCCAATTGGCAACCAAGCTAGTTTAGTTATTAGCCATCCAGGTATGAAAATGGAAGGTCATCATCATTTACAAACTAACAATAATGGTAATAACAATAACACACAAATGATAAACCCAGCATTTTTAGATTTATCATCACCAGATTCACATAATCAAATGTCACCATCATCGCCAACTTTATTACAAGATCCACATAGTCCAATGGGTCAACATTGGGAGAGTGGTTTAGATCCATCAAGTTTACAAAAACAAAATGAAATTAATCCACCAATTTCCGTTCGTTCTAATGTTGTTTTCTTTGAACCATACTTGGCTGGTGAACCAGGTAGACATAAGGCATGCTGGAATCTCCTCGAACCAATGCACAGAAACTACTACCAACCAATCCAATTCAAATTACCATCTTTCCCAGACACATCATTACCAATCACTCAAATCGATGACAAAACTGGTATCTTTGATTCTCAACGTTTCCTCGCATTCAATAACCCACAAGCCATGAGTAAATATGAATCATATCGTATCTACATCCACCCATCACTTGGTTACAGTGGCAATGCAAAGAGATTCAAACAACAACCAGATGTCAACGAAAAGGCTTTGATTTTGGATGGTAATGTCTACGATGGACATTTGAATCCAATCTACAACTGTAAAATCTGTACCGAGTATTATCAAACAAAGTCTTACTTCTCTGCCAACCCACATGCCAAAGGTAAGGTTTTGTTGGTTAAAAACAACATATTAACTCGTGTAAAGGATGGTGGTTTCACTCTCTCTTTGAAACCAATGTGCTGCAGTGGTCACAACTCTCATATTCCACTCTATTTCCATTTCACACTTACAAATCCACTCACCAATGAAGTGGTCCTCCAATCACTCATTAATGTAAATGTTAAACAATGGAAAAAATCTGTTCCAAATAAATCGAAAAAACAAAGATTCGAATAAAAGAGTCTTCTGAAAAAAAAAAAACTGCCAACAAAAAACCTACAACCCAACAATGCTATAATAAAAAAAAAACTGATACAAAAAAAAAAAAAAAAAAAAAAAAAAAAAAAAAAACGTGAAAAAAAAAAAAAAAAAATCCACACCAATTTTGTTCCTTCTCTCTTTATAACTTAAATAAAATTATACATTATACATTTTACCAAAATAAAATAAAAAAAAAAAACATTCAGATAAAATTTTCTTTACCAACAATTCCAAATCACAATTAACTAGAGGGTATTTGGATTTTGTTATAATCTAGATATAAAGTCATAAAACTTCATTTATAATATGTGGATTGATTTGTTTTTTTCATAGTAAAAATTCGTGATGAAACATTTTTTGTTTCACAACAGTTTTTTAATCTTTGGATTTTATTTTTTTTTTTATTTTATTTTTTATTTGTTATTTATCATTTATATATTTTTATTTATTTAAATAAGTCTTTTAATTTTGATTTTGAATACAGTTCTGACAATTGGTCTATTAAACCAACATCTTTTTTGAAAATTTGTTTTTTGGCATTTTCCAATTGATTTTTATCTTTCCACTCTCTTGAAAAGGAAATTGCATTATCTTGGGGGTTATCATAAACATTTTTAATAGAATCTTCAACATATTCAGAAACTCTTTTTTGGAATGAGTCAGGGTTATTTTTCATTCTTTTTTTTTTTTTTTTATTTTTTTTTTTTTAAAAGTTAATCAGTATAAGTGTGAAATGGTCTAAATGAAAAAAGGGATTGTTTTTTGTTTTTTTTTTGTTTTTTTGTTTTTTGTCATGATATTATAGATATTGTGGTGCGAATGTAATTTTTTTTTTTTTTTTGATATGTCAAAAAGTGCAGTACCAAATAACTACTACTTACAAATTATAGGCATCGGTATTGAGTGGTGGGAAATCATATTTATCAGGGTTATGGAAAATACTTTTAATATAACACAATACATGTGCAATCATATACTTTTCTGGTGACCAATCAGGGAATTGATGTGTTAAATCAATTTCACCCTCTGGTCCAATTAATGGATGAAATATTGGTGTAAGAAATTTAATAGATGGGCATGACTCTGGAAAGCTATAATTAATAATTCATTAAATAAATTTGTATGTGTTAATTATCTAAATTTAAACTATTTATACTCTTTCTCATTACATGTAAATAAATATGAATATTGTATGTTATAAATTATATCGATATTTTACTCATCAGGTATAACTACATTGAATCTAATGATGGCTGATCTATATATTCTATTTCTAATAAATAATACACAATGCCACTCTATATAATTTTTATACAAAAGATTAGTTATTATGTACAATATATATATATATATATATATATATATATATATATATATATATTATTTGCTAATCATTACCATGAATTGAATTGAATGAGGGTATAACATAGAGCCCTCTAATCATTAATTCTGAAAGTTTTTTACTAAAATATATAATAGATATGAGAATTAGTATTTTATTCTGTTAAAGGAAATATAGATAGACCAACGAGAGAAATAAAGTTACTTACTATTCGAATAAAAGTCTATAATTTGGTGAGTTTTGTTCTATATTTTTATTAGATGATTGTGACAATTCATTAGGAGATAATGGTGGATCAGTTGTTTGTTGACTCATTATTTTTTAATTTTTTTACAATATATATTGTATTTTAAGTTTCGTTTGTGTTACTCCTTATTATTATTATTACTTGTGTTGCCTTATTCTTTTTTTTATTTTACTATATTTTTTTCTTTATAATAATATCCCACTCGCAAATTTAATGAAATTTTTTTTTTTTTTTTTTTTTTTTAATTTTATTTTATTTTATTTTTTATAATATTTTATTTTTTTTTCGTCAACACAAAAATATTTCTTTTTTTTTTTTAAATCTGTATTATTTAGTTTGGATTAATATCTATATTCAAATATACAATTTATGTTATGAACCTTAATTCAAAATAAATGTTGGCTAAATAAATAAATAAATAAATAAATAAATAAATAAATAAATAAAAATAAATAAATTTATATATTTAATCAATAATATAATCAAACATCTAAATTTCATAGTTTTATTTATTTATTTATTTATTATTTATTTGTAATTACAGTGTTGATAAAAGCAATAGTATCAAATTATATTTAATTGTAAATGGTACAAAATCAAATGTAGTAGATATTGATTCATCATTTTATGTAAAGAGTATACCATTATCACCATCAGTAATTGGTCAAATAGTAAATTATACACTTTACAATATAAATCTATCAAACCATAATAGATTACCAACGATAACATTAAATGATAATAGTAGGCTACGTTATTCGGAAGTTAACAAATTTTCAACAAATAAAAAATTTATGATAATTATTTGTTTTTGAAATTTTGTACCAATTGTATAACTATAAACAAAAATCTAATTATTACAAGTTGTTCAACAAATGATAATCAACTTATCATTGTATAGGTAATTTTACATTATTTAAATTATCATGAAAATGATCAAATTAAAATAATATTTTTAAACTCAAGTAAATATAAATAATTTAGAAATTAATTTACTCGATTTTAAACTTGAAAAAAAAAAAAAAAAAATTAAATTCTCCAAAAATACCTTGCTTATTTTTTATCAAATGTTTGTCCACATACAGCCATAGTTTTATAAAAAAAAAAAAAAAAAAATAATAATAATTAAATTCTCCAAAAATAAATATAAATTTTTTTCCCTCCTTTTTTTTTCAAAAAATTCCCACCAATTTTTTTTATTTTTTATTTTTTATTTTTTATATTTTTTATTTTTTAATATATTTTATTATTCTTTTTTAGTTTATAAAAAAAAAAGTTAATTTTACAAATAAACATGTTGTCATCAACTTCTTTGACATCTAATCAAAAAAATACAACAATAATTAAAAGTGATGGGAATTTATATCCAATATTACCAATATGTAAATCAAAACTCAACAACACAAATTCTAAAAGAAGACAATCAATATTATCAACATCAACCAATATAAACTTAACTCCATTAAAGGATTTTGAAAATAATTACGTCGATAATAATAATAATAATAATAATAATAATAATAATAATAATAATAATAATAATAATAATAATAACACATCAGAATATGCTCCATTCATACCAATAATTTATCCACCCAAAATCGTTTCATTTTGTCCTACAATCAGTGATTCACAACAAAAAGAAAACATTGAAAATTTAAATAATAATAGTAATATTGATGTAGAAAATAATTATAGTATTAATTCAAAACCATCATCTTCATTATTCTTAAAATCACCTTTTAAGAATGATTACCCACCAAATTCAGAAAAGAAGAAATACCTTCAATCACCAGGTAGAGTTTTATTAAAAGAAAATGGAATTGGTAGTATTTCTTTAGTTTCAACTCCGCCGAGAACCAGTTCAAATAATAATAAGAATGGTTATACTGGTAGTAATAAAAAATTATCAACGTCTCAACTTGATTTAACACATTCAAATAGTTCAACACCAAATAAAACTCAGGAGATTTGTTTCAACTTTTCGAGTCTTATCCAAAAGGAGGTTGAACAGCAACATTCTCAACAATCACAGTTACAAAAACAAAAGCGTGGTCATCAACAACAACAACAACAACAACAACAACAACAACAACAACAACAACAACAACAACAACAACAACAACCATCAATATTTTCATCGCAACCACTACAAGTACCAACAACACCATTATTTAAAAAATCCTCTCGAGTTGCAGCTATCTCACCAATGAAAATTCAATCTGATAGTGAGTATGATCCACCAACAATATCAGAGATTGAATCTAAAAAATCAAACTTAAGAAAGTTTCAATCGCAATCATTCACCCAATCTTTTAGTAATTTTATTGATAATAATAATAAAAAAAATGACAATGACAACAACAATAGTGAAACATTTTTTAACCCAAATAAAAGTATGTCTATCTTGGAATTTTCTACACCAGTAAATAGTTCATCAAAATCTAAATTCCAAGAGGCTCAAGAACAAACACAATTAAAACTTCAAGAGAAGTTAGATAAACTTAAAAAAGATTCTGAAGAACAATTAAAATTGGATTTAGAAAAGAAGAAACAAACAATTAAACTATCATTACAACCAATATCTTCATCAACCATGACAATGTCAAGAATTGGCACACCAGCAACAACATTAAAGCCTTCACTTTCATTATTACCAACACACCAATCATTAATTGAAAAACATAATCAACAACAAATCGATCAAAACTTAAAACAACAAGAGATTAAAGAAAAACAAAAACAAAAAGAGCTTGAAAGAAAGAAAAGAAAACTAGAAAAACAACAACTTAAAAAAGAAAGACAACTTGAAAGAGAAAAAGAAGAAGAAATTCAAAAGTCATTATTGGAACAACAAAGAATTCAAAGAGATTTTGAAAGACAACAAGAACAAACTTTAATAGAAGAGGTTGAAAAACAATTAAAACTTCAACAAGAGAAACAACAACAACAACAACAACAACAACAACAACAACAACAACAACAACAACAACAACAACAACAACAACAACAACAACAACAACAACAACAACAACAACAACAACAACAACAACAAAAGAATATTGATATTACCAATAATAAATTTAAACAAGAGCAATTTTCACTTAAACAAGAACAATTCTTATTAAAGAAACAACAAAAAGAATTAAAACGAAAACAACAATTAAATAAACAAATGAAATTAAAAAAACAAAAAGAAAAAGAAATATTAAACCAACAACAACAACAACAACAACAACAACAACAACAACAACAACAACAAGAACAACAACAACAACAAGAAAAAGAAGAAAGAGAGAGAAAACTTCAACAACAAATTAGAGAACAGAAGGAAGAGGAACAAAAAATTAAAGATGAAATACAATATCGAGAAAATGAAAAGAGATTAAGATTAAAACAACAATTACAACAAAAACAACCAATCGTTGGAATAAAAAAACAAACACCAGAACCACTTTTATTATCATCATTATCAACAATTAAAGAACCAATAAATAATATAACTAAACAACCATCATCATCACAAATTAAGTTTCAACCATCAATAACAAAATATAGCCAAATAAATTCTAAAACTCAACCAACAATACAAAAAACACAACCACACGCTTCAATTAAAATAAATAATAATAATAATAATAATAATAATAATAATAATAATAATAATAATAATAATAATAATAATAATAATAATAATAATAATAATAATAATAATAATAATAATAATAATAATAATAATAATAATAATAATAATAATAATAATAATAATAATAATAATAATAATAACAATAATAATAATAATAATAATACTATTTTTAAGACACCAAAGGTAATGAAAAAATTAACAGTTCCAAAGAGTCCATTCTTTTTAACCAACCAAAAACGAAAATCGACATCATCATATTTATTGAAATCTATTTTAAAAGAGATCCAAGATATTAAAAAGGAAAAAATAACAACTACATTTAGATCAGCTAAATGTAGTGATAATGTTTCTTCACCAACACTAAAGAAATGGAAACCTTCCAGAGGTTTAACAGTTCAAACACCATTCCAATTTGAATTATCAAAACGAAATGGTGATATTCCTTTAGGTTTCAGAAGAATACCCATTGAAAAACCAATTGAACCAAATATTAATCAACTGTTTGAAGCAAACATTAAGAGAAAGAATACATTATTATCTTCGAATTATAATAATAATAATAATAATAATAATAATAATAATAATAATAATAATAATAATAATAATAATAATAATAATAATAATAATAATAATAATAATAATAATAATAATAATAATAATAATAATAATAATAATAATAATAATAATAATAATAATAATAATAATGGTTATAGTAATATCGGTTTAAATAGTATAGATAATAATAAATATTTTAAAATTACTCAAATGAGTCATTCGAACAACTACAATAATGGTGTCAACCAACAAGAATGCAAATACTCAAATTCACCTCAAATATCATTAATGACAATACCATCTAAAACACCTTACAAAAGTATAGCAAAATCATTAATTCAATGTGTGCAAAGGGAATCTCAATCACCTCGATCATTATCAAAACCACAACAACAACAACAACAACAAAAACCACTACCAACCGTTTTAAAATTAACTGAACCAAAAGAATTTACTTTCCAAACAACAAATAGAGTAAGAAAAACTATTTCTACACCATTAATAAAAACATCCTATAAAACCAATAACAACCAACAACCAAAATTAAAGATCATTGGTAATGATCAAACAATACAAACAACCAGATCTACTACAATTTCAACTGCATCAAATTCAAACAACAATTTTTATAAATACATTTAGAAAAAAAAAAATTTTATCTTTTAATGAAATTTCAGATAATCCCATTTAGGAAGTGGAATTGAAAAAAAAAAATAAAAAAAATAACAATAAATAAAATATTTTGTGTTAGCTTCCAATTTTATATTAACTCCTGTGTTTACGGAAATTTTTTTTTTATATTTTTTTAAATTTTATTTTTTCACAAATTTGGAAGATCTAAACATATTTTCAAATTTGAATTTCCAACAGGGAGTATCTAAATTTTTTTTTTTTTTTCTATTTATTAATTTTAATAAACTATATATATGAAATGGATGACAGATTTTTATCCATATGTAAATGTTGCTGTTAATGTTAGCAATGGTAGGAATTTGTTTATAAAATAAAATTTTTTTTTTATAAAAAATTTTATTAATTGTAAAAAAAAAAAAATCAAAATTTAAATAGATAATAAATTTAAACAACATGGTAGACCTAATTCAGTTTATACAAAACAAATATTCAAAAATGATATAAAAGGTGTTATTTTGAGTAGACTAACATTATCATCTGGAGGAAAACCTTGTTGGGGTGGTCATGATCAAATTGAGATGAATTGGGCATTACCATTATCAAAAGTAATAAAAGATTCAGGTAAAAGAGTTGGAGTTTCATTTGGAGGTATTGGTGAATCAATTCAAGATCTTTCAATTTGTTTAACAATTGAACAATTAGAAAAAATTTATATTCAGGTAATTGATATGTATGAAATTGATCATTTAGATATTTGTTTAATGAATAGTTTTAATAATGTTGATTTTTAAAGCATTAAAAAAAGTAAATGATAAATATCCACAACTAGTAACTAGTATAACATTACCAGCATCAACCCATGGTTTAAATCCAACTGGTATGTCAATAATTATTAAAGCAAAAGATAATCAATTAGATAATATTATAATCAATTTAATTACAATGGGGTTTTATGATGACAATTGGAAGAATAATATGGAAAATGATATTTTTTGTGTTGTTAAAAATTTAAGAGAACAATTAAATTTTTTATATCCATCATTGAATGATATTCAATTATATCAAAGGATTGCAATAACTCCAATGATTGGAAAGAATCATGATACTTCAATACTAACTGTTGAAAATGCTAAAAATATATCATTTTGCAAAAGAGAATAACTTGGGTTTTATCTCAATGTGGAATTTAAATAGAGATAATCCAAAGAATTCTTGTAATATTGAATCTGATGAAACTTCTTCATTTAACCCAAATCAAAAACAATCATGTGAATATCTTGATGCTTTTAAAAAATAGATTTAATATATATATATATATATATATATATATATATATAAAATAAAAATAAAATTCATATTAGATAATTAGTAAATTAAAAGTTATAAAAAAAAAAACTAAAAAGATAAATTAAAAAAAGTTATTTCTAATCATTTTAGGAAAAAAAAAAAATTTAGGCGTTGCGATTTATTTTTATTTTTTTTTTAAATTTTTTTTACCTTTTAAAAGTTTACTATTCTTTTTAGATCATATTTAAAAAAAAAAACTTTAAAATTATTTCCAGATTCTCATTTTTATATTATCGTCATCAGAAGTTAAAAAGCTAGAAAATTATAATATATTTGGGTATTTTGGTTAGTAATTCGTTTATTTAGTTAAAAAACTTGACTAATATGTTGATATATGATAATTGGTTATTTTTTTTTTTTTTTTTCTTGTTTTTTTTTCCTTTTTTATAAATAGAGATTGATTTTAAAAATATTTTTAGGTTGGTATTTATTTATTTAGTAGTAACTTTTTTAGTTTTTGAAGAAGATTTTTTTTTCTTTCCAGTTTCTTGATCCAATTCACTACTACTTGGTTTTGAATCAGGTTTAGATATTGTTTTTCTAACTTTATGAGATGATGGTGTGGTAGCTGATGATGATGAAGAAGATGATGATGGTGGTGACTCAAGTTCGTTATTTACCTTTGATGATGACGAATTTGACAAAAGATTTCTTTCTCTGTCTTCAAATTTTAATTGGTCATGTAAATTATGAGGTGATTGAGTTTGTGAAGGTATTTGTTGCTGTTGCTGTTGTTGTTGTTGTTGTTGTTGTTGTTGTTGTTGTTGTTGTTGTTGTTGTTGTTGCTGTTGTTGTTGTTGGTGTGTCATTTGGTTAGGATTTTGTGTAAGATTTTGTTGTTGTTGATGTATTTGTTGCATTTGTAGGAAAATGTGATGTGGCGTTGGATGTTGTTGTTGTGATGGATGTTGTGGGTGTTGTGGATGTTGTTGTGGATGTGGATGTTGTGGATGTTGTTGTGGATGTTGTTGTGGATGTTGTTGTGGATGTGGATGCTGTGGGTGTTGTGGATGTTGTTGTGGATGTTGGTGTTGTTGTTGTTGTTGTTGTTGTTGTTGTTGTTGTTGTTGTTGTTGTTGTTGTTGTTGTTGTTGTTGTTGTTGTTGTTGTTGTTGTTGTTGCGAAATATTTTGATGGATTGGAGAGTGTTGTGGATGTTGTGGATTTTGAGGATGTATATTTTGTTGATGTTGGTGTTGTAAATGAGGTTGGTAAGCTGGTGATGAATGATGAATTGGAGAGTTTTGGTGTAAATTTGGATGTGAATGTGGATGTTGATGAGAGTTTGGATGTTGTTGTTGCTGTTGTTGCTGTTGTTGATGTTGATGTTGTAAACTTATATGCTGATGTTGTTGTTGTTGTTGTTGTTGTTGTTGTTGTTGTTGTTGTTGTTGTTGTTGTTGTTGTTGTTGTAAATGTTGATATTGTGAATATTGTTGTTGTTGTTGTAGTGTCATATGGCTTTGTAAATCATTTTGAATTAATTGATACATATTAGCTTGAAAAAGATGGGGACATATTATATTTAGAGCAATTTGTTGTTGTTGAATTAATTGTTCCAGGAATGCCATTCTTTGGTGCTGTTGTTCCAATTGTTGATGATAAAAATGTAATTGAATCATTAGATTTTGATTCGATGTGTATTCTGCAATCGACATTTTACCATTGGCCATTGTCATTGTTGTTGGTGGTGGTGGCGATGTTGTTGTTGTTGATGTTGATGTTGGTGTAGTTGTTGTTGATGGGTGAATAGGTAGTTGTGTTTGTGTTGGTTGTGGTGCTTGTGATGTTGGTTGTGGTGCTTGTTGCTGTTGCTGTTGTTGTTGTTGTTGTTGTTGTTGTTGTTGTTGTTGTTGTTGTTGTTGTTGTTGTTGTTGTTGTTGTTGTTGTTGTTGTTGTTGTTGTTGTTGTTGTTGTTGTGCTTGTTGCGCTTGTTGCGCTTGTTGCGCTTGTTGCGCTTGTTGTGCTTGTTGCGCTTGTTGTGCTTGTTGTTGTTGTTGTGCTTGTTGTGCTTGTTGTGCTTGTTGTGCTTGTTGATTTTGTATTAAGGTATGAGGAAAATGATTATAAATTTTTGGTGACGAGGTGGCAGATGAAAGAGGGTTTAATGGTGGTTGTATTAATTGCTCAGTTAAAGATTGCTGTACATTTGGGCTATTGTGTATATGTTCATTGGATGATATTGGTGGTATATTTGAGTTGGATAAACCAATATCATTTGGATTAAAAAAACTTGGATTTTTATTATTACTATTATTATTATTAATATTATTATTATTATTATTATTATTGGTATTATTATTATTATTAGTATTATTATTATTATTATTATTATTATTATTATTATTATTATTACTATTATTATTATTATTATTATTATTATTATTATTATTATTATTATTATTATTATTATTATTATTATTATTATTATTATTATTATTATTATTATTATTATTATTATTATACACATGACCATTATTAGTATTATTACCACTATTATTATTATTATTATTATTATTATTATTATTATTAGTATTATTATTATTATTATTATTACTATTATTATTATTATTATTACTATTACTATTACTATTACTATTACTATTACTATTACTATTACTATTACTATTACTATTGCTATTACTATTACTACTATTATTGTTACTATTATTGTTACTACTATTGTTATTACTATTATTATTACTACTATTACTATTAATATTAGGATGCATATTATTATTATTATTATTATTATTATTATTTAAGTGGTTTGATTGAGATATTTTATCATAATCATCAAAACTGTTATTTGTGCTACCATAATTTGGACCATTATAAAAATTTGGATGATGATTATTATTGTTATTGCTATTATTAGTAGTATTACTATTTATAGTGGAAAAAGAACCATTGTCACTATTTTTAGAGCCACTATTATTATTATCCATCATTAATTAATGATATAATAAATTAGTTATATATTATGGTGTCGATTTTATTTTCAATTTTTTTTTTTTTTATTTTTTTTTTTTTTTTTTTTTTTTTTTAATTTTTGATTTTATGTTATGTCCACAATCTTTGTGTTTTTTTTTTTTTTTAAAAAAAATAAAATAAAATAAAAATTAGAAAAATAAAAAAAAAAAAAAAAAAAAAAAAGTTAATTGTCAACTGTTGTATTTTTTACAAATTTTTTGAGATTCTGTGGAGAAATCAAAAAAAAAATTCAAAAAAATTCAAAAAAACTAGTTTTTTATCAGAATTTGATTTAAAAAAAAAATTAAAAACCAATTATTATAAATCAAAATAAAAATCTAATTATCTCGTGTTGATTGGATGAAAAAAAAAAAAAAAAAAAAAAAATATTAATAGTTTTTTTTAAAAAATATCCAAAATTTATATTGTATCTTTTTTTCTTCTCTCATCAGTTTTTTTATTTTTTTTTTATTTGTGTCCACATAAACAGAAAAACAAAACCAGCAGATGATTGGAATAATACCAACAAGTAATTTGAGGGATCAAATAAAAGAAACGGTTTTTTAAAATGAAATTAATTAAATTTATAAATAATAATAATAATAATAATAATAATAATAGTAATAATAATAATAATAATAATAATAATAATAATAATAATAATAATAATAATAATAATAATAATAATAATAATAATAATAATAATAATAATAATAATAATAATAATAATAATAATAATAATAATAATAATAATAATAATAATAATAATAATAATAATAATAATAATAATAATAATAATAGAGAATATTAATATAAGGTTATTGGTCAGTTATGACCATTTTATTTTATTCGTTTGATGTATATGTATTATATGGATATGTATTTTTATATATTAATATATAAAAATTAATTTATTGAGAATTTATTTTGTAAAATTTAATGGTGGTGGAGGTAATTTATTTAGCAACATGGATGTTGATGATCTTTGAAGATTCTTTCCATTTAAATTTGTATTTTGAGGTGGTAAGATATAATGTGTGGTTTGTTTTTGTTGTTGTTGTAATGGCATTTGTAAAGATTGGTTTAATGATTGTGGTGATAGTGGTTGTTGTATTTGTGGTGGGGATGGTAATGGTTTTTGTTGTGGAATATTTAAAGGTGGTGGTCTTGGTGGTAAAATTGGAATATTTGTTGTTCTTGGTGGTAAAGTATTATTCTCAAAATATGGTGGCGGTGGTAGTGGTTGTTGTTTTACAACAGGGGATGGTTCTTCTTGTGATAATTGTCCACCAAGTTGATTATTATTATAAGATATTGAAAATGATGAAAAACTATAATTTAATGTTCGAGGATTAGTTGTTGGTGCTGATAATAATGGTGGTGGAATTTCTAATGCTGACCCCTTTAATGTATTGTATTGTTGTTGTTGTTGTTGTTGTTTTACAGGTATATTTGGTAATGGTTTTGATGGTGTTAGTGGAGTTCCAATCGTTGTATTTGCAGTTGTAGTTGTGGTTGTTATGGATGGTGGGGATTGTGGGAAATTTTTTGAAGTCTTTGGTTTCAATGAAAATTTCTTTGATGAAGATGAGGATGATGAAGAGGAGGGACCTGATAAAATTGCACTAGATTGACTACGATTCGATAGATATCTATCACTATTTGGTGAAAGAATATTTGCACAATTACTGGTATTGGCAGTGTTAACAGATGAAGATAAATTTGATTGATGTTGATGTGGTAGTTGTTGTTTTATTGGAGTAGTTGGAAGACTATTTGTAGATGGTATTGTTAAAGGTGGAGGTTTAGTTGGTAATGGTGGTAAATGATGTTCTCTATTTGTATTTGATGGCGGTAAATTATACATCGAGATTGCATGATGAGAAGTTGGTGAAATTGGTTTTGGCATATTTATTGGTTGTGAAATCGATAATGGTTTGGTTGAAAAATAACCAGTACTGGTTCTTTGTAATGAACCATGATAAGATGTTTGATTTGATTGTATTCCTAATCCATTAATAGTATTTGAACTATTTGTGGTGAAAATAATTGGTGGTACTCCTTTATTATTATTTGATTCAACTATTAAGTTAACAGTTGGTATACTAGATTGTTGTAGTATTTGTTGCTGTTGTCTTGGTGATTGTCTAGGCGAAGAACTATTTGAAGATGTTGAAGATAATGATGGTGAAAAACTACTTGGAGAATTATTAATTCTTGGTGTTGAAGAACAAAATTGTTTTTGTAGATTATCGGATGATATTTGTTGTTGTTGTTGTTGTTGTTGTTGTTGTTGTTGTTGTTGTTGTTGTTGTTGTTGTTGTTGTTGTTGTTGTTGTTGTAAAATTGGAGGAGATATAGTAAAGGAGTTAGAAGGTTCAGATATATCGGTAATATGAACATAGGATTGTGATAAATGACCTATAACACCATTTAATTCTCCAATGTAATTTCCATCACTTTTAATATACAATAATTTTATAATATCACCTGTTTTAAATGATAAATAATTCTTTTTAAAACTTGGTTGTTCTTGTGGTGAATGTGCTTTTGCAACTAAAAAATCCTCAACTAAACTTTGTTCCGTTATTGTGTTTGTATTTTCATCAAATGGTAATGCCGATTTTGCTTTAATATCTTGTGAGTTTAATGTATTCTTTTGAATCTAATTTATATTAATAATAATAATAATAATAATAATAATAATAATAATAATAATAATAATAATAATAATAATAATAATAATAATAATAATAATAATAATAATAATAATAATAATAATAATATTAATAATAATTTTAATTAATATAAAGTATAGATAAAAATAAAATAAAATATTTTTTTAAAATATTAAAATAAATATATTAATATATACATTTGAAATATAATTAAATTCTTCTATTAAAGTTTCAATAACACCAATTGAGTCTTGATTATTCATTAATTGAAAATTATCCTCTTCTATTTTTGGTCTCAAAACATTTGGCGCAAATACTGTTGCTAAATTTTTGGGTGTCATTTTATTTTGATCCTGATATTGTGAGAATTTATTTAAAAATCCTAATAATTGTATTACTAAAGTTCTACTTGAGAGTGGTAATGCATGAATTAACATTTTCAAAAGAAACAATTTTCTTGATTCATCTGATAAACCTATAAAAATAAAAAATCATTTAATAAATATTTTTATTATTAATAATAAACATTAAATTATTTATTTATATATTTATTTATTATAATTATTTATTTACTACTTTATATATTTATTTATAAATTTATTTTATATTTACATTGTATTTTTATAAAAATTGGATAAAAATCCCAAGTGAATAATGGTTCTGGTAATTCTCTCAAAATAAATTTTAAACAACCTGCCATTGAATGAATATCAGTTGATGTAAATTTTGATAGATCATCTTTACCTTGACTAAAATGCTTTTTAATTTGATCCATTGTAGTTGTATTACCATTTATTCTAAAAACACCCTCTTCTTTTAATGCTCCATTAGAATCTAACCATTTTATTAATAATACAACATTTTTTGATGTTCCAATCCTTAAATTGGTTGTATCAACCTCTAATATTAATTCTTTTTTTGTTGAAAATAACTTTCTAACCATTTTTTTCTTTTTTGATTATAAAAAAAAAAAAAATAGAAAATAAAAAAATTAAAGTTAATATATAAAATTAAAATTAAAAAAAATAAAAAACTATGTAATAATATTACTATACAATAAATTTAAATATAATTATTTTAAATAAAAAAATAAGAAAAAAAAAAAAATTAAACACAAAAAAAAAAAAAAAAAAAAAAAAAAAAAAAAAAATAATAATAATAATAAATTATAAAAAAACTTATAGTTGTTCACACAAAATAAACACCCAACACACAAATAATATAATTATACCACATGTTACATTTATAATTTTTTTTTTATCATATTTTTTTTTTTTTTTTTTTTTTTTTTTTGTTTTTTTGTTTATTTATTTTTTTCTATATAAATTTTTTTATATCTAGATAAAAATGTTTATTTTTACACATACACAAACAATGGTAGCCATTTTCAAGCTTGAGTTGTTAAAATTATTGTTTTCTTATTTTGTTTTTGGTTTGTTTTTAAAAATATATTTATCTTTTAAAAGAAATAATTCAAAAATAAAAATAATAAAATAATAGTATTAAAAAAAAAAAAAAAAAAAAAAAAAAAAAAAAAAAAAAAAAAAGGTGCTTTTTTTTTAATACTATTATTTTTTTTATTTTTTTTTTTAAAAATAGAAAAAAAAAGAAAATTCAAACCCATACTATTCTTGTTATTAATTATCATAACAAAAGTTTAAATTCACCACATTCACACCCAAAAAATAATAATAAAATAAAATTAAATAAAATAAAAAAAAAAAATCAAACACACACAAAAACAAAAACACACACACACAAAAACAAAAACACACAAACACACCGTCTACTTCTCTCACTATAGTGAGATATGCAATTTTGATTCGATTGAGTGGGAGAAATTATAAAAAAAATAAAAAAAACATATATATGGTTTAAAAATTCAAAAAAAAAGGGGGTTGGTGTGTGAATTTAAAATGGAGGAAATTTTTTTATATGTGTATGATTGATTGATATTGTTACTTTAAAAAGCAGATAATATTTAGTTATTATAATTATTATTTAATGTTGTTATTGATATTGTTAGTTTTAACTTTTGAATAAAAAAAAAAATAAAAAAAAAAATTTTAAATAAAAAAAAACCAACAATAAATTTTAAAAAAAATGGTTTCTTTTTGGGCGTCAATATTTGAATGATGAATAACAGATAATTATTTATTATTTTTTTAACCCCAATTAACAGAAAAAAAAAATAATTAATTTTACCTCCAAGTATATACTAATACTATCCTAAAAAATTATTATTTATTACCAATTGTTTGAATTTTTAATTTCCAATTTTTTTTTTTTTTTTAAAAAGTATAAATATAGTATATATAATTTTTCCTAAAAAAGTATTATCCTGTGTGATTCATATTGAGTATGGGGTGAAAATAATTTAAACAACAAAAAAGATAAACGACAACAACAAAAACAAATTAAACAACCAAAAATAGTTTTTTATTCATTGAATATTTTATTTTTTTTTTTTAATATTTTTTTTTTTTTTGATGGTTTAAAGTTTGATATAATTGTAAAAAATTAGGTTGACTGATTATTGCCTTTATAACTTCTATTTTTATATCATCCTATACTATAGTAAACCATTTTTTTAACATTTCTATATATGGTAAAAAAAAATACTGCAAAAAAAAAAAAAAAAAAAAAAAAAAAAAACAAAACAAAAACAAAATACTACAAAAAAAAAATAAAAAAAAAAAAAAAAAAAATAAATGAGTTTTACTTTATTTCCTTTCTCCGACTATTACATTAAAAATAGTTTTATATGTATTTTTATAAATAAATAAATAAATAAATAAATAAATAAATAAATAAATAAACAAATAAATAAATAAATAAATAAATAAATAAATAAATAAATAAATAAATAAATAAAGAATTAAATGAAAAAAAAAAAATTATAATTACTTTTTTCTTTAATTAATTAATTATTAAAATGATGAAAAAAAAAACAAAAAATAAATAATAATAAATTTATTATTATATTATATATAAAATAAAAATTGTAAAATATTTTAATTATTATATAGTAATTATAATGCGTAACACGGTAACAAATACTAATAAAAAAATTGTTTATTTAATTATTAAAAAAAAAAATAAAAATAAAAATAAAAACAAAAAAAAAAAAAAAGGGTGGTGTATGTTTTTTTTTTTTTTTTTTCTTTTTTTTTATTAAATAAATAAATATTAAAATTAAATTAAAAAACACACCCGCACACGAATTTATATATATATATATATAATTAAGTTACAATGGTTAGGTTTTTATATCTTGTTGGGTTAGCTATTATCTTGGTTTTTTTTTTAATGTTGTATATTTATGATGGTGAGGTGTGTGGGTGTTTGTGTTTTTTTGGGTGTGGTTATATGTTTTTATAATAATAATTACTTTATAATGCGTTTTTAATGTACGATCGCACTATAAAAATAAAAATAATAAAATTAAAAATTGAAATTAAAAAAAAAAAAAAAAAAAATATTAAAAATAATAATAATTATAAGTTTTAAGTGATTTAAAACTTAAAATTAAAAATAATATAATTAACATAATAAAAGTAATAATTCCATCTTTTAAGGAGTAATTCTCTTTCATCCATCGATATCGATAAAACAATTTTCAGTAATACAATATCTATTAATTTTTTTTTTTTTTATTTTTTAATCATTTAAATTGATATTTAAAAAAAATAAAAAATAAACAAAAACCCAAAAACTTTTTTTTAATATTCTAACTTGATTCCAGTTAGAAACACATAAATATGTATTATTATTTTATTATGATATGGCACCAATAAAAATGAAATTTTGTCCTAAATTTGCATTTCATAAAAATCTATAAACAAATAAAAATTGTTTGAATTTTTTTAAAAAAAAATTGAGAACTTCTTGATATAATGCATAACTATAAATAAAAATTATTATTATAGTAGTAATATAACTGTTTTTGACTATAATAATTTTTAATTGAATCATAGAGAATAAAACCCCCTTTATAAAATAATAACTTAATAAAAAAAAAAATTTAACAGATTTATTAATTTCTATGATTTTTTGTTTTTTTTGTTTGTCATATTTGTTATTTTTGTTATTTTTATCAAATAAATAATTATATTAAATTGGAGGAGGTGCTTCACTACCATTTTCAAAATCGAATAAATTATCACCAAATTTGATTGATAATATAGTGTTTGGGTTATAATTGACACCAGGTATTAAATTATGTTTATATCCTCTACCAAATCTAATTCTTTGCAAACCTTTTGGAAGTACATTTTTATTTAATGGTTGATTAAATTTCTTTCCAAAATGAATTTCAATCACTTGAGGAGGAATGTCACCTACATTTATTGGGAAATTAAATTCATCTAAGAATATTAAAATCTTTGTTTGATATGGTATATGCCCCATTCTTATTGGTTCATTATAAAAATATAAATATTCATACAATGAATTTTTATTGTTATAAAAAATATTATTATTTTTATTTATATTTTGTAAATAATATTCATCATTTATTGCTGTGTTATTAATATTATTATTAATATTATTAACATTATTATTATTATTATTATTATTACTATTATTATTATTATTATTAATATTATTATTATTATTATTATTAATATTAATATTATTATATACTTGTATGCTGTTCATTTCCCCACTTTATAAATTTAAAATTTAAATGATTTAAATTAAATTAAAAGAAAATAAATAAATAATAAATAAATTTAAAATTAATATGATTGGTAATTATTTTAATTTTAATTTTTTTTTAAATTTTTTTTCAATTTTTTTTTATAATTATTAAAAAAAATTACCCCTTTTTTAAATGTATAAATAATTATTTTTTTTTAAAAATTCTATATATGATCATATATTAAAGCATAACTTTTTATTTGAAAAAAATATAAAAAAATGAACCAAAAACACAATACAGTTTCTTTGTGTGGTAAAAGGGGTTTAAAGCTCTAATTTTAACTTTTAACTATCAAATTTAATATAATACATCGTAGCAAATCAAATTAATTTTATCTTGAAAAAGAAAAATAAAAAAATAAAAAAATAAAAGAATTAACTGCCCAGACAATAAAACCAACACACAAATCCAACTCCCAACAACTCTAATTTTTTAACACACATTAGAAGGAAAAAAAAAGAAAAGAAAAGAAAAAAAAATTAATAAAAAATAAAAAAAAATTTTAAAAAAATTAAATAAAAAAAAAAAAAAAAAAAAACTACTATTTTTAATCACACTCCCACACTCCCACATAAAAAAAAAAAATACTTCCATATTGAGTAAAGAGTTTTTTTGATGGGGGTCAGGTGTGATTTTTCTTTTTTTACACAAATAGTTTTCCTTTTTAATATTTTTATACAATTTTGTAAACTAGGTAACTATCGATAATAATTTTTTTTTTTTTATTAAAAAAAAACAATTTAAATAAGAAAAAAAAAAAAAAATTATTAATGTAAAAAAAAACACAAATAAAATAAACTTCAAAAATATTCGAATATATAAAAAAAATAAAAATAAAAATATAAAAAAAATTTATATATATTGTAATTTAATATTTTAAATTTTTAGAAAACAAATAAATAAAAAAAAACTATATAAAAAAAACCATTTAAAAAAATAAATAAAAAAATAAATAAAAAAAATGTTTGAAGTTGTACACTTAAAATTTGAAAACTTTGTATTGGCAGTTTCTTTCAAATATTTTATAAACAATGAAAATATAAAAGAAGTTGAAGAATATAAGAACGATAATAATTATGTTGTAATGACCAAACAAAATAGTGATAAAACTCACTACATAACAACTGTATATAAGAATAATGTAGTTTTAACTTATAATAATGGTTTATCTTATAATATTCTATGTCCACCTGCATTAATGACTTAATATATCTATATAAAAAAAAAACATATATTTAATTGTAAAATTGTGAAAAAAAAAAAAAAAAAAAACAAAACAAATATAATAAAACTATTTAAACCCCCCCCCCCCTTTTGTACATATATAAAATATTGAAAAAAAAAAAAAAAAAAATTAATACCACATTGTTTCTTTTTTTTTTAATTTAAAAAGTTTTTTTTTTTTTTTTATTTAAAAAGTTTTTAAATTATTTAAAAGATGTTTTTTACTTGGAAATGCTACTTCAAAAACATCTTTATATTCATTTGCATATTGAACATCAATACCATTTTTAACGTAATCTGGTAACTCTTCGAAATTGATTTTATTATTTATTGGAAAAACCAATGAAGTTAAGCCAGATCTTTTGGCAGCTATTGTTTTCTCTTTTACACCACCAATGGTAACAACTTTACCAGTGATAGTAATTTCACCAGTCATACCCAAATTGTTTTTAACTGGTTCATTCAAAGCCAATGATAACAATGATGTTGCCATTGTGACGCCTGCAGATGGACCATCCTTTGGTATATTACCTTGAGGTGAATGTAAATGAATATTATGACTTGAGAAAAATTTATTTTCAGGATCCAATTCATATAAAAAGTTTTTAGCAAATGTATAAGCAATATTTGTAGATTCCGACATAACATCACCTAAATTACCTGTTATTTTAATTACTGGCTCGATTGAGTTTTGTGATGTTGATGATGATGATGATGATGATAGAGGTAATGGTGATGAAGGTGAAGGTGAAGGTGAAGGTGATAAAGAAGATAATGGTTTTTGAATTTCTTCAGCAGTACTTTCAATATATAATGTTGCACCACCTTTTTTATTAAATGCCAAACCATTTACAACACCAATTGGAGTTGTATCGTAGTATCTATCGGATGTATAAGGTGGTATACCCAAGTATTGTTCAAGATTATCCAAGGTGATATCGACTCTTTCGGCTGTACCATTCACCAATTTCAAGGCAGTCTTTCTCATGATTTTCTCTATTAGCTTCTCCAATTGACGAATACCAACCTCTCTACTATAGAATTTAACTATTTGTTTAATTGCATCATCAGAGATGGACAATTGATCGAGTTTGATACCACACTCTATGTAAGTCTTTGGAATTAAGAATTCCTTTACAATGTGAATTTGTTCCTCTTCGATATAACCTGGTAAACGAATGATCTCCATACGATCGAATAATGGAGCTGGTATATCTTGAGTAGAATTTGCTGTACAAATGAAGAGAATCTTTGAAAGATCATAAGGTGTATCTAGGTAATGATCGGTAAAGGTTGAATTTTGACCTGGATCTAATGTCTCTAATAATGCTGAAGATGGATCACCAAGATTCTTCTTACCAATCTTATCAATCTCATCGATTAATATCACAGGGTTAGAAGTTTGTGTCAATTTTAAGGCTTGAATAATCTTTCCAGGCATCGAACCGATATAGGTTCTTCTATGACCTTTGATTTCACTTTCATCCAATAAACCACCTACTGAGAATCTATAGAACTCCCTTTTCAATGCTTTTGCAATCGATTTACCAATTGAAGTTTTACCAGTACCAGGTGGACCTATGAAACATATGATTTTACCTTGAACGGTTCCTTTTAAATGACCTACTGATATAAACTCCAATATTCTTTGTTTAATATCCTCTAGACCATAATGATCGGAATCCAATACCATTTTGGAATGTTTTAAATCGAAATAATCTGGTGAATAGATACCCCATGGTAAATTTGTTAACCACTCTACATAGTTCTTTAAGGCAGCAAACTCTAATGACGATGATTCAATTGCTGAGAGTTTATTTATTTCATCTTGAATAACCTTTTTCGATGATTCTGGTATCAATGTTAATGTAGCTAATTTATTTTGATACTTTTCAATTATTTTCTCCTTTTCATCGATTTCATTACCCAATTGCTCTTTCAATAGTTTTAATTGTTCAGTTAGTAGTAGTTTATTTTTGTAGGCTTTTGATTTATCATCTAATTCTTTAGCGATCTTTTGCTGAAGTGCTAATAGTGGTTGTTCATTTAAAATCATTTCATGAAGCATTTCCAATCGTTTTATGATGGATGTTGTCTCAAGTATCTCTTGACATTTACTTGGATAGTTTAAACCATGAAAGTTGATAATGGCACTTAGAAACAATTCTGGATTATCTATTGTTTGAATTCTACTCTTAAAATCGATTAAATTAGTGTAGGTATCTGGATAAAGCTTTTGAAAACTCAATGATAATTGATTGATTTTCTCCATTAGAGCTGGTATTTTAGGATCTTTTGATTCATCTTCATTGGTTAACAATGGTTCAATAGTGGCTATGAATGGAAATTGACCATTTTGTATCTCTTTGATTCTCACTCTCTTTGTTGACTCAAAGTGGAAAAGTCCCGTTTGTGATTGTGTAACATGTGCCAATACGCCAACTTGATGAACTGCCTCCAAACTCTTTACACTCGGGTGAGTGTTTCTATGTTCATCTTTTAAAAGAAACAATCCAATAAATGTTTTACCACTCGCATTTGGTATTAATCTATTTATAAATTGAGATCCAATAGAAATTGGTCCTGTTGCTCCAACAAAATTAACAGAATTTGATGGATATATTAAAACTTCTGAATTTAATGGCCAATCTTTTCCTAAAAAAAAAACATTATTAATAATCTTATACTATTATTATTACTATTACTATACTATTTATATTTTTAAAAAATAAAAAAAATACTTTTATTTGAAGCTTTATCAAATTTTAATAATTCTTTTGATAATGATATTAAATCTTCTTTTTCCACAATTTCAATTTTTTCTGTCTCTTCATTCTTTTCATTTTTTTCATTTTTTTCATTCTTTTCATTCTTTTCAATTTTATCACTCTTATCATCATTATTATTTCCACCTTTTTTTTTACAGTAATTTACTCTTTTATAATCTATACATAGTTTTTGACTAAATAAATTTGTGAATGATAATCTTATATATTTATTATCTTTATTATTATTATTATTATTATTATTACTATTATTATTATTAATATTATATTTATTATTTACAAGGATTGGTGGTGATATATTATATAAATTTGTAATTGTTGGTAATTTTAAATTTTTTAATTTATTGCTAATTGATAACATTATTAACGTGGTATATTTGTTTATTTAATATTAAATGTACATATATTAATTTTTTTTTTTTTTTTTTTTTTTTCTTTTCTTTTTTTTTTTTTTTTTTTTTTTGATTATGTTGATGTTCAATTTAATTTAAAAAAAAAAAAAAAAAAAAAATTAAAATTTTTAAAATTAATTTTAAGTTGCATTTTTTTTTTTTTTTTTTTTTTTTTTTTTTGAATTTATTTTTATTTTAATTTTTTTTTTTTTTTTTTATGAATTTATTTTTATTGTTTGGCTTCGTACATATGTTTTTTTTGAATTTATTTTTATTTTAATTTTTGTTTTTTTTTTTTTTTTTTTTATTTTTTTTGACGACCACTTTTTTTTTTTTTCAATATATTTTGAATTCTTAATTTTATGAAAACAATTAATGTTTTGACAAAGCAAAATGGAAAACATATCAACAAATAGTGTCTTATCAAATTTTAATAATTTTCCAAGGTTAACAAAAACCATTGCAGCAACCTTGGGTGTGTTTTTATTCCTTGGTGTTATTAGTACTCATATGAAAACATTAAACCTTTTTGCTATGAATGTTGTATAGTAAGTAAACTTTTAATTTTTTTTAGAATTTGATTGACAAATGAAAAATTAGAATAATTATGAATACTTCTAACAGTTTTATAATTTTTTTTTTTTTTTTTTTTTTAGTATAGTACCACCCCGATTCTATTTGTGGACTTTTTTTACAGCAAGTTTAATAGAAACCTCTATTATTAGTGTATGTGATTTTTTTTTTTTTTTTTTTTTTTTTTTCTCTTCACTAACTTCATTCGTGAATAATAATAATTACAAAAACTATAATAATTATAACATTTAGGGAATTTTCAATATAATATCAGTATTATTTATTGGAAAATATTTAGAACCAATATGGGGTTCAAAAGTATTTATAAAGTTTATATTGGTTGTAATTTTTTTCCCAACTTTATGCGCATTCTTTTTCTTTGTATTTTACTTTTTTTTTTTTGGTAATGTTATTAATTTAATGTATGTAGAAGATTAATAATATAGTTCATATGACTTTATTAGACTACTTACTTGGGGAAAAAAATAAAAAAAAAACCCTTATTCCTATTTAATAATATTAGGAAAGCAAATGTTAGTGGATTTTCTGGTGTTATAGCAGCACTTTCAGTAGCATTAAAACAAATAGCAACTGAACAAGAATTAGATTTCATTTTATTAAAGATCAAAGCAAAATGGATACCTTCTATTTTGGTACTTTTCAGAATAGTTTTATTTTCATTCATTGGTTTCCAAGATAGATCTTTTACATTGGTTATATTTGGTGTATTTACAGCTTGGATCTACTTGAGATTTTACCAAGCTAAACCTGGTACAAAAGGCGATCCTAATGAATCATTTTCATTTTATACATTTTTCCCTGAACCAATACAGTATGTTATTATTTATTTTTATTTTTATTTTTGTTTTTATTTTTATTTTATTTTATTTTTATTTTTATAAACCACATGTCCTTTTTTTTGTTAACCCCAATTATTTTTTCAATTATTTAGGCCACCAATTAAAGTAGTTTCAAACATTATATTTAAAATTCTTTGTAAATTATCAATATGCTCATCATCAGCATTCTCAAATCAATCTATTTTACCAATAACAAACAATGGCAATAGTAGTAATAATGATGAAAATTATAGTGTTGCTGATATGGAGAGAAGAAGAGCGTTGGCTGTCAAAGCCCTTGAAGAAAGAATGCAACAACAAAATCAACATCAACAACAACAACAAAATCAACATCAACATCAACAACAAAATCAACACCAAAATTTAAATGTTTCAATAGATAGTCAAAATCCAAATTAATGTAATAAAAATAATTTTTTGGATCAAAACAACTCGTCACTTTGAAATTCTAAATTAAGACTTTTTTTTTTTTTTTTTTTTTTTTTGTTGACTTTTTTTCATTTTTTTTTTTTTTTTTTTTTTTTTTAAAATTCATAATTCATTTTTTTTTTTTTTTATCTGTTAAACACAAAAAAAGATAACCCGCCGACATGTTATTTGGGTCATTAAAAAGACATTTTGGTGATGAATTAAATAATATAGTTTGGTTAGTTTTATTATGTATGTAATGTATAAATATAGGTAATAAGAATTCTAAAATACTCACTTTCATATATCATATAGATTTAATTCAAGGTATACCGATTGGATTATCATTTGGTACAATACCATTTCTATTACATAAACATGCGACCTATACACAAATTGGTATATTCACAATTAGTACATATCCATATTCATTAAAACTATTATGGTCACCTATAGTAGATAGTTATTTCATTCAATCATTTGGTAGAAGGAAATCATGGATTGTACCTATTCAAATTTTAGCTGGAATAGTTTTCATTTCAATTAGTTTTTTCATTAATGATCTCTTAGAACATGCTGAAACTGAAGTCATCCATATCACAATTGTCTTCTTTTTATTAATTTTTTTAATGGCAACTCAAGATATTGCTGTTGATGCTTGGGCATTAACAATTCTATCAAAACCCTATTTACATTATGCTTCAACTTGTCAAGTATGTTATTCTAATTTTATTTTATTTTTTTCTCATTTTATTATTTTTTAATAGTTAATATATTAATTTTTTAATATTTTATTTATAGACCATAGGATTAAATACAGGATACTTTTTATCATATACAATATTTTTAACATTAAGCTCACCAACATTTGCAAATAGATATCTTAGAAGTATACCATCAGATCAGGGTATGATTACATTACCGGGCTATTTAATGTTTTGGGGTATATTATTTATAATACTTAGTATATATTTAGCGCTATTTAAAGATGAAGAATCAACTACTGTTAGTCATCAAATAATTCAAGATAATAATTATGATAAAAATAAATTAAATAATAATAATAATAATAATAATAATGATAATAATAATATTATTGAAAATATAAATGAAATGAAACCTATGAAATCATCATCACCATCATTATTATCATCGCCAGTAAAAAAACAAAAAAAGAATAAACAGCATATTTCAATTGGTAAACAAGAGATAACTAAAGAAAATAACACCGATGATAATGATGTTAATTATAATAATAATAATGACAATGATGTGAGTTATGATAATGGTAAAAAATCAATTGTACAAGAAACCTATGGTATGGATATTAATGAATCTGATTTAACACCAAAACAAGTTTATAAACTCTTATGGAAGATTATTACTTTACCCCATATCAAAATGTTATCAATTTTATTCATCATTTCAAAAATAGTCTTCCAACCAAATGAATCTGCATTGAATTTAAAACTCTTGGAAAAAGGTTTAAGAAAAGAAGATATAGCTTCATTCTCTTTAATTCAATTTCCAAGTATTATTATTTTCTCTATACTTTCAAGTAAATGGGTAAAAAATAAACCATTAACAATTGTAAGTTTTTTTTTTTTTTTTTTTTCTATTTTCCTCTAACCAATTTCAATATTATTAATTTTATAACTATTTATTATTTAGTGGAGTAATGCATATTTAGTTGGTGTATTCTTTATATTGTTAAATATGTGTAGTGTATTTTATTTCCCAAATTTAAATGGTGGAGAAGTTAGTTGGAGTCATTTCTTTTTATTATTGGTAATCACCCTATTTTCAAGTTTCTCTTATAATCTTATGTCAGTATCACAAGGTTCATTCTTTTTAAAGATTAGCGATAAAAGTATCGGTGGTACCTATGTAACATTATTGAACACTATCGCCAATTTCGCTGGAACTTATCCAAAATTATTTATTTTAATGTTAATTGATAAATTAACAACTAGTGAATGTATTGTAAAAGTATCAAATTCCGACAATGATTCTTCTTTATTTTCTTCTTCTGATTTAAATCTCAGTCAAACAACTATTCAACAAGTAATAATTCATGATAATATATCAAAAGAACTTTGTATCGAACAAAATGGTGAATATAAAATTGAAAGAGATGGCTATTATATCGTGGCAACTGGTGCAATTATTTATGGTATTTTTATTTATTTTGTTTTAAAAAAACATTTAGTTCCAATTGAAAAATTAAAAATTTAAAATAAAAACAAATACAAATAAGAAATAACAAATAATAGTGATTTTTTTTTTTTAGAACCTTTTGGATTTATTATTATTAAAATAATAAAAGATGAGGATGATAATTTATTATTATTATGAGGAAATGATAATTATTATATTATTAATTATTAATTGATTAATTAATTTAAAAAAAATTGGTTGAAATTTTTTTTTTTTTTTTTTTTTTTTTTTTTTTTATATTATTGAAAACTTTATATTATTGTAAAGTTTGTAAATGATTTTGATTATTAAAAGTTTGTAAATTATTTTGATTATTAAAAGTTTTTCTTACTACAGTATTTTCTAAAATCCATTTTATTAAATCCTCAATACCTTTTTCTTGTATTAAGGATAATGGTAAACATTTCCAAGGGTTTGTTAATCTGTACAGTTCTAAATATTGCTCCAATTGATGAGTGGGGACACACCGTTTTTGGTCTTGTTTATTTGCCATTACTAAAAATACACTACTATTAATACATTGTTCTTGGATCAATAGATCAATCTGATTCTTTGCTTCGGTCATTTGATGAATATCTGATGAATCAACCATAAAGATAATTACATCTGATCCTAATAAATATGGTTTATAAATTTTACTTATATAATTGGGATATAATAAATCACCCGTAAATATTTCCCATCCTTTAAATATTATAGACTCTATATAAACTCCTGTCGATATTAATACTGATGCTATAGATTTCTTTGATGATGCATCTATAAATTTATTTAATAATGTTGTCTAATTTTTATTAAATAAATAACAATAGTAGTAATAATAATATCAATCAAATTTTAATATATTATCCATCACACATTTTTTTTTTTTTTTTTTTTTTTTTTTTTTTTTTTTGTTTATTATTTTTAATTAAAAATAGTAATAATTATAAAAATAAATAATAATTGTAAATAAACAATCAAATTTTAATTAAATAAATGAGCATTGTTATTCAATTTACATTATGAGATTTTTAAAAAAAATATATTAATATTTTAATTTTAATTTTATTTTTATTTTTATTTTTATTTCAAAAGAAAAAAAAATAAATGATATAAAATAAATAAAATAAAAAAAGATATATAAATTAATATTTACCTTCCCAGAATTCTCTAAACCTATAATCCCTAATTTGATAAGAGAACCATTTGGTAATTCAGGTAGGTAACCTTTAGAGAATATTCCTCCCATTTCAGGTGAAATTCCATTAATTAAAAAGGGATATATTAAGAGGATGATATGTTAAATCTTGTTGGTTTCCTTTTGATTTATATTCTACTGTTGATAATTTAAAAATAAAAAATAAAAAAATTTTTGCTTCACAACAGCAAAGTTTTTTTAATTAAGAAAAAAAAAAAAATAAAAAATAAAAAAATACAAAAAAAAAAAAAAAAAATTTTATGAAATGAAAAAAAACAAAAATTCAAAAAAATTTAAAATTCAAAAAAATCGAGTAAGTATAAATTTGCAATGCAGGAAAGAAATTTCATATAATTATTTAAAAAATACCAGGTAAAGGGTCGAAATTATTATCGGTGCTTAGTTTAATACTTTAAGAATATAACATATTTTATTTTCTAACCCCACCAAACTATGAGTAATTTCCAATTGAAAAAAAAAAAAAAAAAAAAGCTAAATAAGTGTTATTTTCACAAACAAAATTAAAATAGAATATCATAAAAACTTGATTTTTTTTATTATTTGATTAAATTAATTACACAAGTTTTTTTTTTTCTCTCTTTTTTTTCTTTTTTTTTTTTTTTTGTTTGTTTTTGTTTAGGTAAAATAAATAAATAGAAGATTCTTTCGTATTAATGACTATTATTGATTTTTGATTTTTTTTTTATAATTTATTATTACTATTTTTTTTTTTTTCAGTTTTTTTATAAAATTTCATTTCTTTCTTTATTTCTTGGTTCGAAAGACATTGATCTTGAATAGAGATCATTTTCTTCTAAGAGTTTGAAACCTTTTAATAATTTTGTAATTTGATAAACTGGTTGTAAATTGTATTTTGCATTTTGGAAGCTTTGAACATTTGAAATTGAACCATAGATTAACTTTCTCTTACCGAAATTGATGAAACCTTGAATAAAATCGGGGTTACCTTCCTCAAAGAAAGTTAAATCAGTTAAGTAAACACCGAGATAAGGTAGGCAAGGTGGATTAGCTTTTGCTAAGAGAGCACGATACTCTTTGTAGGCTTGAGCAGAGCTAAGATGGAATTGTAACTCTTGGTAGACTTGTTGGGTATGTTTTGGTAACTCTTCTTTGGTGAACTTTAATCTATGTACCGATGAAGCATTCAAACCTGAGAGAATGGCCATAGAGGTATTGAAATTATTGAGATGTTTCATACAGTATTCTGCGATCTTTATAAACTTGGCCATGATTCTAGATCTATCCTTAACCTTTGGATAGGAGAGAATTGATGTAGCAGTCCATTGTGAGATCTCATTGAATCTATTGATCAAAGTCAAAACGTTTGGAGAACGATGACGTAGCTTTGGTTTATTCCAACTTTGGTTCAAAAGTTCGGTGGATTTAATTGCAGAAAAGATTTCAAAGTCCATCAAAGTCAATTGTCTAGCGATCTCCTCTTCATCTACAGAGAAAATATCCAATGTTTGTGACCAAATATTCTTTGGTACCTTTGGTTCAGGTGCTGGACTAGTGAAAGTTGGTGCTCTCTTTTGATCGTCTACACCCACCATACCTTTGATCTTCGCATTCAACGACTCTGAGAGAATTTTAGCGTGTGACATATTGCCCGACTGTTTCATATTCTCATAGAGCGATTTTACATTTTGAATAAGTTTATCATTAAAGTCAGAGAAGTAATCCTTGATCCAAGTTCTAATGACATTGGCAACACGTAATTGAATTGGAACGGCACTCTTTTTCCAATCGTCCAATGATTGACCTGGCTTCTGTGGTACATGATAACGTTGAACCAATTTCTCCAACAACATCTCTGGTGTGGTAAATGATTGATAAGTCAATAGGAATGTCTTTGTATATTCTAAATCATGATTGTTATCAGGTGTCAATAAAATAACCAATTTATTAAGTGATGCCGCTTTAACTTGTGGTTTATTAGTCTCTATTGAATTCTTATTTGGTGGTGACATCATTAATAATGTTGATGCTGATAATGGTGATAAATCTCCATTATTATTATAATTACTATTACTATTATTACCAATACCACCAGGTATATTTGGTGATGGTGAATTTCCGCCTGTATTATTTGTTGAATTTTGTTGTTGCTGTTTTTCTTTCTCTTTGTCTTTATCATCTACATATATAATATTTGAGTTTTCAGGTTCATCGTAAATATTTACATCCTCACTTATATCGGTAGCTGTTTCATCCTTAAAAAGACCAAGAAAAGCTAAATGCTCTTCGAGTTGTTGTTGTGAATCCTTTTGTTTATCATTCAATGTCAATTGGAAAACACGTTCAGAGTCTATCAATGCTGTACGAAGTAAAGTAACCAATCTAGACTCGTTGATTGCATATTCTGGATATTGAACTTTTGCTTCCTCTTCCAATAGTTTTCTAGAGTCCATTAAACCTTCGAATTGTAAATGTTGTAGAATCAATTGTAACATTGTATCACGACCAATCAATGGATCGAAATCAAATTGTGTCTCCTCTCTTGCATAGATTTGACCAAATGAGATTGCTCTATTCACTGGTTTAATTCTCTCCATTATATCCAATACCTCTGTGTGCTCTTTCAATGATCTTACTGTCCATAATGATCTATCTTTTTGTTGTTGTTTTATTAAATTATCATGTTGTTGTTGTTTTATACTATTCATACTCATATTTAATCCACCGCTATTACTTCCAACACTATTACTATGATCTTTTGTTGATTTTGGTGAATCTGGTGGATTCTCTCCATCCACTGATATTGCATCATCATCATTATTATTGTTATTGTTATTGTTATTTGGTGTATATAGGTTCTGATAGTTTGACGTAAATGATCCTGCTGCCCTTCTAGTTGTAGTCGTATTATTTAAATTACTACCCGAACTTGATCTATTTAATAATGTTTTTACAACACTACTTTTTAATGTTCGTTTTCCATTTAATTCGTATGCTTTTTTTTTTTATTTCAATAGAAAATTAAATAAAATAAATAAAAAGAAAAAAAGTGTATCTATTAGTGTCAAAGTAATAAAAATAAAAAAGATAGAAGAAAAATAGGAAGAATAATAAAGATACATACCACTTGATTTTGAATTTGGTGAAGAAGATAATCTACTTGGTGATAAACTTTCATTATTTAAACTAGAATTACTAATACTACCACTATTACTTATCTGTAATAATAGTAATTGTTTTTAAATAATATTGATTTATTATTTATTTATTTATTTAAATAAAATAAAATAATGTTAACACATAAATAAATTTTTTATTTTTTTTTTTTTTTTAAACTCTTTTTTTTTTTTTTTTATTTAGTTTTTACGTACAGATACAGGGTTTGACATTTTTATAGTATATATATTAATTTATATGTTTTGTATCTCTATCGATAGTGAAGGTTTTTTTTTTTTTTGTTTTTTTTATTTTATTTTTAAAAAAAAAAATATTGGGGTGATTTTTTTTTTTTTTTTTTTTTTTTTTAGCGAGAGGTTTTTTTTAGACGAAAGTTATTAATATGATTTTCTTTATAATACAACGATTTATTACTATTACTACTATTTACTACTTATTAATACTATATATACAAAATGTAAAAATACAATGTTGAAGGAAAAAATATGTAAAAATGGGTGATAATTGGAGTGAAAAGATATTATTTCAATCGTGTTATCTGTTTTTGTGAAAATTTTCACATAAAAATGAAAAAAAAAAATGCAAAAAAAAAAAAAAAAAATATAAAAAAAAAAAAAAATAAAAAAAAAAAAAAATTTAAAAAAAAAATTAATAAAAAATGGTTGTGACCATTCTAAAATATTTAAAGTGTTGGAAAATTGGATCTTGGTTGTGATGTTTTATTTTATTATAGAAGTTTGCCACTTTTTTTTTTATTTCTTCTGTAGATTCATAATATTAACCATATTTAAATATGAAAAAAAAAAAAAAAAAAAAAAAAAAAAATTAAAATTTAAAATTTTCTCACCCAAACTAAATTACCAAAAAAAAAAAAAAAATTATGTGAATTCCTTTCTTAGTTAATTATGTGAATTAATTGATTAACTAAGTAATTTCAATCCCTTTGGATTAGTGGTAATTGAGTGTTATAACACTAATTTAATTAATTTTTTTTATTTTTATTTTTGTTTTTATTTTTGAAAAAAATTAAAAAAATAAAAATAAAATAAAAACAAAATTTTTTTTTTTTTTTTTTTTTTTTTTAAAAAAACGAGTCTTTTTTTTTTTCTCAAAATTAATTACAAACCTATATAAAATGAGTAAAACCAAGAAATCAAATATAGATCAAAACTATGATGTTTTAAATTTGAATAATGTTTCATTAACAAATAAAAATAAAGAAGATACTACCACAAATAATAAACCAAAAAAATCAGGAAATGATATTTTAGATGGTATTTATTTTGGTTGAAAAAAAAAAAAAAAAAACCACACCAAACTAATATATTTTTATTTTATATTTGATTTAAAAGATGAATTTAAACTTATTGATCAATTAGCAAAGAATACAGCTGTACATTTAAATAAATTAGTAAATCAACAAAAAATGTATGGGAAAATATAATTATATATATATATATTTGCCATGGTTTTAGTTAGGAACATAACTTAATATACAAATATTAATTATATTAATTATTAATTTATTATTTATAGATTAAATAAAAATAGTCAATTAGGTATAACAAAAATTATTTCAAACAAAGAATTTAAAAATAGTGCACCAAGTAAATTGGATTTATTAAAAAAGTCAATGAAACCAATTGTAGAGAATACATCAGTATTGGAGACTAAACCAAAAGTTGATAGAAACTTAAAGAATAAAGGTTGGTATGGTTTCGGTAGTAAAGAGGTAACTGATGAGATGAAATTAGAGGCAAATTTAATTAAGTTACAAAAATACATTGATCCAACTAGAAGAGCCAATAAATCACAATCCGATGAATTACCAGAACATTTCGAAATTGGTGTTTTTGAGAATTCAAACGTTGATTATTACAATAGATTCACTAATAGAGAAAAGAAACGTGGTGCTTTAGGTGATATTTTAGATAATGAAAAAGCTATTAGATACATTGAAGAAAAATCTGATAAAATAATTCAAGATAATAGAAAATTAAAAAAACATAGAAAAAATGATTTGTAAATAAAATAAAAACAAAAATAAAATAAAAATAAAAATAAAAATAAAAATAAAAAGCTTCTTGTTTTATATAATTTTTTTTTTTTTTTTTTTTGGTTTTGTTTAAATATTTTTTCGCTTAAAATGGAAGAGTTTTAATTGATTAATAGCATCTATTGTTTAAGGAAATAAAAATTTAATATTTTATTTTAAAATTCTTTCAAAATAAATTTTCTATTTTCCAACTAAATTGCATTTTCAATTGCTTAATTTTTTTTTTTTTTTTTTTTTTTTTTATTTTTTTTTAATTTTTTTTTTTAATAATATCTTTTTTTTATTTTTTTATTTTTTTTTTACTTTATTTTATTTTCACATAATAATTGTTTTTTTTTTTTTCTTCCCTTGGTTTTTTTTAATATTATTTAAAAAATTTTTAATATAAATAAAAAAAAAAAACAAAAAAAAAAAAAAAATTAAAATGTCACAAGATAATTTAATAAAAGGGGTTGCAATCACAGCAAGTGTTGGATCATTTTTATTGTCATACTATATTTTAGAAAATAGAAAAGTGATAGCAAGTGATGGTCAAATATTTAGATTCGAAAAAAAATCATGTGGAGGTGAATTAGTAGCCAATGTTTTATCAAGACAAGGTGTTAAGTTTTTATTCACTTTAACTGGTGGCCATATTGCTCCAATTTTGGTTGAATCTGATAAAATTGGTATAAAAGTTATTGATGTATGTTTTATGTTTATAGTATATTTTTCTATTTTTTTTTTTTTTTTTATGAATGAATTTTAATTTTTTTTTTTTTTTTTTTTTTTTTTTTTTTTTCAAAATTTTAAAGGTAAGACATGAATCAACAACAGTATTTGCAGCAGATGGTGTATTTAGATTAACAGGTATACCAGGTGTTGCAGTAGTAACAGCAGGACCAGGATTAACTAATACTATTACAGCAGTAAAGAATGCACAAATGGCACAAAGTGGTGTTGTATTATTAGGAGGTGCAACTAGTGATTTATTGAAAGGAAAAGGATCATTACAAGACATTGATCAATTTGCATTACTTCGACCACATGTTAAATGGTGTTCACATGTTTCAAGCAACCGAGATATTGTACCAATGTTGGAAAGAGCTTTCTATGAAGCACGTAATGGTACACCAGGACCTGTTTTCGTTGAGTTCCCAATCGATGTTCTCTATCAAGAGTCCATAGTGAAAGGATGGTATCTAAAGAATCAAGATCAAATGAAATCATTGGCATCACGTGCCATAAACTTCTATATGTCATATCATTTGAACAAGATTTTCTCCACTATCGATACCAATATAATCATTCATGGTAAGGTGAAACTCGATCAAACTAAAGTCACTCTCAATCATGTTCAAGCATTACTAGAAGAATTGACATCCAAAAAATCTTGTAAAAAACCTGTACTCATCGTTGGTTCACAGGTTACATTGATTAATGATAACTATTCGATCGAATCATTACAAAGATGTATTCAATCGTTGGGTATACCTGTTTTTACTAGTAGCATGTCAAGAGGATTATTGGGTACAAGTCATTCCAGTCTATTTAGACATTGTAGATCTCATGCATTAAAGAATGCAGATTTGGTGATATTGGCTGGTGTGACATGTGATTTCCGTTTGGGTTATGGTAAATCTATTAATAGTCGCGCAAAGGTATTTTCAATCAATAGGGATCCAGTTGATTTATACAAAAATAAAACACCAACTTATCCCTACAATTTAGATCCTGGCTCATTCTTGGTTACTCTATCAGAAGCAATCGATGAGTTACCAATCCCCGATAGAAATAAAGTTCAATTGAAATGGAGTGATTGGATAAATGATTTAACCAATCTTGACGTCACAAGAAATATTGATATCACCAATAAAATCAATGTTCCACCAGCTAGTGGTGAGGGTTTCTTAAATCCATTGAAAGCATTACAAATGTTTGATGAACAATTACCTCATAAAACAATTATGGTGGCTGATGGCGGAGATTTCGTTGGTTCAGCTAGTTATATAGTTCGTCCAAGAGGTCCATTAGGTTGGTTAGATCCTGGTGTATTTGGTACTTTGGGTGTTGGTGCAGGTTTTTCTATTGCTGCTAAACTTTGTAGACCAGATCATCAAGTTTGGACAATCTATGGTGATGGTGCTTTTGGTTATAGTATACCTGAATTGGATACAATGGTTCGTCATAAAATTGCAGTTGGTGCTATCATTGGTAATGACTCTGGTTGGATTCAAATCTTACGTGAACAACAAGAACAATTACATAGTGATGTTGGTTGTAATCTTGCATACACCGATTATCATCAAGTTGCAATCGCATTTGGTGGTAAAGGTTTCAAAACTACAAATCAATCAGAATTAAAATTAGCTTTAGAAGAATCTAGTAAAATTTTAGATGAAAATCAACAACCTGTTGTTATTAATTGTATAATTGAGCGTAATGATTTTAGAAAAGGTTCAATTAGTGCTTGAAATTATCAATAATATTTTTTTTTAAAAAAAAAATAATAATAAAAAAATAATAAAAAAAAAAAATAATAAAAAAAAAAAAAACAATAATAATAACTTTAAAAGATTAATCCATCGATCTTTTTTTTAAATGAAATTAAAAAATAAAAAAAATAAAATTAATTGAAAATAAAATAAAATCCATCACTTGTTGTGGATATTTTAAAAAAATTTTATTTTAATTTTTTTTATTTTTTTTATTTTTTTTTGGGTTTTAAACCAACACATTTAAATAATTTTTTTTTTTTTTTTTTTTTTTTTTTTTTTTTTTTTATATTGCATTTTTCAATTCATTTTTCTTATTTATATTTTTTTTTTTTTTTTTTTTTTTCCAATCAATTTCATTGTAATAAAGTTTTAAATATTTATTTATTTTATTTTATTTTTTTTTTAATAGAGACTTGGAAAAGGAAAAATTAAAAAAAAAAAAAAAATAAAAAGTTAAAAATAAAAAAAAAAAATGAAAATTAAAGTAACATTCCAAGAAAGATCACTTGAACATAATTTTGAATCAGAGATCACAAATCTTCAACAAATAACACAAAAATTATGTTCATTATTTTTACTTACAAATTATTATTCATATTCTTTATTTTTATCATCTGGTCAATTGGTTGATGTAAGTAAATAAATAAATAGATTTTTATTTTTTTTTATTATTTTTATTATTTATTATTACTATTTTTTTTTATAATTTAATTTTATTTACTTATTTTGAGATATCCTATGTAATATTAATTTTTTTTTCTTTTCTCCAAACTATAAAAAAAAAAAAAAAAAAAAAAAAAAAGAATATAAATTTAATTGATGAAGGATCAGAAATTGTAATTAAACATATAACTAGATCAGGTACAATTTCAATTGGTAGTGGTAATAATAGTATAACAGGCACATCAAATAATACACCTTTAGTATCACCATCATCTTCAAATACAAATATTAACGGTCAACAAATCCAACAACAAATTCAACAACAATTATCACCAGATACATTAATAAATAATTTATTAAATAATTTAAAAGATAATACATTTAAAAAGAAAGCATTTTTTGATTTAAAAGATTTAAAAGAAGAGATTTTAATTAAAAAATTTGTAGAGAAGAATGGTATAGAGATTATGGTAGTTCAATTAAAAGAGTTGACAGGTAATACATTAAGTTATGCATTATCAGCACTTCAAACCATTTTGTCTTATGAATTTAGTATTACATCTATGACACCAACTGATACTGGTTCATTAATTACTCAACTATTACCATTAACAGAGAATACTAGTAATCCAAGTATTTGTAAAACTTCATTATCACTTTTATATCTATTTTTAAATCAAAGTAATAATTTAAATTTTAAACAATTCTCAAGTACATTACTATTAGAATATAATGAAAAGACTAAAAGAAATTATAATCAAACTTTAGTACAATTATTAAATTCATCAAATACAGTTGATGTACAATTAAATTCATTGACATTAATAAATTTAATAATTAGTAAAACATTTATATTAGATGGTGAGAATGGGTTTAATAAATTATTACAAGAATTGGATCAATATGAAATCAATCAAAAATTAAAGAAATTAGTAGACGGTATAATAGCTCCAGAGTTAAAGAGACAATTATACATTTATCAACGTCATAGATTTCAAGTTATAACCAATAGAAAGAATGTTACATTCAATAAAGAGTCAACAGAACATGATGCTCTATTAACTAAACTTTGGTCTTTAACTTATCCTGGAGTGAAATTAGAGTCACGTGTATCAGAACAATGGAAACAAATGGGTTTTCAAGGCACCGATCCATGTACAGATTTTCGTGCTATGGGTATTTGGGGATTAGATAATTTGATTTATTTTGCACAAAATCATAATGAAAAGTTTAGAAAGATAGTTAATACTCAAATTGATCGTAAAGAACGTGAATATCCTACTGCTACAGCTGGTATTGTAATTACATTTGAATTGTATAATACAATATTTAAAATGGCATCAAATTTAAATCCATATACTACACCAATTGATGAGCTTCCTTTCTTTCCTCTATTCTTTTCACATCCTCATGCTTTTGAAGAGGTTTATTGTACAACATTTCAAATATTAGATTCAACTTGGGATGATATGAATGGTACCTATATGCATTTTCAAAAGATTATGTCATCAGTTAGAAATTTAATTATAACTGCATTAGAATCTAAACCAACTACACTTGAAGCATTTGATTGGAAATGTCAAAAGAATACAAAGAATTCAACTAGTACTGGTAATGGTATAAACTCAAATCAATCAAATTCTTCCACAAGCCTTTTATTATCAAATTTCGCCAATGGTAGTTCACTATTATCATTACTTAATGATTTAAGTTCTTCCTCTAGAGATGATATGAAAAAATTATTAACATCTGTGAATATAGAGGTATTAGATTTAATTAAATCTCAAAAAATTTTATATTTTCAAGAAGGTTTTCAATTTAAATTACATAAACAATTAAAAACTAAACAATCTTTACCATTAAATTGGTTATTCATTCGTTTATTTAATAATAATAATAATAATAATAATAATAATAATAATAATAATTGTAATAATAATAATGATAATCATAATCAAAATTCTTCTTCTTCCTGTTCTTCTTCTTCTTCTTTTGAAGTTCAATATTGTTTTCTACCAACTGAATTAAATCAACAACCTTTATCAAATCAACCAATGCCAACAAATTATAATACAATTAAAATTAATGATATTCTTTTCAATGGTGAATCTACAAATTCAAACAATAAGAAAAAAGATAAATCGTTATCTTATTTTAATATTTCTATAAAGGATGAACAATTTCAATCTTTAATTCAAAATCAATTACCACCTTCAAATTTAAATAGTAATATTTTACAAACAGAATCCTCAAGTAATAATATTAAAGATAATTTAATTAATACAAGTAGTGGTAATAGTATTAAAGACAGTTTATCTAATAATTCAAGTAATACAAATAATATTATTAGTAATAATAGTAGTGTTATTGGTGGTAGTAGTGGTGTTAATAGTAGTAGTATTAATATTAATGGACAATTATCTTCAGGTACAACATCACCAATTTTAATACCACAATCACAACAATCAAGTCTATCAATTCAACAAAATTTAACACCAACACCATCTTCACCAATATTATTATCTTCACCATCTTTACATTCATCTTCGTCGTCATCTAATAATCCACATCTATTCACCATTGATTTAATATCTTCAAATAGAGATGATCTTTCAAACTTTTGGGATTCAATTAGATTATTAACTGGTCAAGATATAAAGAGTCAAGAGGGTTTAGATGATTATCATTCATTATTATCAATAAACACATCTGTAAAACTATTGGATTTAGATGGTATTGATATTCCAAAAGAAACACCACAAATTCCAATTTTACCTGATAATTTCGATTTTAGAAATGTATAAATAATAATTCATAATTCATAATTCATAATTCATAATTCATAATTCATAATTCATAATTCATAATTCATAATTCATAATTCATAATTCATAATTCATAATTCATAATTAAAAATAATAATAATTAATTTAAAAAAAAAAAAAAAAAAAAAAAAAAAAAAAAAAGATAAAAAATTTGTAATAGTAATTAGTAAAAAAAAATAAAAATAAAAATAAATATAAAAATAAATTATTTATTAAATAGAAATATGGATAAAAATTCATGTTATTCTAATCAATATTAAACAAAAAAATCGCCTATTGAAGAAAAATTCAACCCAAATCCTATTTGATTTTAAATTTTTTTTTTTTTTTTTTTTTTATGAGTGTTTATTGTTAAATATAAAATTTTCAAAATAATTTAATAAAATGGTTATTTAATAGTATCTTATTTTGGAAATGTAAGTGATAAACACGAAATGATTTTATTTTATTTTTTTCAATTTTTTTTAAAAAAAAAAAAAAAAAAAAAAAAAAAAAAATTTGTCAAAAATTTTTTGCTTTTTTTTTTTTTTTCAAGAGTACTCACAGCATCACAAAAAAATGATCAAGCAATTAACTAAATTAAATGTTGTTAAGCAATTAACCAATAATATTGGTAAAAGACAATATTGCACATATTTTGAAAATAGAAACAATAATTTACCATATAATACTGAACCAGTTCAAAAACCTGAAGAATCACCAAATACAGCACAAAGATATTTCGACATATGTATGTTTTTTCAAAGCAGAGAGAAGAAAAAAAAAAAAAATTAACAATAGAAGAAAGAGATAAATATATTATTAACAAGATGGAAAATAAATAATTAACATATGATTTAATATTATTACTATTATTAAAATTTTTAGATAATAAACATAAAACATTTGTATCATTTTTTGATAAGAATTCAATTACAACACCATCAATTACAGGTTTATACCCAAGAAATGGAGCAGAATTTGTAGCACCATCAGCATCAATCATTGGTAATGTTAATTTAGGAGCAGGATCATCAGTTTGGGATAATTGTGTAATTAGAGCAGATGTTAATTATATTCATATTGGTGCATTTTCAAATGTTCAAGATGGTACAATCATTAGAGAAGCCAGTGAACCATTATCATTGGATCACAATGGTAGTACAATCATTGGTGAAGATGTAACAATTGGTCATAATTGTATACTCGAAGCATGTACCGTTGAAGAGAGTTGTTTGATTGGAATGGGCTCAATTTTAGAATCAGAGTCATATGTTGAGGCAAACTCAATTTTAGGTTCAAATTCAATCTTAACCAGTGGTACTCGTATTAAATCTGGTGAACTTTGGCTTGGTAAACCTGCAAAGTTTGTTAGACATTTAACTGAGGATGAAATCATCGACCTTAGTAATGGTGCTCATGCCTATTATTTAAATGCTCAAAAGGCTCAAAAATCTTTCGGTTTGGATGAAGAATCTTTCATCTATGCTGATGCTGAACAACAAGGTATTCAAGTCGGTTGGAAAGGTGAATACTATGCTGATAAATAAATAGTAAATCAATAAATAAATAAATAAATAAATGAATAAATAAATAAATAATAGTTTTTTATCTTCATATTTTTTAAAAATATAATAATAATAATAATAATAATAATAATAATAATAATAATAATAATAATAATAATAATAATAATAATAATAATAATAATAATAATAATAATAATAATAATAATAATAATAAATATTAATACCGATAAGTTGTAATCAAAAATAAATAAATAAATAAAATAAGAATAAATAAAATTATAAAATAAAAAAAGTAAAAATAAAATAAAATTTTATTTATAAAAAAAATAAAATAAATTAAAAAAAAAAAAATAGAATGAATAAAATTGTTAAATGGTCCAATAATACCTTTTATTGAATTTTTTTAAAATCAAAAAAAAAAAAAAAAAAAAAAAAATGGTAGTTAATGAGTTGAAATTCTGAAATTATAATTGGTTTGAAGTTAAAAAAAAAAAAAAAAAAACTAAAAAAAATCAAAAAATTTCGTGTTGACTTAAATATCTTATATATATACGTGTTGAACATATAAATATCTCTTGTATGTACAATTTTTTTATTTTATTTTATTTTAATATTCTTATTTTTTTATTGTTATTATAATTTTAACTTTAGTTCTCTTTTTTTTATATATATATATTTATCTATTTATTATAGGTTTGAGTATGTTTACAAACATCATCTTTTAATTTTCGCTGTCAATTTTTTTTTTTTTTTTCTTCTAAAAATTTAAAACACTATTAAATAAATTCACCCATATAAAAGTTCAAATATCCCAACGGTCATTTTTTATTTATTTTTTTTTATTTATTTTTTTAAAATTTTTTTTTTAAAATTTTTTTTTTTTAAATTTTTTTTTAATTTTTTTTAATTTTTTTCAAAATTTTTTTTTTCATATTATTCCACTCTCTTTAAATCATCCCCTTCATCACCCAAAGGTTTACCCAAAAATAAACAATCAAATAAATAGTAAAAAAAAAAAAAAAAAAAAAAAAAAAATTTTTTTTTTTTATTTTTTTATTAACAAACATATTTTTAAAAATTTAAATAAAATTTAAATAAAATAAAATAAAATAAAATAAATAAATTATAATAAATAAATAATAAACAAATAGTAGTTATAGGAATAAATTAAAATAAAAAAAACTAAAATAAAAATAAAAATAAAAAACTAAAATACAAAAATAATAAAAATGTCAAATTCAGATAATTTCTCATTTGATAGTTTTAGATTATCACAATCTATTGATTTAACAGGGTTTGCCAATCAATACGGATTAAATAATAGTGTTAGCAATGTAAATAATAGATACAATTTAACATCATTCAACGAGTTTTCACATCAACTAGAACTTGAACAACAAAACAACAACCATCATCAAACACAACAAGTACAACAGAATCATATAATTAACCAAAACCAAAACCAACAACAACAACAATTATTACTTCAACAAGCCCAACAATTAATACAACAACAAGCAGCACAACAACAAACAGAGCTTTTACAACAACAACAACAACAACAATCGGCACAATTACAACAACAACATCAATTGCAACAATTATTACAACAACAGCAACAAGCACAACAACAAGCACAACAACAAAGTGAGTTTTTATTATTACAACAACGTCAACAACAAATTGAACAACAACAACAATTACTATTACAACAACAAAAATTACAAGAACAAAATGAAATTCAAAGATTACAACAACAAATTCAACAAATGGAACAAACATTTATAACAGGAGATGTCAATACCGAATTGAATGAATTATTGAATAATTTGGAGACATTGGCACATGAATCGATTCAACATTTATTTTTCCTATGCAAAGTGTTACAACCTCATTTAACCGAGGAATTGAGATTCCCATTATTGAGTAAAATGTTTAGTGATATGCCACAAATGATACCGTTGTTAAGTATTACCAATTATACCGTCTACTTACAAGATCCAAATAATCATGCCTTGAAATTATTTATGGATTTCAAAGAGTTGGCTAACCTTCTTTCAAAGATAAGTTACTTGCAATTGTTTCATTTAACCAATAATATCATTCCACCAGGTTCACCACAATTCCAATTCACTTTCTTTCTAAATGTTCAAGAGTACTTTAGATTAACTTCGTTCGATCGTTTACGTGTTTTCAATCAGTCATTAGGTGGTGATCAATCTTTGTCAAATACTTATCTACACATTCAAAAAATAATGTCACTAGACTCTTCAATACCGATCGATATCATTCACTTTGTTGCTGGTATCATTTCATTACCAATATCAGATCTCTACCTATTTCATCATTGGTTCTCTAATTTATCAAAGAAATTATTAGCTGTTCTCTTAGCATTACTTCAATTAGATTCTTCAACAGTTTTAGATTTAAAAAGAATTTTAGCAACAAGTGTACCATTTACAAATGATAATAATAATAATAACAATAATAATAATAATAATAATAATAACGACAAAAATAATATAGAAAATAGTAAAAATAATATTTTAAATAATACTATAATACCGCAAAATAAAATGAACACTGATAATAATAATATTAATAATTTTAAAAATGATATTTCATTACCAATGCCAATATATATAGATAATAATATAAATAATATTCCTGTAGAATTACCAACCTCACCTGTACAAAGTAATAATAATAATATAGAAAATTCATCCGCTCCATCTTCTCCATTTATAAATAATAGTTTTAGAGAACCATCATCACCAATCCAAATGCCATCAACACCAACAAATATATCAGTACCTGTATCAAAATCACAACCATCCACACCACAACGTCAATTAGTAACAACAACAACAACAACAACAACATCTAGTCAACCACCATCATCAGATAGTTTTTATTTAAAGATTGCAAGACAACCACCACCAAAAACTGTTTATCAAAGAATTTTAAAACCATTCCCACAGGTTATGATTTGTGGACCAGGTGTGGATACAGAGAATTTTTCAAATTTCTATGTTGAGGTTACTCTTTTGAGAAATGATAATCTCACCGAATTAGTAAACTATATAGATGGCACAAAGACATCACGTATTACTGGCGGTTTCGCTCCATTTAAGAAATTGAAAATTTTATCAACTACCCAACAACTAAGAACACTTTTTAGGTTGAAATTCGTTTTGAAAAAATATATATCTAATGAATCTCAAACTTTTCCTGAAGCAACTGTACTATCTGATCCAATTGAAGTATTTTCTCATACAATTTATTTAATCGATAAACAAGATGGTAATGTTTATTATTATTATTATTATTATTATTATTATTATTATTATTATTATTATTATTATTATTATTATTATTATTGTTTCATAAAAGTGAGTGCATATACTAATTTTTCTTTTTTTTATATAGTACCATTTCCACCAACAGTTAGTGAAATTATTCCAGCATCAGCAAAACCTGGTACAAGAGTTGTAATTCTAGGTTCAAACTTTTCAAATACTGGTGATCTAAAAGTATTTTTTGGATCAATAAGTGTAATTGCTACTTTTTATGAACAAGGTACTATCATTTGTCAGGTACCTCCCAATGTAGCTAATCAATCTTCAAACGTTTGCATTAAAGTTTCAAATGATGGAAGTCAATGTAGTGAATCAAACGTTATGTTCAATTATATACCTTAAAAATATAATATAAAATAATAATTAAAAAAAAAATAATAAAATAAAATTTTAAAAAAAAACTATAAAAAATTAAATATTTGGATGGCTTTAAATGATTATTATATTGTAGGTTTTTTTTTTTATGGTGATAGTCTTTTTGTAATCCAACCATTAGAATCATTTGGAGTATATTTAAATCTATCATGAATTCTACCACTTTTACCTTGCCAAAATTCAAAAGCATAAGGTTTTATTCTCCAGCCACCCCAAAATGGTGGTAATGGTACTTCTTGATCTTGGAATTTCTTTTCCATTTCAATTGTTTTTTGCTTTAAATGTTCCAAACTAACTTCTGATGATTGAAACTCTGATACCCATGCACCAATTTGTGAACCACGTGGACGAGTTTTAAAATATTTTTCACTTTCCAAACGATCAATTTTTTCAACGGTGCCCTCAATTCTAACTTGTTTTTGTGTCCAAAGGAATGTCATTGATGCAAATGGATTCTCTGTTAACTCTTTACTTTTTCTACTATTGTAATTAGTGTAAAATACGAATCCATGGTGGTCAAAATGTTTTAATAATACAACTCTTGCCGATGGTCTCTTATCAATTGAACATGTTGCCAAAGTAAATGCATTTGGTTCACTACCTTCGTTATTCAATTCAATCTCTTTTGTTAACCACATATCAAACATTTTAAATGGTGATTCTAATAATCCTTCCTCTTTTAATTCACCCATTCTATAATCTTTTCTCATTTCTGAAACTATATCTTCATTTTTTAATTCCTCATTAATTAAATTTGTTGACATTTTTTTTTTTTAGTACTTGTACCTATTTTACAAAACTGAAATTAAAAAAATAAAATTTTTTTGTTTTTTTGTTTTTTTTTTTTCCACAAATTAAATATATATTTATTTGAATTAAAAATAAATAATAAAAAATTTATTTTCAAAAAAAAAAAAAAAAATAAAAAATTATGAAATTCTTTAATCTTTTTATTTTTTAATTTTTTTTTTTTTTTTTTTTTTTAATTTTTTTTTTTTTTAATTAATTTTTTTTTTTTTTTTTTTTTTTTTTTTTTTCATTTATAATTTTAAATTGCATTTCAATTTTTTCCACACAAAGCGCGCATTGTGCCTTTTTACAAAGTATAAATGGATTTAAAGAAAAGAGAGTACGATAATTCAACAGATCAATTGGGATCATATGGGGAAAATAATGATCCAAAACGATTAAAACTTGAAAGTGAAAATGAAATAGATAAATCAATGTAATTATTTTCTTATCTTTTTAATAACTAATAATAATAATTGGTCTATTCTACTAATAAAAGCTAAAATTTGAGTAGTGAACCAAGTCCAGTTATTCATTGTAGAGGACTTCCTTATTCAGTAACAGATGCAGACATACATGCATTATTATCACCTTTTGGAAAGATTGAAGCAGGTAAGACTCTCCTCATCACAAACAAAACAAAACTCGCTTTGTTTTTACTGTTTCTTTTTTTTTTATTATTTTTTTTTTTTTCTTCTTCTCTCTTTGTTTCACTCATCCATATTAACCACATCATTTTTATATATTATCCCCTTTTTAAAATATCATACACAAATTTAAACAAATAAAATCCAAATAAACTTAACTCAAATCAAATTGAAACAACATCTCTTTTCATGTTATGTATACCATACACATTTCATATGAAATTATCCAACCATATCATCATACTACTCTACTACTTCTACTACTCAAATAATGTTCGCTCCAAACAACAAAATCAACAAACACCATCATACTTTACATCACTGCTTATAGTATGTTTAATGAGAATGGGACAAGCATTGATTGAAATGGATTCAATTCAAACATCTACAAGCATTATTTCACGTTCTTTAACAAAACCATTCATACTACATAATCAAAAGGTACCACATTAAATACATATTTTTTTTTCCTTTTTTTTTTTTTTTTTTTTTTTTTTTTTTTTTATCACCTGACTGTATGCTAGTTATATAAAATAAAAATAAAAATAAAAATAAAAATAAAAAATGAATAATGAATAATGAATAATGAATAATGAATAATGGATAATAAATAATGAATAATAATAAATAATAAATAAAATAAAATAATAATTATGAGCTATGTCAAATTGATTACTTACCTTTTTTAATTATTTTTAGATTTTATTTGCATATTCTAAAAGTCAACACTTAAATAACTCGAAAAAGAATCAACCAACAGCACAAACAGCTAGTCAAAATATAATATTATGCACAATTTTAAATCCAATATTTCCGATAACCACCAATACATTACATACCATTATGTCTCCATATGGAAGAGTATTAAGAATTGTTATCTTTCAAAAAAAGAGTGGTTTACAAACATTTATAGAGTGGGTTTTATTTTTTTCTTTTAAAATTTTTTTTGTTTATTTTTGGATTAATTACTTATATTTTTATTATTATTTTAAATAAAAAAAAAAGATTTGATTCTCCATATTCAGCATGGGCAGCAAAAGAATCATTAAATGGACAGGATATTTATACTGGTAGTTGTAAATTACAAATTGAATTTGCTCGTGTTTCAAAATTGAATGTAAAACAAAATGATGAAAAGACAGCAGATTACACAGCAGAGTTTTACCAAATGCAGCAACAACAAATGGCATCATTATCACCCTATGGAATCCCAACACAAAGTGGCCCAATGGGAAATCCATTTTCAAACATTCCACCACCACATCATGGTGGTATGAGTGGTCATCATTCACCATTCTCTAGTGTTGGTGGGGGTGGTCCAATGGGCCCCGATAAATCAATGATGTATCCACAATCAGCAATGTCATCATATATGTATAATATTGGTGGTCAAGAATCACTCAACCAACCAGTAATCTTGGTCAATAGATTACCAGAGACTTTGGATACCGATAAATTATTTAATCTATTTTGTCTCTATGGAAATGTTGTTAAAATTAAAATGCTTCACAATACCAAAGGTAGTGCAATGGTTCAAATGGGTGATAGTGTTCAAGCTGAAATTGCAATTCAATGTTTAAACCATTCTTTTATTTATGGTCAAAAAATTGGTGTATTCCATACAAAATATCAATACATTGTGGAGTCTGAAAAAACTAGAGGTAAATTTCTATTATTTCTTTTTTTTATTCTACCAGTATTTTTTTAAAAACTAACCATAATTTTAAATTTTAAATATAAAGATTATTCGAAATCAACACTAAATCGATTTTTAAATAGCCAACCATATGGAAAAAATGCATATAAACCCTCTCCAACCCTTCACTTTTTAAATGTTCCACTTGCCTTTACTGAAAAACAATTGATCGATGAATTTACAAACTTTGGTACCCATGCCCCAACTCATTGTAAATTCTTTCCAACTAAACCGTAAGTGCCAGCAAAAAAAAAAAAAAAAAAAAAAAAAAAATTGACAATACTAATTCAATATTTATTTATCTATATTAGTGAAAGTACAAAATTAATGGGGCTTTTAGAATTTTCTGACGCTAGATCTGCCACCGAAGCATTAATGGATTTAAACAATCATAAGATTTCTGGAAATGTATTAAAACTATCATTTACAATGAATACAATCCATAAAACTGAACAATCACAACCATTACAACCACCACAACCACCACCAAATTTATCATAAAACAATAAACTTTTTCAAAATGACTCATCATATGTGTTATATAGAATAATAATTTGTGCTCTCTTTATTATATTTTTAAATGTTTTAATAATAAACAAAAAAGAAAAAAATTTAATAATTTGCAATAATTTTTTTTTTTTTTTTTTTTTTTTTTGAAAATTGATCAATATAAAATCCATAAGAAAGATTTATCGAAACTTAATTTTTTCCAATATTAGATGAATAGATAGTATCATTTTCTTTAAAGTTATAAAAACTAAGAGTTTTATCTCTTTTCATCTCTTGACCAGCATACATTAAAATATGATCATCGGTGTCTGATTTTGTTTTAGTTGCATAGATATCAAAGAGATTATATAGTTGTGCATGTTGAGCCATTCTAAAGCTTAGAATGTTGCCTTGTTGGTCTCTAATTTTAAGAGTCATTGGTTTTCCCTTTGGTGGTGAAGATGAAGATGAAGATGAAGATGAAGATGAAGATGAAGATGAAGATGAAGATGAAGATGAAGATGAAGATGAAGATGAAGATGATGGTGATATTTGATTTAATTTTGATTTTGACGATGGTGGTGTATTTGGCATTAAATAATCCCACGGCCAACAACTAACATTTTCTAAAACATTTTTATGATCCAATTCTGCGGTTGAATTTGGGAAATAATCTCTATATAAATCTCTTGTTCTAATGTAATGTAATCTATCCTCATTTTCATTGTATCTATGATGGACATTAATTCCCAACACCTTTAGGAATTGAGTGTAACCAAAAGTATCTAAACAAAGAGTTTTCCAAAATTTGTGAATCAATGGAGGTGGTGCTAACTTTGATGGCTGTCTAATATCATAATCATTGTCTAATACTTTGAGGACTATGAATTTAATAAACTCCCTTTGAAGCTTTTGAATGATATCAATATCCATACCACTACTTGCCAATTTATGTGTTACTTTGTTGAAATTAAAACCTTTATTAACTTTATTAAATAACTTTAATGCAAAATTACTATTTAAATCATCAGGTGTGACTATTAATGGTGGGAATTGTGTTGAAATTGATGATCTTTTTGGTAGGGAACCATTGGTTGAGTTGTTAGTTGATGTAGTGGATTTTACTGAAGTTTTTGTGTTATTGTGGTTTAATTTTGCTTCTGGACTATTTGCAACTTTCTCAAGTTCTTTAACTTTACTTGTTAATGAATGAATTTCTTTATTTTTAATATCCAACTCCTGTTTTAATTTTTTAGAATTTAAAATTGATTCTAATTCTTCAATATTCAATCGATCAATTTCTTTTGACAATTTAAATTTACCTTGTTTTTGATCCTCTTCTTCTTCATCATCTTCTTCTTTTTCCGCCTCTTTTACTTTTTCTTCTTCTTTTTCTTCTTTTTCTTCTTCTTTTTCTTCTTCTTTTTCTTCTTCTTTTTCTTCTTCTTTTTCTTCTTCTTTTTTTTCTTCTTTTTCTTCTACTTTTTCTTCATTTTCTTCTTTTTCTTCCTCTTTGGGTTGATTTTCAACATCATTGTGTTCCTTAACACCAGTATTACGTTTCTTATTGGAAGCTTCATTAATTTCAGATTCATTAGTTCTTTTTTTAGATGGTGTTTGATATTTATCTGCACTAGAGACACCCAATTTACCATTTCTTGTTGGTATCTTTGTTCTTTGATTCTCTTCATCAAGTAATTTTACCAAGGTATTTAACAATGGTATTTTATTTAATTTATAACCTGTAAATGATGAATCTCTTTTCCTAATTTGTTCAATTATTTGTGTATTACTCAAATCTTTAATACATTTTCCATTTATAGAATATGATGAATAAAAAATATTTTCCTCTTCTGTATATTTAAACATCTTTTAAAATAAATCTTTATTTTTTTTTTTTTTTATTTTTTTTTTTATTTTTTTTTGTTAAGTTTTTCCTTTTTTGTATTTTATTTTTATTTTTTATTTAAGCACAAAAAAAAAAAAAAAAAAAATTAAGACATTAATATCGAGCAATGATAACCAATTGAAAGTCAATTTTTTAAGAAAATACAAAAATAATTTGAAAAAAAAAAAATTTCATCCAAAAAAATATCTTTTTTTTTTCACCTCAAAAATATATCAACGTAAGAGAAAATAGTGTTCATCACTTTTTTTTTATTTTAATATTTTTTTAAAAAAAAAAAACAAAGATTTGAAAATGTCTTTTTATGGGTTTTTTTTTTTTTTTTTTAGGTTGATATAATATCAATAATTATAACTTTTATAATTATTCTTATTATTATTATTATTAATAACTATTTAAATTATTTTTAAAAAAACAAATAACAAAAATATATGTTATAAATAAATAAGGTATATATCAATTTTGTACAATGTATAAATGAGGTATTTTTTTTTTCTGTTTTTTTTTTTTTTGGATAAAAATGCAAATTAATTATCCCATTGATATGCAGGGCCACCAGCACTATCAATGTCTATGCCCATTAATTCTTTAGTTGGTTCAATTCTAAGCATATGAAACTTCTTAAGAATTATGAATAGTACAGAAGCACAAAACAAACACCAAGCCATCACAATGATGATACCAAGCAATTGGACGCCAAGTTGTTCAAAACCTCCACCAAAAAAGAGACCATAGACCTCGGTTGGTCTCTTTAAAACCAATGATAGATTATCTTGTGTAGAGAAAAGACCAACACTTAGTGCGCCCCAAATTCCACAACCCAAATGAATGGCTGAAGAATCCAAAGGATCGTCGATACGTAATTTTATGAGTAAATGAGAACCACCCAAGTAAACAAAACTTGTGACGCAACCAATGATAAAAGCGGCCCATGGGTCAATGAGGGAACAAACGGCAGCCGATGATACTAAACCACCCAATAAACTATTTACAGATTTGACCACATCATATTTACCACTCTTAATTTTAATTGCTAACAAAGTAGTGGCACAACTTGCACAAGCAATGATGGTCATTGTAACGGCGGATCTCGACGCTATCGTGATACCTGAACCACTGATACCCAATGTTGAGCCAGTGTTGAATCCGTAGAAACCATACCAAATGATGAATGCACCCAATGTATAAATAGTGATAGAATGACCTGGCAATGGTTTTGGTTTACCAGATTCCGAATCGAAACGTCCAATACGCGGTCCAACCAAATAAGTGCCCACCAAACCAATGCAACCACCAACGATATGTACCACTATGGAACCACTGAAATCAATGATACCATTCACACCAATTAGTCTTAGCCAACCGTTGTATGACCATACCCAATGTGCACTCAATGGATATATAAACGCTGACATCACTACCGTATAGACTAGACAGGAGGTAACATGCACTCTCTCTGCTAGTGAACCACTAACTATCGTTATAGATGTGGCACAAAATGCCCATTGAAACGCAAAAAACGATAGATTTTCGTAATTTATTAAAAAAAAGTGTGATGTACCTATAACTGGATTCGACGCTTTATCCGCATTTCCAAACGCCAGTCCAAATCCTAACGCCCAAAATAATAATGATCCAATGGCTGTATCTATAATCGATTTCATAATTATACTTTTTGCATTTTTTGCTCTAACAACTCCTGCTTCTAACATACAAAATCCTGCTTGCATATCTTTATAATTTTAATGAAAAAAATAAAATAAAATAAAAATAAAAAAGATTTTCATAATAAAAAAATAATAAAAAAAAATAAGGTAGAAATATTAATAAATAAATTTTTTATTTCTAAAGATTCTATATATTTTTAACTTACAAAAAACCAAGTATGTTGCATTCAATACCCACATATCATCAACTGCTGCTGATAATCCCTCTTTAGTACCATTAAGTTCTAAATACTCCATGATTATATATTATTTTCTTTATAAATAATTATTTTATTTGTATGATTATTTCTATGTTTGTATGTATGTATGTATGTATGAGTGTATATATGTTATGTGTATTTATTAATTTTGTATTTTTGAATAGAGAAAAAGAAGCAATATGAAATTTTAATTTTAGTTTCTTAAGATAAAGAAATTTTATATATGGTACATGTGTGTAGTATTATTAATAAATAAATATGAGAAGAGGTGAAAAAAAAAAAATTTTAAAAATTTTTTATTTTTTTTTTTTATTTTTTTTATTTTTTTTTTTGTGTGTATAGGTGGGTTTGTGTGATTCTAACAAAAAAAAAAAAAAAAAATAACAATCTAGATTTGAAAATTTAATTGTTTTATTTAACTATTATGATATATAACTATTATAAAAAAAAGATTTTTTTTTTTTTTTTATTTTGTTTTGTTTTTGTGCTTAAAATAATATATTTAAAATACAATTATATTTTTATAATTAATATATTGCAAGTCTGAAACTTCGTGGTTTTTTTTTTTTTTAACACAGAGAAAAAAAAAGTCTAAAAATGATATAAAATTTTAAAAACAAATAAACAAATTTTAGATAATACTATATATAGATTATAAATATATATAATAGTAATATTATATTGGTGCTATTTATGTATGTCATAGATAGTAAGAAAAAAAAGAAAAAAAAAAAAGCAAAAAAAAATTAAAAAAAAAATTATAAAAAAAAAAATAAAAATTCAAAAAAAAAATAAAAAAAAATTCAAAAAAAAATAATCTGTAATTTTTTAAAAAAAATAAAAAGAAAAAAAGGGAAAATCATTTGAGGAAGGATATTTAAAACAACTGTATCACAAAATTTATAATAATAATAATAATAATAATAATAATAATAATAATAATAATAATAATAATAATAATAATAATAATAATAATAATAATAATAATAATAATAATAATAATAATAATAATAATAATAATACCATTACCAAAATTTATCTCTGCCAAAGAATATAGGAGTTAAATTAATTATAGTTGTTATCTTTGTACCAAAAAAAAAAAAAAAAATAAAAAAAAAAAAAAGAACTAATTGGTCATTCTTTATGATTCAATAAAAAAATAAATGAAAAAAATAGTGAAAAAAAAAAAAAATGACATTTGTTTAAACAAATTTTATTGATATTTAATTATTTGCTAATTGATATTTTATTTTATTTTTGTATTATAAATTATGGTTAAAATATTTGTTATGAATATATTGGACTCGCATTTGGAGTTAATCTAAAACAATCTAATTTTTTTTTTTTTTTTTTTTTTTAATTTATTTTTTAATTTTTTTTTTTTTCTTTTAATTTTTTTAATATTTTTATTTGAATTTTTTTTTTTTTAAAATTGATAAATACCATATTTTTTTTAGAATATCTATACTATAATACCAGAATTAATAATTGAAACAATCCTTTAGAAATAAAAAAAAAAAAAAAAAAAAAAATTATTCTATATTCTCGAATAAGCAATTGATCAAAAATAAATTTCCGAAAAATTTTGGGACACTACTCCCGAATTTAATTTTATTTTTTTTTTTTATTTTTTATTTTTTATTTTTTTTTTATTAATTTTGAACTCAAAAAAAAAAATTAAAAAAAAAAAATAAATTAAAAAAAATTAAAATTTTTTTTTTTAAAATTTTTTCATTCTTGTGTGTATTAATATCAATATTTTTTATTTTTACATAAAAAAAAAAAAACAAATAAACAAACAAACAACCAAAATAATAAAAAAAATGACAGAAGCTAAAGGTGATATTGGTTTAATTGGTTTAGCCGTTATGGGTGAAAATTTAGTATTAAATATGGAAAGTCGTGGATTCACATGCTCAGTATATAACAGAACCACATCCAAAGTTGATGAGTTTGTACAAGGTAGAGGCAAAGGAAAGAAGTTTATTGGTTGTCATTCATTGGAAACATTAGTTCAATCATTAAAGACTCCACGTAGAGTAATGTTGATGGTTAAGGCAGGTGAAGTAGTTGATCATTTCATTCAACTCTTATTACCATTGTTAGAGAAAGGTGACATTATTATCGATGGTGGTAACTCATTATACACTGACTCTGATCGTCGTACTAAAGATTTAGATACCAAGGGAATTCTCTTCATCGGTACTGGTGTTTCAGGTGGTGAGGAAGGTGCCCTCCATGGTCCATCAATCATGCCAGGTGGTAATCCAAAAGCATGGGAACATGTTAAACCAATCTTCCAAGCAATCTCTGCCAAAGTTCAACCAGGTGATCAACCATGTTGTGATTGGGTTGGTGATGGTGGTGCTGGTCATTACGTTAAAATGGTACACAATGGTATCGAATATGGTGATATGCAATTAATCAGTGAGGCTTATTTCATCCTTAAACATTATCTCGGTCTCAACAATGACGAATTACAAAAAACCTTTGCCAAATGGAACACTGGTGATCTCGACAGTTATTTAATTGAAATCACCGCCGATATTTTCGGTAAAAAGGATGAAAAAAATTCAAATGTTTACGTCGTCGATACTATTTTAGATTCTGCTGGTCAAAAAGGTACTGGTAAATGGACAGCCATCAACGCTTTGGACGTTGGTATTCCATTGACTTTAGTGGCTGAAAGTGTTTTCGCCAGATGTGTCTCCTCATTCAAAGAGGAAAGAGTTAAAGCTTCAACCATTCTCGCTGGTCCAAACCCAACCGAAGCTCACAAGAAATTCACTGGTGATAGAGAACAAGTTATCGAGGCTGTCAGACAAGCTTTATTCGCCTCTAAATTGGTTTCATACGCTCAAGGTTTCACCATGATGAAAGCTGCTGCCAAAGAATATAAATGGAATCTCAACTATGGTAACATTGCCCTCTTATGGAGAGGTGGTTGTATCATTCGTTCAACCTTCCTCGGTGAGATTAAGAGTGCCTTTGAAAAGGACCCACAACTTGACAATCTTTTAACTGATTGTTGGTTCAGAGATAAATTAGCTGCCTCTCAAGATGGTTGGAGACAAGTTGCCTCTATCTCTGTTCTCCATGGTATCCCAACTCCAGCTTTCACCTCTGCTCTCTCTTACTATGACAGCTATCGTTGCGCTAAACTTTCTGCCAATCTCGTTCAAGCACAAAGAGATTACTTTGGTGCTCACACCTTCCAATTACTTGATGATCCAAAAGGAGCCCCAGTACATGTAAATTGGACAGGTAGAGGTGGTTCAACTCACTCGACCACTTATAGTATTTAAATTAAATAAAATTAAAAAAAAAAAAAAAAAAACAATTAAAAACGATTTTACACAAATTTCATTTTTATTTTTTTATTTCATATTTATTCAATCTTTTTTTTTCTCAAATCAATTTTTTATTTATTCAAATAACCTTTGATTAAAACAAATATTGGTGACTTTGAGACTTAACAAATAACAGTGGAACAAAAACTTTCAAAGAAAATAAATATCTTAATTTATTTTTTTATATTTAAAATTTTTTTTTTTTTGAATTTTTTTTTAAATTTTTTTCTATCTTTTTTTATTTTTTTTTTGATAACATTTAAAAAAAAAAAAATCGACATACTTTCACATTTTAAGTTTATATTAGGAAAAAAAAAAAAAAAAATAACATGGGCAAAGATCAACCAAAACAAGAATTTAAATTTGGACTCTACCAAGGTCAAGTTTATGAAGCACAAGATTTAAATGGTATTTATTATTGGGATTATATTTTTAACTGCCCCCCCCAATTGAAAATATAATTATATTTTAACAACTAATTTGAAATTTTTTTTTTTTTTTTTTTTTTTTTTTTTTTAAATTCTTAAAATTAATAGGAAAAGCTGATCCTTTTGTTCAGGTAAAAGCAATTGAAACAGATGGTTCACATTCAAAAGTTTTATTCAAAAGTACAGTAAAGAAAGCAACCCTTACTCCAGCATGGAATGAATATGGTAAAATCAAGGTAAAAGATTATGTCAATGATTTAATAGTTGAACTTTATGATGAAGACCTTTTAAAAAATGATTTCATTGGTCGTCAAGTCATTAATATGGGTCGTGTAAGATCTGGTATTTTTGATGAACTTATTAAATTTGAAGATGACAAAAATTGTGTTAAAGGTACAGTTAGAATTAAAATTGAAAGAAATTAAATTAAATTAATATTTATTTTCATTAAATTAATTAATAATAAATTCAATAAAAAAAAAAAAAAAAACAATAATAATTAAAATTATTAAATTTTTTTTTTTTTTTTATACAATGTACAAAAAAAAAACAATTCAAATAATCAAAACACCACTAAATGTCAACGGTTTTTTTTTTTTTTTTTAAATTTTGTTTAAACAAAGATTCTGATTATTAAAAAAAAATACATATATAAACTTTTTTATTTTCTTTTTATTTTTTTTAGTTTTTTTATTTTATTTTTTTCACCCCCTTCCCCCCTTCCCCCCCCCCTCTCACCACCAACAATACTATTAATAGTAAATGATTGAAAAATAAAAGGAAGCATAATTATGTGAGAGTGTGAGTTTTATTTTTAGTATTTAAAATTTATATATTCATAATTTTTTTACAATTATTTTTATAAATAGAATCAAACAGATATATAAATATTTTATAATATTCTTTTATAATAATGTAACACTCTAATTATTATTATTATTTTAAACCTCGTTTAAATCTATTTTTATTTTTATTATTATTTTTTTTTTTTTATTTATTTTATTTTATTTTTT
>CM069765.1:4215000-4295000 GCA_036169595.1 Dictyostelium firmibasis | reverse complement strand
CTTTTTATCAGTTTCTTGTGGTTGTTTCTCTTTTTCTAATTCTTCTTGTTTAAAAATATCAGCAATTGATTGTGGTACATCATCATCGTCATCATCATCATCATTGTTTTCATTATCACCTTGATTTTCTTTCCCTTTATTTTCATTATTATTATTATCGTTATTATTTTGTTTTTTCTTCTTGTCTTTTTGTTCATTTACAATATCATAAAGTTTATCATATTTTGATTTGACGGAATCTTTACCTTTATAATCTTTATTTGAAAATCTATGTCTAGTTTTTAAGAATAAAGGTTGAGATTTTAAAGTTTCAATTGAAAAGAAAGGATCTAAATGATAAACTGTTGAATTGAAATCAATGTAATCTCTTCTTTCCTCCTCTTCAAAATCATTTTCAATTTCATCTTGATTGTTCATATTGACTTTCTCTCTATTCAATAGACTTTTATTCGGTTTAATAATTGATTTGAATATTGGTCTACTCTTACTATGACCATCATTACTATCGATTTTACCACCACTACCATTAATAACATCATTATTACTTTGATTTTCAGAAGTTGTTGTTTCAATTGAATAGTTTTTTAAATATTCTAAAATTTCATAATTTAAAAAGAATCCATTTAAATTTAACATTAATTCACTTGTAGTTTGTGGACCATAGAATTCCAATAGTTGAACTATAGCTTGACCTAAATTATCACTATCGAAATCTATTGGATTCCAAGGTTCCCCTGTTTGCTTATTAATGATTTTAAATTGTTCTGGTATTGGTTTAGTTTTAACATTTTTAAAACATTGATTCTTTGCAGATCTACCGCCGAAATAATAACCATTATTTCTTCGATCATTTAATCTACCAATAGAGATATGTTGATTTAATGATCTTGAAAAGTATGAATAATCAACCAACTTTTTTATAGATTCCTCTTCTTCTATTCCTTCTTTTAGTATCTCTTCTTTACATATTAATTGATCAATCGATAAAAGATTATAAACAATAGTAGATGTATCTGAAATAGATGTTGATGTAGTTGAAAATATTTCTTCAATCTCTTTATTATCATCTTCTTCAAATAATGATTCAATTGCATTTGTATTGTCCATTAATCTTTCTTTAATATTATCATTGTTATTATTGGTAAATTTTTTAAATGTATGTAAACCAGATGATGGTAAAAGTTGTTTTTCTTCTTCATCTAATTTTTTCATTATCTCTTTAAAATTTAATTCCAATTTTTCGAGCATTACTCTAGAATTTGGATGATTTCTAAACTTTTTAAAAATGATAGATTTACAATAAAGGAATTTTTGAGTTTCAACTTTTTTAGTTTGTTTTAAACGATATTGTTGATCTAATAGTTGTTCATGCTTAGCATCTGTTGAAATAATATCCTGTAATAGATAAACAGTTGAAGTTATATCACCAAAAGAACCCAATTGAAGTAATGTAATACCAACTAAATTATGAACCATGGTTGGTATTAAACAAACTCCAATCAATGGATAACAAGTATATGGATTACATGTGAAATTAGAATCGGAGCAACCTGATTGTTCACCACCAATACCTGTACCACCATTTATACTGTTGTTATAATTATTATTATTATTATTACTACAATTTTCATTATTATTATTATTACTATTATCATTATTATTACTACTATCACTATTATTACCACGATCACCAATAGTTCTTTCACCAAAAGAAGTTATTGGAGTGAAAGGTGTTGAACATGGTATAGCTTGATAAATTTCATTGGTATAATTTTTATTACCACCGCCACCAATTGCAGAATGATTAGATTTTAATATATTTTGAAATGATGATTCAAAAAAACTTTCAGATAGTGAACCTTTTGCTCCAATAATTGGCATGAATGGTAATGATAGATTTGTTGGAGCTCTACCAAATGAATATTGAAATATTGAAATATCACCACTAATTGAATTTGAAACGATTATAAATATTAAATCATCATTACTTTGAATTAAATGTTGTATCACTTTAATATTAATACCACTACCACCACCAATTTTAGTACTACTACTTCCACTACTACCCATGGTAGTATTAAAAGTTTTTGGAATTCTCCAACAAATCAATGGATTATCAATATAACGAGTATCGAATAAAAATAAATATTTATCAGTTGAAACTATAATATGAAATGGATAACCATCAATTAATTCGAATCCATTGATAATTCCCTTTTCATCTTCACTTGATTCTAATAACTTTCTAAGTTTTACATTATCTGATAGTAAATCAAATAATATAATTTTGTTTGAATATGTCAATATAATTTGAGTTTCTGGAATATTAAGTTTAAATCTCATCCATTCATATGGGTTATATTGTTTTTTTGGTGGTAGTTGTTCCACACCACTACCACTATTATTAATATTACTATCATTTTTTTGTTGTTGATTACCATCCTCTTCAATTATTTGAGGAATGAATTCAAATGGTTCAATTGGAATTAAACTCTTTGAAATTGCCGCTAAATTAAAATTTAATCTAAATATTGAAGAATTCTCCAATAATATATATGATTGATTTATAATCTTTTTTGATATACACACATCCATAACTCTCTCTGAAAATGTATAATTATTTAATAATTCAATTTGAATTAATTGGTTGTTATTCTCTTCCTCACCATCATAATCATCATAATCATCATTTATATCGTCGTCGCTACTTATTGTTTCTATGGATGGTTCGTCTACCTTATCTTCTTTTTTATTATTATTTTTATCATTTTTATTTCTTTGATTATTTTTAATATAAGCTAATGAAAAATAATAAACTGAATATCTAGTTCTAATATAAATAATTTTGAAATCTATAAAAATGATATAAGTAAATTAGTATAAAAAAAATGAAAAAAATGAAAAAAGAAGTAGAGGAAAAGAAAAGAAAAATATTCAATTTTACTTTTTGAAATGGTTGAAATTGAAATATTTAAAATTGTTTGAGGTACTTTATAGAATGCCAATGAATGAGATTCATAGTTATATTCTAGTGGGAAAGAGTAATTATTATTATTATTATTATCATTATCATTTAAATGATAGATTGATAAAACATTCATAATTGGACCAGTTGATAGAATAATGAATTTATCATTACCAAATGTTTCATAATGTAATCTAGAACCACCAAACATTCTTTCATTGAATTGTGTTGATTTATCCAAATGATTAAATCCAATATTATTAATACTAAATTTATCCTTTTTATTAGAGATTGTAAAACCACCTCCACTACCACTGGAATCGAAGGTGTTACCATTTTCGTCTATTCTAATAAAATTTTCAGATTCAGATTCAGATTCGGATTCTATTTCACCTACTGATGATGTATCATCCAATACACTATCATCTTCGCCATCATAATTTGAATCTTTGGTTGGATCATAATCATTGTCACTATCACTATAATATTCACTCTCATCATAGTAATCACTAAAATTATCAAAATCAGTATCTCTATCTGATTGTTCAATTTCTTCTTCATCTACTATTTGTTCTTGTTCCTGTTCTTTTTTATATTTATTTTCATTTTCTAAATTATCTACATTATTTTCTATTTCTTTATCTCTTTGTTGTTTTGATCTTGATCTTGTCAATAAAACAGTTGGTGTTTGAAAAGATATTTTCTTTTTAGATTTTTTTAAATCTTTTTTATTATTTTCAGTTATAACTGAATTATTTTGAGATGAAGTTGTGGTTGTTGTTGTGGATAATGATAAATTATTTAGTTTAATAGGTGTTGATAATCTTATTTTTCTATGTCTATTACTATTTATAATTTCTTTATGACAAATTCTTTCAATATTTGGATCTAAGAATTGATTTCTTTTTAAGAATATTGAAATATTTCTTTTTGAACGATCTATTGACGGTTTTGGATCGAAATGAAGATGGGAAATAGTATTGTTACGACTAAAATTATATGATTTAATATTATTGCTTTTTAAATGTGGGAATCTATATAGAATAAATCGAAAGCCATGATCAGACCTTATGAATGGATTATGTAATGATACTGATGCATGAACATTTGTAAATTTATTATAGTGGGGAAATAATGATGGAAATGTATTTTGTCTCTCTCTAATCCTATTAATTCTAACTATTTCATCTTCTTTTTCACTTATTAATTTAATTTCATTATCATTATCATTATAAGTTGTCTTTCTTGGTGATTGCATTTCTTCATCCGATTGATTTTGTATTACATTTTTATTACTATTAAATTGAATTTCAAAAGTATCTCTTTTTATTATAAAAAGTGGTTGTTCTTCTTCCTCATGATGTTGTTTTTGTTGTTGTTTTTGTTGTTTTTGTTGTTTTTGTTGTTGTTCTACTTCCTCATTCTCTGGTTGTAGTTTTTTTTTATTGTCTATATTTTCTTTATTTTTATCTTTTTTTGTATCTGTGGTGGTTGTGGTTGTTGTTAATATTTTATTTGTTGTTGATGTTGGGCCTGTTATTTGTGCATTTCCATTTTTTAAATCTTTGTCTTTATGTATAAAGTTATCAAATTTTTTGTTTATTTTAGATTTAGATTTTGCATTTGTTAAAGTGTCTTCAATCTTATCAATATGTTTTTCTGAAAAAGTTGATTGTGTTTGTTGTTGTTTTTGTTTGTTTGATGGTTTTGGTAATTGTGGTGAGGTTTTAAATTCAGATTCTTTTTTTTTATCATTTTCAAAATTAGTGTTATAATAAGAGTTTTTGAATTTTGAATATTTTTTTAAATGAGAAGGTATTTGAAAATCATTTGGTTTGGTTTGTGTATGTTTACTATTCTCCTTTATCCCATATGTGAACATAGGTTTATTTTCATTACTACTATCATTATTATCATTATTATTACTATTATTTTTATTTTTATTCATTTTTTTTATGGTCTCATTAATTAATAAAAAAAAAAATATAAACTATTATTATATTATTTATTATCTATTATTTATTATTTACTATTATGTAGAAAAAAAAAAAAATTCATGAAAAAAAAAAAAAAACGAAAAAGTTTCCACCCCATTTGTGTTTGTAAAACAATTTTTTATATTTCAAAGCAATATTTAATTTTTTTTTTTTTTTTTTTTTTTTACTCAAAATAAAATATAAAAAAGAATTTAAGTATAAAAAAATAATAAAAAAAATTTTAAGATTATTTTGTATAAAAAATATTAAAAAAAATTTTAAGTTTATTGTATAAAAAAAAAATAAAAAAATTAAAAATTTCCCCATTTATCTTTTTCCCTTTTTTTTCTTGGGAAATTTTTCATGAATAAATAAATAACAAATAAATATAAAACAAATAAATAAATAAATAAATAGAAATTAATATATAAATAAATAAATGAATATATAAATAAATAAATAAATAAATAAAAAAATAAATAAATAAAAAAAAAAATTAATAAATTAATATGTGAATAAATAAATCAATAAATGAATTTGTGGTTTTTTAATCTTTGTTTGTTCTTCTTTTTTCTTTTTTTTTTACTCAATCCATTTGAATTTAAAATTTTGGAAATTTTTTTTGCTTTTTTTTTGAAATTTCAAATTTTGCTTAAATAACAAACTAATTTTATTGAAATAGTAGTACCACTAAAAAAATGAAAATTATTCCTCATAAAAATAAAGACTATTTTTGGAATAATAATATTATGAAATGAAATTAAATTAAACACATATAATTTATAGACTTAGTGAAAAAAAAAAAAAAACCACTCCTCCGATTTATTAACATAGAAATTTCTTTAAATTTCTTTTATTTTTTGAAACCCCTTCTTTTAAATTTAAAAGACACTATTTTTTAAATTTTTTTTTCTTTTTTATAAAAATCAATTGCAATGAAAAACCCAAGACCAACTAAAAAACAAAAAATTCAACCAAATTTAATTTTGTATTCGGTTGGATTTGATCCAGATATCATAAACAAAATATTATATTTAATCGAAAATAATCAGGAAGTTAAAAATAAAGGTATTAAAGATAAACATATTATTTGGGTATGTGTTTAATATTAAATTTAATTTTATTATTAAAATTAATTATTTATTAATTAAAAAAAATAAAAATAAAAATAAAAATAAAAATAAAAATAAAAATAAAAATAAAAATAAAAATAAAAATAAAAATGATGTTAACATTATTATTTATTTATTTTATTTTAGACTCTCTTGTATTGGAAACAATATCTTCCAATCACTGAGATATGTGTAACTCTTGGTATTAGTCCCAAAACATTTCTCAATTACTATAGTGAAACCATTCATACCCTTTGGGTTGTGTGCAAGGCCATAATGGAAGAGAGATATGAACAACTAGTTGAATCTGTTGGCTTTTTAAAGCATCCTGTTTCTAAAGTGATTTATCGTGCAATTGCTGCTGACTCTACATCCATTAATATTGAAACTCCAACTGATTTACAAGTTCAAAAAAAATTCTATTCTGATAAAAATAAGAGTCACGTGATGAAGTACCACTCCGAGGTAAGTGCCACATCATACCGATTATTGTTACTCCATCCAGAAGGGTTCCCCGGTTCTGTACACGATCTTAAGATTGCTGATAAAATATATATGGTAAAGGATCAGAGTGGTGAACCACAATACTATAGTAATGGCCAAATGATTCGTAGACACGATAACTTTCCAATATTAGGTAATTATTTTAGTATATAACATTTATTTTCATTTATTTTAATCCTATAATTTTTATATTTGTTATTAGTATATGTGTATATGTGTATTTCTGTTATTATTATTTCATTTATTATCAATTGATACTAATTATTTTTTTTATTTTTTTTATTTAATTATTTTTAATTATTTTTAAGGTGATCGGGCTTATATATCTTTACCTAATTTTGTTGTTCCTCACAAAAGATCAAAAAGGAAGGAAGAAAAACCAACACCTGAACAAATAATCCACAATAATTTTGTAAGTTCCAACCGTGCATATGTTAAAAATTTTTTTCTAAAAATTAATCATTTTAAAGTAATTTCAACTACTTACCGTGGAAATTTAGAACACTTGAACAAAATCATCCTCATACTCAGTGTATTAACTGATCTACAAGAAACTTATAATGATGGATTTGACTATCAATTTGACAAGCAAAAATTAAAAGAAATAAACGAAAAAAGATCATTATTTGTTGTTAAATAAAAAAATTTTAAAATTTTTATTTTTACACCAATTTTTTATTTTTTCACAAAATTTATTATTTTGGGGTAAATGTTTATTAATTTGTTTTTGAATCTTTTTCATAAACACTTTTAAAATAATTTAGTTATTATTTTGGAAACAGAATGAAAAAACAAAAAAATAAACAAAAAAAAAAAAAAAAAAAAAAAAAATTATTCGAACTACAAGAAATGCGTAAACTTTTTTTTCATTTTTTTGAAAAAAATAAAATTTTTTTTTATTTTTTTTTTTTTTTTTTTTTTTCAAAATTTTTTTTTTTTGATTTTCAATTAATACACATATTATTCACTCATATATTAATCAAGCAATGAATCCAACTCGTAATATCATTTCACTTGTTCGTCGTTATTCAACCTCAAGAACTGTTAAAATCTCTTCACACGGTTCACCAGCAACTGCTTTAAAGTAAGTTTTTTTATGGAAAAAAAAAAAAAAAAAAAAAAAAAAAAAAAACCCTTTTAAAAATTCTATTCACATAAAGATCAATGAATGACATGTGGTGGAATGACGGGTTTGCAAAGTAATGGATACCAAATAAATTTTTTTTAATTTTTTTTTTATAATAAAAAAAAAAATCATAAAAAAAAAAACAAATGAAATAATTATTAATATATTAAATTTACTGAAAAAAAAAAAAAAAAAAAATTTTATTATTATTATCATTATTTATTGTTATTATTATTATTATTATTATTATTATTATTAAGGATTGAGAATGAAAATATTACAGATAAAATTTCAAATAAAGAAGTTTTAGTTGAAATGTTACATGCACCAATTAACCCAGCAGATTTAAATATTATTCAAGGTACCTATGGTACCAATGTTCAAGTTGGAGGTGTAGCAGGTATGGAAGGTGTTGGAGTTGTTAAAAAGGTTGGTAGTGGTGTTACAGGATTAAAAGAGAATGATTTAGTTGTTCCATCAATGAAACAACACTTTGGATCATGGAGAAGTAAAGGTGTTTGGAGTGAACAACAATTATTTAAAGTACCATCTGATATTCCAACCGAATACTTATCAAGTATTTCAATCAATCCAACCACTGCATATTTGTTATTGAACGATTTCGTCAAGTTACAACAAGGCGATGTCATTATTCAAAATGCATCAAACTCAATGGTTGGTTTATCAGTAGTTCAAATTGCAAAGGCTCGTGGTATTAAGACCATTAATGTCATTCGTAATGGTCCAGAGTTTGAAGACAACGTTCAACGTATCAAACAACTTGGAGGTGATATCGTCGTCTCTGAAGAGTACGTTCGTACACCAGCATTCAGAAAATTAATCTCTGATTTACCATCACCAAAATTGGCATTAAATGCAGTCGGTGGTCAATCTGCCACTGAATTGTCTAGAATCCTCGCTGACAATGGTACCTTGGTTACCTATGGTGGTATGTCTCGTGAACCAGTCACCATTCCAACCTCTCAATTGATCTTCCGTAACATTCAACTTCGTGGTTTTTGGTTAAATAAATGGTTCGAACAACACACTGACTCTGAAAAACAATCTGTCTACGATGCTATCTTTGATCTCATCCGTAAAAAACAATTTAAACTCATGATTGAAAAACATAAATTCTCTGAATTTGATGCTGCTTTATTAAAATCACAACAACCAGGTCATGGTAGAAAAGTAGTTTTAGATTTACAATTGTAATAAAAATAATAATAATAATAATAATAATAATAATAATAATAATAATAATAATAATAATAAGTAAATAATATATAATTATTCTCTTCATTTTTTTTTTCTACCAGTTTTAAAATACAATAGATTTAAAAAAATAAGAGAAAACAACCAAAAGAAAAAAAAAAGAAAAAAAAAAAGAAAAAAAATATTTTTAAATATAAAAAAATTAAATAAAAAAAATTATAAAAAAAAAAAAAAAAAATAAGAAAAATTAATTTAAAATAGAATATCTTATTTAAACAATATTTCGATTCCTTTTATTTTTTTAAAAATTTGAGACAAAGGAACCCTTTTTTTCTTTTTTTTTTAATCCTTTTTAATAATTATCCAAAATATTTTCAAAATGATTCCAATAATGAAAAATAAGAATCATCATCATCATCAACAGCATTTTATATAACATTATTTGATTGTGTTATTGCATTAGATGTTTTAATTAAAAAATTTTAAATTTAATCCAATTGGCTCTAATACTCAAAATAATCATAATAATAATAATAATAATAATAATAATAATAATAATAATAATAATAATAATAATAATAATAATAATAATAATAATAATAATAATAATAATAATAATAATAATAATAATAATAATAATAATAATAATAATAATAATAATAATAATAATAATAATAATAATAATAATAATAATAATAATAATAATAGTAATAATAATTGGTATCCGCTATATTATAAATCCATATTAATTGGTTTAATTAATAGTGCTAAATATTTAAAAGATCTTTAATTATTTTCAGAAATCATAAATTTATTAATTAAATTAAAGAAATGAATTGATTTATTTCTACTCTCCATTGATCCATATAATTTATTTTTTCTTTTATCCCATTTTGAATAGATGATGATTTTTATTATTATGGTAGAAGAAAAAATTTTAGAGCATAATTAATTGATTTTTCAGTAAAGAATAAAACTTTGCAATTATTTTAGACATGTGTTATTCAATAAATAATTTTAAACCATATTATAGAAAATTTAATTTGCCGAATTCGTTAATAATTTTAAAGAATCAACATTTATAATTCTTTCAATTGATCAACTTAATGAATATAAAAATACTTTTGACCCGTTGTAATCAATTATTTAAATCAATAGTTAGAATGTCAATTCTTTATACGAGCGGTTTACATTTTAGAAGTAATTTAATGTTTTGTAATTCAAAATTCGATGGTAATTATTTGTTGTAGAATTATGAAATATATGATAATTCTTTAAAATTAAAAATTAAATGTGATTATTTACTAGCACTTGGTTTATGAGAATATGAAAAATTAAAAATCAATTAATGCCTTACGTATAGGTGATATATCACAATGGAATATTAATAGATATCCTTAATTTTGATTATTTAAAAATTCAAAAGATTTTGAGAATGCAAAATTAAATCACAAATAACTATAAATTGGGAGAGCAAATATTTATTATTTAGATAAATCCAATCTATTAAATAGCAAATTCAAAAATTATGAAGATTCGATTGATCCTTCATTACCTCTACCAAAAATTCCACTTTGGAAATTTAAATTTATAATTTGAATATTTGGATTCATGTTTAAAATTTTTTTTATGTGAAAATAATCAAGAACAACAAAGTAAATTAAAGTTTTTTTCAAAATTATTAAATTGTGTTTGTCAATTTAATAGTGTTAATATGTTATTTTCAAATACTGTAAAAACATCAATGTTTTAAGAGATAATAAAGATTATTTGCAAAAAATAAAAAAAATAAAAAAATAAAAAAATAAAAAAATAAAAAATAAAATAATAATTAATGAAATTTTAAAGTGTTTATTGTTTTTAAAAGATAGTTCTAATTATAAAAATATTATAGAAACTTGTAATTCTAATAATAAGTTTATTGTTGTGGACCCAATAATTCTTGAACTTTTTTATAATACTAAAAGATAAGAGAAAATTAGTAAATTATTAAAAAAAAAAAAAAAATGTGAAAAAAAAAGAAATTTTAGATAAAAAATATTAATAATAAAAACTTACTGATCTCATTTCATTAAGAGTGATGACACCATCTTTATCAGAATCCATTTCTTCAAAAATAAAGTTAGCACTCTTATTTGGATCTTTTGCACCAGTTTCGGCAAAAATTGCAATTGCTTCTTCTTTTGAAACTTTTTTATTATCATCTATGTCAAACTTTAAAATGAATGCTTCCACATCTAGGTCAACTTCTTTTTCTTTTTCTTGGTTTTCTTGATATTCTTTAAGAGCTTTTTCAAAGTCAATCTAATAAAATAATAAATTTAATTATTATTTGAAATAAATAAATTGTAAAAAAAAAAAAAAAAATCTAAAAAAAAGTGTATTTACATCACCAGCTAATTCTTTAATTGTAATTTTATTATCATTATCCTTGTCATAAACTCTAAATAAAGCCATAGCACTTCTTTCTGGGTTAAAAGCCTCTACAATATAAAAATATTAATATATTTAAAAAGATAAATTATTTCAATTCATATATATATATATAGTTACTTTTGCTCTTAAAATATTCTACTGCTTCAGATTTAGTGATTTCACCATCTTTATTAGTATCATATGTATCTAACATAGATTGAACTTGTTCAACAATATTTTTTGAGGTTAATAACATTTTTAATAATAATTATTATAATTTTAAGAATTTAATTTAGTTTGATAATTAAAAATTTTTAAAAAAAAAATTCTTTTTATAATGAAAAAAATAAATTTTATTATTTCTTCTTTTTTAATTTTTTTTTTTTTCCAAATTACAAAATCATTTTTTTTTTTTTTTTTTTATATTTACTTTTGAATTAAAAAAAAAAAAAAAAAAAATAGATTGATTGATTGAATCTTTCTTTATCTGAAAAAATAAAAAAAAAGTTTAAAATGTAATTTTACTTATGTTGATTATAAATAGCAGAAATAACCCCATTTTTTTTTAAATAAAAAAAATAATGATACAAAAATTTGTTTTATCAGTTATTATTATAAAAACAAAAAAAAAAAAAAATAAAAAAAAAAAAAACCAAAACCCAACATTCCTTTTTTTTCTAATTTAATAATGGTCTTCAAATAAAATAAAATAAAATACTAATCTTTTTTATTTAAGTTAAAGATTTTTTCTCTTTTAGATTTTTTCTTTTTTTCTTTTTTTTTTTTTTTTTCTTTTTTATGAAAAAATACTTGATAAATTATTAATATAGTTGATAATTAGTTCGTTGAAATATATTATTATTATTGTTGTTATTATTATTTTTATTATTATTATTATTAATTATTAATTATTAGATAATTGTTTAATCATCATCCTCAATTGTTCTTCTTTTCATTGTAATTGTTGTTTTTTTAGTTTTTTCATTTAATTGTTCCAACAAAGAGATGAGTTTATTTTCATCAACTTTTTCTCTTAATTGACCAGTTTGTGCTGCCCTTATTATTAAATCCTCAACTTGACGTGATTTCTCTGGTTTAACAATCGCAATTCTTGATACTATTTTTTTATTTTTTATTTTTTTTTTTTTATTTTTATTTTTTAATTGTTTTTTTTTTAAAAAATTAGAAAAATCTAAAAATAGCAATTATAATGAAAATTTTATAAACATACATCTTTCTCTTGCATCTGATGTTAGAATTTGAAGTAAAATATCTGCTCTTCTCTCATTTGCTTCTTGTCTTTGAGCCTCTTGTCTTTGTTGAGCTTCAGGCTATGTCAATATTGTTTTTAAAATTAGATTTTATTATTTTTTTTAAAAATTTTCTCCTAATTAGATACTACATACATCAAAACCTTGACCTTGCATTTGTGATAATTGTTGTTGAATATCTCTTTCACTACTCATTTTTTTATAATATCTGTTTTGGTGTGATTCCGATGAAATAAACAGAGGAAATTTAAAAAAAAAAAATTGAAAAAAAAAAAAAAAAGAAAAAAAAAAAAAATTGAAAAAAAAAATTAAAAATTAAAATTAAAAAAAAAACTGTTTGTAGTTATTATTATTATTATTATTATTATTATTATTATTATTATTATAATTATTAACTTTTATTATTTATTTATATTAATTTGTTTTTTTAACATTTGTAGTTGAACCTTTTTTATGGGAAGCAATGAACTTCTTTCTTTGACCCAACATATAAGTATAAAGATAAGGTAAACCAACGACGTAGAAACCTAAGGAGCAAATTAAAACATTATGGAAATCGAAAGCGAAATTGAAAGAATTTGGCATTGCAAGTGTCATGAATTTAGTTTGTTTGACAAATTGTAAACTAGTCCAAATTGTACCAGTCTCACCAGTGACACCGGTTGGATAGAGTATGATGAAAGTGGTGTATCTTAACCAACCTAAAATGTAAGAATCGATCTTTAAGATTGAGAGTGCATAGAAACTATAACGAATTACCTCTGTTATAGACCATGACATTAACATTAATGAGAGGAAGAAATGATTTTGTGTGGTTGGTACATTCTCGGCTAAGAATACACATGCAACACGTGAAAATACTTGAATGAATGTTGTGGCGGCTGATGTCTTTACTAATCCAACCATAGAATGAATAATCTCCAATACTGCTGCATATTGGAAAATAGATACTAATGTTCCAACTTTCTCCCAAACTCCAACTGGTGATTGATACTCGATTAAATGAGTACTCAATTTAAATAATATAAAACTCCATCCAATTGTTTGAACAACATTATATAATACTAAATATAAATTTTTAATTGACACCATCTTTTAGAAAAAAAAAAAAAAAAGAAATTGGTTTAAGTTTTTTTTTTTATCTGAACGAAGTTTGTGAACAATCAAAAAAAAAAAAAAAAAAAAAAATTAAAAAATTAAAAAAAATAAAAAAAAAAAAAAAAAAAAAAAATTAAAAAAAAATTAAAGAAAATAAAAAAACCAATGAAAAAAAAATCTAAAAAAGAAAAAATTAGTTAAAAAATAAAATGAAATAAAATAAAATAAAATAAAATAAAATAAAATAAAATAAAAAAAGAAAAAATATAGTAGTATAATAATAAATAATAATAATTAATTAATTAGGTTATATAATTTTTGAAAAATAAATAATTTTATAAAAAAAAATCCTATATTTTATGTAATCGCAATAAATTAAAAAATAAAAATTATGACGATTGAAAAAAAAAATTTTTACAAGGTGTTTTTTTTAAAAATCCCAACACTTGTCATTAATAACTAATTATAGATAATGATTAAACCATTATTTTAAAAAAAATTTTAAAAATTTTTAAAAATTTTTTTTTTTTTTCAATTTATTTTTATTTATACAAAAAATAAGTTAGAGTTTTAAAATGTTTAAATAATTTTTTTTTTTTTTTTTTTTTTTTTTTTTTAATTTTTTTTAATTATTTTTGCATTATTTATTCGAATCTAAAAAAAAAAAAAAAAAAAAAAAAAAAAAAAAAAAAAACACTTTGCTACTTTTGTACAGAAAAAAAATTTTAAAAAAAATAAACAAAAATAGGAATATGAGTTTTCAAAAAAAATTACCAATATTTGAATTCCAACAAGCAGAAAATGATTCACCAATACCATTTGAAGGTGAAGATAGACCATTAACAGTAGTTTTAGGTTGGATGGGATGTCGTCGTGAACATTTACAAAAATATGTTGACCAATGGAGAAAACGTGGTTTTAATACACTCTCATTTTGTTCTAAACCAATTCAATTGTAGAGTATTATTATTATAAATAAAAAAAATAAAAAAAATTAATTTAATTATTAACATTTTTTTTTTTTTTTTTTTTTATTATATTTTTTTTTTTTTTTTTTTTAGATTAGTACCAGGTGTAATTCAAAATAAAGGTGATGAAATGTTAGAACAAATTAAAAAATATTTAAAAGAGAATAAAAGATGTAAGAGTGTTATATTTAATGCATTTTCAAATGGTGGTGGATTTTATTATGGACATATAATACGTCAAATTCATGAAAGAGATGATTGTAAATGGATGAGATCCTACGTTAAGGGAACAGTATTAGATTCTTTACCTGCAATTAGACCATTATCAATCTATACAGCATTTAAAATGACAAGTCCAAATATTTTTGTAACTTTTCTTTTAGCATTGATAGTACCATTAATTGTATTATTATTTTGGAAGAAAATGTCATTATATCAACAGACATTAACATCAAAAAAGAATCAATGGCAACATTTAATTTTCTATTCAAAAGCTGATATTATCGTTCATTCTGATGATATTGATCAATTGGTTGCCACTATAAAAAATAATCTATCAAAAAGTCATCATTTAGATTATAATCGTTTCGATGATTCACCACATGTACTTCATATGAGAGCTCATCCAAAAATTTATGAAGATAAATTAAATCATTTTGTTACTTGCATTAAAAATACAAATTTAGAAAATAAAAAGTAAAGAGTAAAAAAAAAAAATTGTATTACTACAACAACATTTTAAAATTGAAAAAAAAAAGATTTTTTAATTATTTTTATTTTCCCCACACTTTTTTTTTTTTTTATTTTTTTATATTTTTTTTCAATTTTTTTATTTTTTTTAATTTTTTTTTTTTTTAAAGTTGATGTCATTGTTCAAAAAAATATCTTATAAACCTAAAAAGACAAATATTAAAGAAAAAATAATAATAATAATAATAATAATAAAAATTTTAGTAAAATAAAAAATAGAAATTAATTAATAGTATCTTGATAGTTGTTATGTAAACACAATAGATAATACACATAATAATACTATTAAATACTATTAAATAACACAATGAATGAAAGTAGAGAACAAGTAATTGAATCATTGGTTAAAAAGATTTTAGAAAAGGCATCACAAGATGATTATAGTTATGATGAATGGTCATTATCAAAAAAACAAATTAAAGAGTTATGTGAATTACAAACTCCAAATAATTTAAGATATGCAGTTTGGAAGGTATGAACATAAATAAATATATATATATTTTCATCAATTAATATTAATAATTAATCCTAAAAATTATTATATTATAATTATTTTATTAAAGCATATTGTTCAACAAGGTGATCAAGGATTTGTGGATAATAGACTAACATCATCAAATGGTAGTAATAATACATCACCTACAGGTGGAGTTAATTCTGAACCAATATTTCATAATGAAATGTTAAATAGGGATTGCTTACAACTATCACATGATTATAATTTAATTAGTCAAATTAAATCATTTAATAATTCATCATCATCATATTCATTTGATAGTTTTTCGACAATTAATAAAAGTAATACAACTAGTATATTGGATCAATCATCAACTTCAAACTCTTCAACATTATTAGATGCACCATTACAACCATTAAATGCATCACCAATTTTAAATGAGTATGGTAGTGGTGGTGGTGATGGTGGTAGTGGTGGTAGTACAACATCATCATTATCATCATCGACTAATTTTGAAGATATTAAAAATTTATCAACTGAATCAATTGCAGAGAGATTATCAAGATTCATTAGATTCTTTTGTACAAAAACAAAAAGAGAATATAGTATTGATGTTGCAAAATTAATGATACCATTTGTTGTATTATCATTGGTTGAAGAGATGAATACATTAAAATTACAAAAATCATCCTCATCTTCATCATCATCGTCATCACCTTCTATCATTCATCAAAACCCAACCGAACAAGATTGGATGTCTCTATCATTAAAATTGATAGAAGCAATTTCAAATTCTGGCATTTTCCCATATTCAATTGCAAATCCAATTCTATTGTAAGTTCATTAAATGAATATATGAAAATAATAATAATAAGTCTATAATATCTAACATTTTATTATTATATTTGGGTACTATCAAATAGATGTGAGAGTGAAATGTTTAGAATTTTATTATTATATCACGATCCTGTACTATCTCATTTTTTAAATCAAAGAACTGTAAATTCAATGCATTATTTTTATGAATGGGTATGTTTAATTTATTATATGTACACTTTATATATATATATATATATATATATATATATATATATATATATATATATATATATATATATATATATATATTTATTTATTTATTAATATTCCTCTAATTTAATTATAATCTTTAAACAATCTAGATTAATCATATGTTTTGTGGATGTATTGATATTAAATTTTTAATACAAATTTGGGATTTATTTTTATATCATAATAATCAAGATTTTTATATTTATTTTGCATTGGCTTTAATTATATCTAAAAGAGAGGCGACATTATCATTGGTTAAAGGAAACTCTAAAGATATTTTACAATTATTGGAAGAGAAAAACATTGTAAATTGTCTATCGAATCAAATTAAATTACCAGGTTTAGTAAAGAAAGCTGAACAATTAAGATCTTGTACACCACTAACCTTTATTAGAAATTGGAATAAGCTATTCACATATTGTAAACATCCAATCTCCCCAAAATTAGATCAAATTAAATTAATTTATTTAGAATATAAATATGCTGTTTGTATGAGTATCGATGTTGAAGAATTAATTTTAAATTCAAAGCTTGATGATTCACAAGTATGTTTTTCATTCTTTCATTCATTCTTTCATTTAAACCATTTACATTATTTTAATTAATTATTTATTCATTTTTAGAATATTAAAGAAAAATTTTCATATTATTGTCAAGATGATGAGTTACAAGAATATCCAGATCATTTTTTCGTATTTGATTGTAGAATTTATAAATATTATAAAGCTGGTAAATTTCCTGGCGCATTTCATTTACCACCAAGTTTATTAGTTACTCAACCTGAAGAATTCACAAGAGTGATTCAATCATTCTCTGATATGAAAGGTTATACCAGATTCACATTCTATGATAACTGGCAACAATTTAATCAAGCAACTTCGAATAATAATACTGATGCAGACACAAACGAAAATGGTGATATGAATATGAATATTTTAAAATTCTTAAAGGAAGGTTTTCCTTATATCAGTAAAGTACCTTCTGGTTATAAAAGTATGTATATTTTTTTTTATTAAAAATCATTATTGTTATTATTTTAATTTAACAATTGGCTCTCTTTTTAGAAATCCATGATTTATTCCTTTCAAAGGGGTTAGAATTAGCAGTTCATTATGCAGAAAATTGTCCCGTTTGCAATCCAAATGCATTCAATACACTACCACCATCATCACCAATTACTCCACAGTCACCAACTATTGAACAAACGCCAAAAGAGAGATGGCTTTCAAAGATCAGAAGTTTTAGACAATCAACAAATCTCACCAATACAACTACAACTAACACCACCACCACCACCACAAATACATCGACTATAACAACACCAAACCCACCACTACAATCTGAAACTAATGATTCAAGTTTAAAGAGTGCATTTAGTTTCTTTAAGGACAAATTAAAGATTAGGGATAAATCTTCAATTTATGATAATCAGTCCGAATCGACATCAATTAGCAACAACAATCTACCACAAATTGGTAGTGGTAATATTACAGCAACACCTTCAAAGATTGATTCACCACATCATTCAAGTCTAACAATTGGTTCAAATAGAACCCCATTAAGAAAACCACAACAACCATCACCAAAATCATTAATAGATTTAGATAATATAGATTCTTCTGGTAATCCAACTACCACCTCAAACACTACTGGTAGTATTTTAGATAGTAATAATGGTTTCGATAGTGGTTTATTATCTCCAAGTGTTAAAAGTTTAAATAATAGTATCAATAATAATAATAATAATAATAATAATAATAATAGTTTTAATGACAGTGGTGTACTATCTCCAAGTGTTAGAGGATTAGATAATAGCGTTAGTAACAATGATAATGGTGTCCTATCTCCAAGTGTTAGAGGTTTAAATAGTAGTGGTACCAATATTAATAATACTACTACCAATATAAATAAAGTAAACTCGAATGATACAACCAAATTAAATATTAGTGGAAATAATGTGAAAGTTATAGATAATAATAATTTAAATAATAATGATAATGATAATGATAATAATAGTCAAAATAATAATTTAATAACATCAATTTGGAATAATGGTACTACCAATAGTGGTAGCAAGATTAATTTTAATTCAACATTTTATTTACCAAATCTTTCACCATTTATAATGGATTTTGAGGAAGATGAAAACGAAGCATTTGAAGAAGGAAAGAAATACTACTATTACATTGATGAAAAGAATTATCCAAAAGAGGCAGAAGAATTTATTTATGATCGTGAAAAGATCCAAAAGGAAGAAATGGAGGCTGAAAATGAATTTAATAAAGAATATAAGGGTATTGAAGTTTGGTTAGATACTTGTAGTTTTATGTTTGATTGTGTTGAACAAGAACAAAAACAACAATTACAGTCCATTGATAACAATGGTGCTTCAACTGACGTTAACTCTTCTTCAAGTTCCATTTCAACAACAACAACAACAACAACAACAACGAACTCAACTGTCTCAACATCAATACAACGAACTCAACCACAAAATAGATTTATAATTATTACTGATAATGATATTATTACATTAAAAGAACATCCAATCTATAATGGTTATGTTAAAGTTGATTATCAATATAGTTTGAATGCAATTCAACGTATCTCTTATAAAAAAAATAATCCAAACCTTTTGGAATTTAGTTTTGATAGAGATGAAATTAAAAAGAATTCAAATGAATTACCACCAAAAGATCAAATAATTAATAGTAGTGAAAGTATTGACTCAAATACTTCTCAAGAAAATATATTTAAAAAATCTTATATTTTTGATGATATTTCTCCAATTTTAAAAGCTATTAATAAAAATTAAAATTATATCTTTTAAAAAAAAAAAAAAAAAAAAAAAAAAAAAAAAAAAAAAAGTTTACTATTTACATATTAAGTATTCATTATTTAAATGAATAATTTATTTAACCAAGGTTTTTTATTATTTTTTGAATTACCACTACCATTACTATTATCATTTTTTAAATTTTTTTTAGCTAAATATTCCATATTTAAATAACCAGCTTTTAATACGTCATGCTCTAAATTTGAATCTTTTTTTTCTTTTACAACCATTTTAAAAGTTTCATCATTAAAATTTTTTAAAATAATTTTTGAAGCTTGTTTGTGGTCAATAACTAATGAATGTTGCATAATTCTCTTTTTATCAATAATTTGTCTATAACGATGAGAAAAAATTGAAACAAATGAACGCTTCATTTGTTTCTTATTATTTTTATCATTATCTTTTTTGATACTAACATCCTTACTTTTTATAAATTCTTTATATTCTTCATTTTTTAATGATTTTATAACCTTAATATCTCCATCATTAAGTTTATCACATTTGAATTTATCAAATATTTCTAATTTTATTGAAAAAAAAATTTTATATTAATAAAACAAATATAATAATTTCAATTTTTTTTTAAATAATTTTAAATAAAAATAATTACCAATTAAAGATTTTCCTTTAAATTTTACTGCTGTTACACAATTTATATGAAATTCATTTGATGGTTCAATAGTTACGCTTTTAAATTTTGATGTATTATTATTTGATATCTTTTTAATATAAAAAAATTCCTTATTTTTTTAATATAAAAAAAAAAAAAAAAAAAGTTTATTAATAATTTTTAAAAAAAAAAAAAAAAGAAAAACAACAACAACCCAAATCAAAATAAAAAAAAAAAAAAACTTACAAATGGAGTATCATCTAAATTACAAATTGTTAAATATTCAGCTTTATATAATGCTCTATTTTTATCTACTTCATGTGAATATGGATATTCATAATGAAAAAATTTTGAATTTGTAAGATATTTATCAACTAATATAGTTGAAATGAAAAATACATAAAAACCTATTACTGGAAATATTTTAATTTTATAAATATTAATATTTATTTCTAAAATTATAAAATTAATTTTTAAAATCATAAAAGATAATTACTTGATAACAAAACAAATACTAATATATAATGCGCAATTATTTCTATTTTTCTTGAAACTCTATTTTCCTCTTCTTCCTCTTGAGTTAATGGAGTTCGATTTGGTGGCGCAAAATAATTTGTTTGAAATCCAACTCTTACCTCTTCATCCATTTTTATTTATTTTTATTTTTTTTATTTTTTTTTTTTATTCGAAATTATAATTATTATTATTATTATTATTATTATACCCTATAATATTTATAAATAAACCATTTATATATTTTTAAAAGAAAATTTATAAATAAAAAAAATGGAAAAAAAAAATAAAAAAAAAAAACCTTTTTTATATTCAAATAATCTCAACTCTTTGGCTTGAAGATCTAAGATCGTCTTTTGTCATTTTTTTTTCAAAAAAAAAAAAAAAAAAAAATAATAATTTTAAAAAAAATTGTAAAAGAACAAAAAAAAAAATAAAAATAAAAAAAAAATAAAAAAAGCTAATTGATAAAAAAAATCCATATGTCAAAAAAAAAAAAATAAAAATAAAAAAATAAAAAAAAAAATTAATTTTTATTTCTAAAAAAAGTAATTTTTTAAAAGATTTTTTAAAAATTTTTTTTTTTTTTTTTTTAATTTTAATTTTTAATGATTTTGTAAATACATTTATGTAGATCGGTGATAAATATTAACTTATTTTAAATCATATGACCAAAGGTTGTTGGGTTTGGAGTTGGGTTTTAATATAAAATAAAAAATAATTAGAAATCTAATTTTGTTTTTTTTTTGTTTTCTAATAAATACTTTATATAATTTAATTTTTATTTTATTTTTTTTTTTTAATTTGTTTTTTGATGTAATTTTTTTTTTAAAAAAAAAAAAAAATTTATAATAATAAAAAAACAAAATTCTTGAAATGATTGAATTATTATTTTTCTTTAATATATTTATATTTTTTTTTTTTTTTTTTTTTTTTTTTTTGATTTTATTTTATCAAGTTTAAATTACTTTGAATTTATTTTTAGCTTCGAGAGCTTTTACATGCCATACGACGATGTTACCATCTAAACCAGAGGTACTGAAATCAGAGACAACACCACCTACACTCTTGAATGGAACAATTGAAGTGATACAATTTTGGTGGACAGTTGGTAACTTTTTATCAGTAGATTTTGATTCACCGAGGTCGACTTTATTTTGGAAGAGTTTACGAGCAGAGGTTTCTGATCCAGCGGCAGCACCACCTTCGGCGGCTTTATCCATTTCACCAGAGTATTTCCAACCGCTTTGATTGGTGATTAAGAGTGGAGCACAATCGTAACCAACACCAGCAATAGAGTTTTCAGTGATGTAGAGGAGATCACGTAATGGTAAATTACGAACTCTGAGTTTTTCGATGGTTGGTGGATTGGTTGAAAAGTTTGCAACGGCAAAGACACCATCGTGTGAAGAGTAAGCCAAGGTGCTACCGGATGGAGACCATTTGAGTGCATGAACCCATGAAGAACATTGATCAAACTCAAAGACTGGTTCACCAAAAGCGACTTCACCATATGGACGAGTGACACTACGACCATCGGCTTTCTTTATGTAGGCATCGAATACTCTAACCTTGTAGTCAGAGGATGAAGTTGCCAATAATAAATTGTTTGGATGCCAGTCAACCTTTAATACGGTGGATTTATGCTTCTTGATGTGATTTGATGCCCACCAATCATGTTCCTCCTCAAAGAAACAAATACAAACTAATTTGGCACCAGTTGCTACGGCAAATTTGTTCTCTTGTGGTGACCATTTAACATGAGTGGCTGCTCTATTGATACGAAGTAATACTAATACTGGTTTCCATTGACCATCTTTAAATGTCCAAACGTAAGCATTACGATCTTGTGATGATGTTAAAATACGATTGGTTTTTGGTGCCCAATCAATTGATGTAACAAGTTGATCATGCTTTTATTATTAATTTATTATTGAAATTTCAATTTGATTTTTTTTTTTTTTATTAAATATATATTATAATAATTTTTAAAAGGTTAATATTTAAATTCTAACTATTATTTATCATTAAATAACTACATACTTCAGCTAAAACATGTTCAACAACCCATGAAGTTCCTTGTTTGGCAAAAATGTGTACTTCATTATTATTTGGGCATAAAGCGACTCCTAAAAAATTTTGAAATAGAAAAAAAAAAAATTTATTAGTATTATAATTTTTTAATGTTTTAATTAATAATTTCAATAATCATTCATTCCATTCATTCTTGGTTATATTAAACCAAATAAAATTTAAAAAAAAAAAATGTAGTGGTAAAAGTTTTTTTTTTTTTTTTTTCATTGCAATGAAGGTGATGATCACTTTTTTTTTTTTTTTTTTTTTTTTCTGAATGAAATTGAATAATTATTTTTTTGATTGGTTATTATTTTATTCAATATTGATAATTACTTGATCTATCAGCATTCCATGCGTGAGCAGTGATGCAACTTGCTAAATGTTCAATTTCAAAAGCTGACATCTTGTGTGAATTTTATTTATTTTTTTAAATATTATATATAAAAAAGTTTTTTAATATGAAAAAAAATATGAGGTGGAATTATAATACAATTTTTTTATTTAATTTTTACAAGGGTTAACTATATTGTTGATTTGATTTCAATAAATATTGCTTATAAGAAAAAAACAAACACACACAAATCTAATATAGTCTATAATTTGGATAATTAAAAAAAAAAAAAAAAAAAAAAAATTTAAAAAAAAAAAAGATATTAAAAAAAAAAAAAAAATTTTTAAAAAAAAAAAAAAAAAAATTTTATTGAAAAAAAAACCCAATTTTTTAGAGCCACTTATTTTTCATATAAAAATTTTGCACTCCATTAAAAAAAAAAAAAAAAAAAATTTAAAATAAAAAAAATAAAATAAAAATTCTCTTTTAAGCGAAAAGAAGTTCACAATAATAATTGAAATTTTTTTTTTTTTTTAATAAAGAAAAAGAAATCAAATTTTTTCAAACTTTTATTATTTAATTTATAATTTATTTTTATTATTATTATTATTATTTTTGTTATTACAATTTTTAAATAATAATAATTTTTTTTTTTTTTTTTTTTTTTTAATTTTGTTTGAATTTCATAAAAAAGTCAAACACACATAATATTATATAAAAATTTGATGACACCCAAAAAAAGATTAAAAAATTTGAAAAAAATGAAAAATTTTGTGTTTTTTTTTTGAAAAAAATTTCATTTTTCCAAATTGTTGTGTATATATAAATAAACTTTAAAAAAAAAAATAAAATAAAAAAATGAAGTATGAATTTAATAATAATGTTTTTAAATTAATTGATAAATAAAGCTAAATAAAGTGTGTTCATATGTTAACATAAATTTATATTTATATTATATAATATATAGGCGTCCATCAACTCAAAGAGCACCAGCAACTGTTAACAAAGGTGGTAACAATATGATGAAATTTTACTCTGAAGATGCTATTGGTTTAAAGGTGTAGGTATTTTTTAAAAAATTATTTTATTTAACTTTCAATTTTGATTTAACTAACATAATAACATAAAAAAAAAAAAAAACAAAAATATCAGTGGTCCAACTGCTGTTCTTTTTATGAGTTTAATTTTTATTGCTTTTGTCATTATTTTACACATCATGGGAAAATACACCAGATCATAGATTAAGCAAATACTATATAGGTTGATGTAAAAAAAAAATTTAAAAAAAAAGTAGTAACGGAAATAAAATAAAAAAAAAAAAAAATTTTAAAATAAATTAAAAAAAAAAAAAAGAGAAAAGATTTGGTTAATATTTTAAATTTGGGTTTTATTCATTTTTTTGAGGAACAAGTAGGAGGGATGAACTTATATTTTGGAATGAAAAAAAAAAAAATACTATTATGGTTAAACAAGATTTATTCAAGAATATTATTTCTTCTTTTTCTTTAAATAACAAGCATTACATAGAACAACAACGAGATTACCATATCTAGCTTTTTCACAGGATGGAGGAACGGTTTTTCCACAAACATGACAACTTTCTGGTACTGAATCAGTTGACCTACCTTTTCTTTTGTTATTTGGGTTAGTTGTTGTTTTTGAAGTCGAATTTGAATTTTTTCGTTTTTGTAACTCTTTGCTATCATCTTCATCTTCATCTTCATCTTCATCTTCATTTTCATCTTCTTCTTTATATTCATATTCATCATCTTCATAGTTATTATCTTTTTGTTTTTGTTTTTGTTTTTCAAATTCTCTTTGTTTTAATAATGATTGTGGTGGTTTTATGAAATTTTTAATTGGATTTAAAGTTGTATCAATATGCCTAAAAGAATCTATAGCGTCAAAAGTTAATTTATTAATTCTTATCGGTTGATGGGTGGCTTGGAAAGAGTTGACTAGATCATAATGATTCAAAGAGATTTGGTTGAAAATATTAGTTATCAAGGTAACAGTCGAATCTTGATTGGTTAAATCTACTACTTGATAATTTAATTTCAATTTTAATGATATTTCTTCCAACTCATCATATTGAATACATAGTAATTCTTTTAAATCATCTTTACATGCAACTATAGTAATTTTACTCATTGAATAATATTCAATATCTAATTGATCCTTTGTTAAAAATAATTTAATAAATTCCCAACTCTCTTTATTTGTAAAATCAAATAAACATATTATAAAATCAAATTTCTTCTTTTTTCTATTATTATTATTATTATTGTTATTATTATTATTATTATTATTATTATTATTATTATTTTCAGAAAGAAGTTTTGATGTGGATACTCTTTTTTTTATTTTTTTTTTTTTTTTTTTTTTTTTTTGGTTAGAAATTAAAAAAAATAAAATTTACTTATAAATATATATAATTTTATTTGATATATCTATATATGTATATATATACATTAACAAATTATATTTTTGTTTTACATCAACGACTTTAGATATTTCAGATTCTGCATATGTATAACTAGATTCTTGACGGTTTAGTACCGATGGGTGATCATAGAGTGCATTTGATAGTGTTGTTTTTCCAGTTCTTTCTGTACCAACTATCAGTATATTTAAATCACTCATATATGCAATAAATTGAAAAAAAAAAAAAAAAAAAAAAAAAAAAAATGAAATCAATTTGTGTTGAAGAAAAAAATTCTAATTTTTTATAATTTTTATTTTTTTTTTTATTTTTATTTTTTTATATTTTTATTTTTTTATTTTTATAGATTTTTAAGATTAATTAATTATTAGATATCACTCTTCAATAATTATATTTCAGTTAATTTTTAAAATAAACATATTACATTAGAGTAATGTCAGATGAATTATTATCATTACCAACATTATCACCAACAACAACAACAACAACTCAAACAACAACATTAAGTTCAAATGAAAAATTAAAATTGAATCAAATATTTCAAAGCTATAAACCAATATGCGATGAGTTGATAACTATATTATCAAATACCGATGAAAAGAAATTTGAGAAAGAAGATAATAAAAAAATAATAATAAATTTAGAATATTTAATTCAAAGTCTAATAGATATAACTGAGGACCAAAAAAATGATAATAATAATACTAATTGGTCATTAACTTTTATTTTCGATTATCTAATGATACCAATATCTTTAATTATAAATTCAACTGATAAAGGAACCAATAACAATAATGATACTAATAATAATATTAATAATAGTAATAACATCAAAAGTACAGGTGGATTATCATTACAAAATCATAAAGTTTTATTTTGTATTAGAAAAGAATCGATTCAATTGAAATCATTTACATTGTTATCAAAATTATTGGATAAAATTAAAATTACACAATTTAAAAAGTTTGTTAATATTTTAACAATTATAATAAACTATTTGAATCAAGAACAACAACAACAACAACAACTAAATGAAGAAATTTTAAAGTTATTATTATTAAATATTAGACTACTATTTAAATGTACACAAGATTCATTCTTTAATGATAAACAGTTATATCCAAAACATCCATTCCTAATTGGTGACCAATTCGTACCATTTGGTTATACTATTTCAACTTTATTAAATTTATTAACTCAACAACAACAGCCATCAACAACAATAACATCAACATTATCAAGAGAAATTAAAAAAGAATTAATATTTACATTGGATTTTATAATTGAGCCATTTTCAAAGAGGAATTTAGAATATTTTAATATATTATTTCAAATATTTCCAGGTACTATAAGTTCATTATTTAAGATTATTTCAGGCGATTATAAATTAGGTTCAGTTTTAAAAGTGCAATGTTTAGATTTATTCAGTAAAATCATTTCAACAACATTATCTGACAATGTTAAAGATTGTATATTATCATCTCCTTATACAAATAGTAGTAATAGTAGTACCAGTAATAGTAGTATTAGTAATGCAAAGAATGAGCAAATTAATTCAATGTTTAAGGAATCGGAATTAAATTTATATAATATGTTTTGTTTGATTTATCCAACATCAAATTCATATTCAGGATTGAGGGTACAACATTCCCTCTACTCAAAGGATAATGCTAGTACATTATTAGCATCTAAATTATCATTAGAGAAATATCAAAATAGAGAAGCATTGGCTAGATCTTCCTTCACAATCCTTTTAAATTGTTCAAATTTAACATCATTATCACCAATTCTATTGGAGGTATTGGTTTTATTTCATGCTGATCATTATCCACAAATTCAAAATCAAACAAACCAATATTTCATTCAATTGAAAGAAAAACAACAAAAACAACAAAATCAACTTGATATTGATTCAATATTACAAGATAATTTTAATCATTTATTTCAATCATTGCCAATGTTAATATGTAATAGTGTTGATAGTGATGATAATGGTAGTGACAGAATAGGAAAAAATTATATTAATACACAAATTGATGAAGAAAAGAAGATTATAGTATTTAAATTGGTTTTATCATATATAAATATTTTAGGAGATGATATTTCTTCATTTTTTTCGACTAGAATAGATATGATAGCTTCAACATTAATATCACTATCTGAAATGCAATCACCACCACCATCATCAATACCTATTGAATCTACATCATCTAAAAATTTACAAAAATCATTAGAAGACTCATTGAAAATTATATCTGATAATCCATTTGGTATGTATATAAAATTTAAAATTTTTTTGTAGTGGTTGTAGTTTTATTTCATTTTTAACACAATATTTTTTTATATTGGCTTAATTATAGAAAAAAATCAAAAAAGATCAATTAAATCATTTTCAAATTTATCATTACCATTTATTAATTTCAATAGTAGGGATAGTGAAAATTATTTGATTAAAGTGATTGAATTAATTGGTAAGATTTGTGATATTAGAGAATGGATTGATATTTTAATTTCAAATAGTTTATTATCAAGTTCACCAAAAAGAAAAGAGATTATCTTTTGTTTGAATCATCTTTTAATTGGAAATAATAATAATAAAAATACAATGGTGATGATGGATTTTTCAACAGTTCAGTATATTTTAGAAGAAATTATGTCACCAAATTTATTAAATTTGGTAATTTCAAGGGATCAACATTTAATGTATTCAAATAGAAATAATAGTAGTAGTGATAATACATTGTTATCAATTTCAAATAAAGAAAATGATAATCAATTAGAGATTTATTTCGATAATACTGTTACGATATCATTAGTTTTAGAATCGATTGGTGTGTTAACTAAAATAGTTGGTAATTTTCAAACAAAAAAATTTCGTCAAATATTTTTAAGTAAAATTATTTATCAATTATTAGAAAAATTAGGTTTATCAAGTTTGGAGAATGGTAGTGGAGGTAGTGGCACATATAATAATAATAATAATAATGGATTAATAATTAAACAATGTACAAAAACATTGAATGAAATTCAAATTTCATTTGGCTATGAATCAATTCAAGATATAATTTATAAGAATTCAGATTATTTATTGGATACAATTGAAAGTCATATGAAATATTTAGACTCATTTCCAAATACACCAAGTATTTTCGAAGGTATTTTAAATATCACTGGTTTAGGTTTCCTTCCTTTCCTATCGGATACCATTAGAATGATTTTAAATTCTTTGGATTTAGCAATTGAAAATTCGAAAAATATTCAAATTTTCATATCTATCCTATCAAATATAGTAAAGGTTCTATATAATAACTCAAAACATCAATTGCAATATCAACAAATTCTATTAAAATTAAATGAACTTAAAGAGAAAAGAAAATTAAATGAAGAAGTTAATGTTAATGTTGAGGAAGAAAAAGAAGAAGAAAAAGAAAAGCAATCAATTCAGGATATTAAAGAGTTTTTCTTATCTCATCATTCTAAAAAAGATGATAAAATTGAACAATTGAATCAACTCGATATTAAAAACAATAGTTTAAAGAAACAACAACAGGATTTTGATTTATTAAAAATTGAAGCAACACCAGAATCATTAGGTATACCAAACTTTATTGAAACTACAGAAATTCAAAGACAAATGGTTCAAGAGATCATTAGAAAATCTATTCATTTTATTGGTTCAAAAAATAAAATCATTAAAATGGCAACCATTGATATCGTAGAAATGGGTTTAGTGATTGTTGCGACTGGTACTAGAAAATATGGTGGCGCTGAAGAGGAAGAGCCTGATGATCAAAAAGAAATTATAAATGAAGATGATCATGAACATCAACAACAACAACAACCAAATAAAACCAATTCAGATAAGAGTATAGAAAAAGTTGCATTATTCCCATTAATTCATTTGGTATGGGATTCATTAGTTAGAAGAGTATCCGAGTCTGATAGAATCATTGCAAAGAAATCATTAGAAGTAATTCAAACCATTTCAAATCTTTCATTAGAATTTATTTCCCAAAGATTCTGGGATCAATTATGGCCAATCATTAATAGAATTTTAATTGATGAGCAATCAAATCAAATTAAGCAGCAACAACAACAAAAACAACCATTAAATATTAATAATAATAATAACAATAATAATATTAATACTACAACTTCAAAGAAACCATTAATAGTTGAAATAGATTCATCAATTAAAACAATTGAAGAGAATATTGAAATTAAATTAAAAAAAGATAAATTAAAGTATACACCATCTTTTAAGGTTCAGTTTATATGTTTACAAACTTTGAAAACTATTTTACTTGGTTCCGCTGGTAATAGAATTAAACAAAATCAAATTATGGATATAGCTAAAACAACCATTTATTATTTAAATAGAAATCAACCTGAGCAATTTCAACATTTCACAATGGATATTTGGAAAGATGTTTTATTAAAAAATGATCCTGACTCTTTGTGGTTATTATTATTTAACCTTTCAAATCAATTCAACAATGAAATTTATCATTTCCAACAACCATTGGATCATAGTTCAACCTCTCAACTAATTCGACCAATTCCAAATAATTTTCAATATTCTTCAAAGGAAATAATAGAATTTAAATCAAATGCATTAATTCTTTTTAATTTAATAAATTAAATTATTTGATGTTTTTTTTTTATCATTTTTTTTTTTTTTGCTTAAAATTTTATTACTACATAAACAATATTTTTTTTTTTTTGTCATTTGAAATTATAATCCAAAAGTTGTTTTTGTTATATTTTTTTTAGTTTTGTCATGCATTCTCTTTTTAATCTTTTATTTTTATTTATTTTATTTTAATTTTTTTTAAAATTACAGAAAAAAATTATTTATACATGTTTAAAGTTAATTTTTGAATTGTATTTTTCTTGCATATAATTAAAAGGTGGGCAATTGTGATTTTTTGATTTATTAAAAATTCTTTCAATTTTTGATGGGTGAGATAAACTAAAACAATTATATTTTAAAGTATTTAAAATGTATTCACATACTTCAATGTTACACCAGTTAGAAGTGAAAGAATTATCGAAACAAGTTTGGTACAAAGATTGATATACAGAAATTGGAGTAAATAAATTAGAATGGCAAGTTATTAGATACTCTAATATATCGGCACGATTTGATGATCCAATTGATTTAAATATTTGAGTTTTAATGTCTTTTACTATTTGTTTCAATTCATTATTTTGTTCATTTTCATGATAAAATATATTTTCACCATTTTCAAGGTTTGTCACTGATAGAGATATTGTAATTTGAGGCGATTTAACTGGTTTTGGAGATTTAACTTGATTTAAGAGGTCAATTATTAAATTTAAAGATTCAATATCAGCATTTTTGGTTATCTTCTCTATTAAACCACTGGCAAGAATAAAATTTAAAAAATAATTTCCATGATATTTTTCAAATTCAATTTTTGTTTCTTTTAAAGTACCAATATGATATGAATGTTGAAATAATAATAATTGATTTGTAATACATCTTTGATTTGTTAAATCATTTGGACTATTTTTAATTATCCAATCTAAATTTTCCATGGAATCAATGCATGTATAGTTTTGATGTTGTGGTGTTATCATTAATAATTTAATGAATTGATGTTTTGGTATTGATCTTGGTCCATCTTTAATTATTTTACCTTTATAATCATGTTTACCTTGTAAATGCTTCTTCCAAAATTCATAATCTATTAATTGTGATTTGAAATCATTGAAATTTTCATCTTTGAAAATAAATGAACTACCAAACATAAAAGGTGATACTTTTAATTCCAGTAACCCAATTTTATAATCATTATTATAATTTAATTTAAAATGATTTAATAAGGTATTTAACATTAACTCCTTTTTAATAATTTCCTTAGATTCAGAATTTTTAAATTGATTATTATTGCAATCAATTAAATTCATATCTTTTCTTGGCAATAATAATTGTTTAAATTTAAAATCTTTAATTAATTTTGGTTCCAGTTTTTGTTGAAATAATAAATCGAAAACTTTAGTTGATTGTATCCATGATAATATTTTCTTATTTTTAATTTTTGGTATTATTGGTTTAAATTTTATAAATAAATCTAACATGTATTGAACCAATGTAACATTATTAAATAATAAAATAATTTTTATTAAATGTTGAATTGGAAACTTTCTATAGCTATCTAACTTTTTATTACAATAATCATTTATTGAACATTCAATAAACATTTTTTGTTTTATTAAATCTATTGACAATGGTAAACTATATCTGAAAATTTGTTTTGAATCATTCGTTATATATTCATCTAATATTTTTAAACACAATTTATTATTATTACTATTATTACTATCATTATTATTTATTTGATTACCATTATGATCTAAATGAAATTCATAAAGTCTTGATAGTAAACCATAATTACATGAAAGTATTGAACTTTCGATCAATTGAATTTCCGAATAATCTTTAATATTATATTTATTTTCAAATTTTAAATTATAAAATATAAAATTTAGTTTACAATTAATTGAACTTGTAAAGTAACATGCCATTTTAACCAATAGTTTAATTGAATATCTATTACTATCTAAATCTTCAACTTGTGTTGATAGTTCATCAGTTGTATATTTATTTTTTATTTGTTCAATTTCTATTGGTGATAATAATTTAATTGGTGTTTCCTTATCGTCATCATTAGAATTATAAAATCCTTCATAAGATTTTAATGAACCAATTATATATGATATTGAAAAACATATATCTATTATTAAATCTAATGTTTTTGATTTTATTGGAAAATCTAAAACAAATTTAATTGGTATTGTTGGTAAATTGGTATTTATACTTGCTAAATAATGAATAGACTTTGTTAAATTATTTAATGTTTTTTCATTTTTATATGATTTATTTAATAAAATTGACCATATATTATTTTGTTGCTCATTTGTTAATTTACATTTAAACTCTTTAACAAGAAAATTTGAAACATTAATTGAACCATATTCAATGGATTTTTGATATAAATTATTCGGAACACTAAATGATAAATCATCAATTAAAACTTTTAATCCAACCACACAGTCACATTTTGTTAAATAATTTGCAGTATAAATAATTGATGATTGAAAATATTTTGAATAATTTTTAAATAAATCTTTATAAAATTCATAATCAATTATTTCATCTTTAAAATTATTAAAAATTAATTCAAAATAATTTTTACCAAAATCTATTTTAATTTCTGCTTTTCCTTCTTCTTCTTCTTCTTCTTTTTCTTTTTCTTCTTCACTATTAGTTATTATAAAATCTAATAATTGATTTCTTTTAACTTTTTCTTTTAATAAATTTTTATTAATTTTTAAAACTTCTTTAATATTAATTATTTTAAAATCATTTATTAATTCTTCTGTTAATTCAATATTATCTTTGTTACTATTATTATTTTTATTATTTATATCAATTTTATTATTAATTAAATTATAAAATATATTTGAAATTTTATTAAAATCCATTGTTATTTAAAATTTAAATTTATAATGGGTATATATTTGTAGTTTGGTGGTTGTTTTTTTTTTACAAAAAAAAATATAAAAAAAAATGTGTTTGATTTCAATTTATTTATACAAAAAAAATAAATAATAAAAAAAATTATTATTTTTAAAAAAAAATATAAAAAAAATAAATTTTATTCCAACATATGTTTTTTTTTGTGTGGTGTTAGTTTTATTAATTAATTTTTTTTTTTTGATATATTTGGTGTGTTGTGTTAGTGTGATTAATGACAAAAATAGAAATAAAAAAAAACAAAGGGATTTTGTATGTATTATTAAGTTTTCTATTTTTAAGCTTTTTTTTTTAATGGAATTTTTATTAAAAAAAAAAACAAATCATATATTTAAATTCAAAAAATATGATGACAATTTTATTTTTTTTTATTTTTTTTTATTTTTTTTTAATAATTTTGTCTGTGTGTGTGTTTATGTGTGTGTTGTTGAGAAATTATTATTAACATTTTTAATAAATTAAATAAAAAAAAAAAAAAAAAAAAAAAAAAAATTTTAAATAGAGAAAATAAAATTAATTTATTTATTGCCAGTTTGCAAACTTTTCTAATAAGAAAACCAATAATAAAGATAATGGATATAATGATAATACAAGTGGTGCTAAAAAAGTTTTCATAGTTTTTTGAGTTGCACCAATTAAACCTACACAAATGACAACGAATAAGATGGAGACAACTTCAGCAGAGAATTCCCAAGTTAAATTTTTAAAGAAAACTAAAGCAAAGAAAATACCAAGACAAAGAGTTGAATTCATAGTTGCACTACCATAAAGAGCTGAATAGCATAATGATGAATTTGCTTTCTTTTTCTTTGATGAGAAAATTAAAGAGGAGATCAATTCTGATGCATTTGAACAAAATGGTGTAATGATAAAAGAGATATAGAATAAACCTATATCTAATTTCTCACCAAAACTTGAGATAACATCTACCATTGGATCAGAGAAAATTGATGCCATTGCAGTACCTAATAATAAATAACCAGCAGATTGTAATGCAATCTTTTTCTTATTGATTGGACCTTCCTCTTTTTCATCATCTTTATCATCGTTATCAACTTGAATTGAAGTATCACCACTTGAATTACCATTTTGATCTTGTTGTTGTTGTTGATGTAATAAAGCTTGATCATGAGCATTCTTTTTCCATTTTAAACCCATTGCTTTAATATCAACTGGTAATTTCTTATGTTCATTAGTTACTAATGGTGAAGTTTCACCATTTTTGTCATCACTATTTTGTGAAGTTTCACCATTATTTTGGAAAAAATTTCTTTTCATTGCTAAATTATGTATTAAATGATGAATAATACGTTTTTGAAGATAACTTCTCTTTGCTTCTGCCATTTTTTTCTCTTGTAATTTTGGTGAGATAACTTGATAGGTGCAATAGGCAGCCATCAAACTAAAACACACAATAAAACCAGCCAAGGCAAACCATTTTTCAACTGATTTACCACTATCTGGATCTTTAAGGTATGCAAATGCAACACCTTGAACAATTAAATAACTAATACTTGTTGCAATCATAACTTTAGCATTTGTTGGTGTATCATCATCAACTGTAATACCAGTTTTTGTTAAACTCAATTTATGAGTTAATGTATTATCAATAGATTGTCCACCTCTAATATCACATCTTGAAAGTATTAAACTTAATGACCATGGAATTGTCATTAACATAATAGTTGATCCTGCTAATGTACCAATACCAATACTTAATTGTGATTGTGGATTACTACCAAATGCTCCCGCAACTACAATAATAATTGCATCTGGTAATGCTGAAAGTATTGGTAAAACCAAACCACCAATTAAACCTGGATCTAATATCTAAATTAGTTAATTTTATTTTTAAAAAAATAATAATAATAATAATAATAATAATAATTATAATAATAATAATAATAATAAATAATAATAAATAATAATAAATTAATATTAAAATTAATATTGAAATTTTAATAAATAATAATAATAATAATAATAATAATAATAATAATAATAATAATAATAATAATAATAATAATAATAATAATAATAATAATAATAATAATAATAATAATAATAATAATAATAATAATAATAATAATAATAATAATAATAATAATAATAATAATAATAATAATAATAATAATAATAATAATAATAATAATAATAATAATAATAATAATAATAATAATAATAATAATAATAATAATAATAATAATAATAATAACTTACTTCCATTAAACCTTCACTACCATCACTAATGAACTTAGCACCTAATGCTAATAATACACCATAAACTGCCATTAACATTAAATCACCGACTATTGTATTACTACATGGCCAAATTGTATTCATACATTGTGCATAACATTGACATGAATCGGAATTACAATAACCACCTTTACAAATTGGCCAACTACTATTACCACTATTTAAATCGGTTATACAAGTTTTTTGTGATGGACAATAATAATTATTTTCATTTCCTATGGTACAATAGGAACATGGATCATCAGAGTTTTCACTTGGTATACTAACATTTGAATAACTAAAATTATTAATAATTTCTGATTGTTGTTGTTGTTGTTGTTGTTGTTGTTGTTGTTGTTGTTGTTGTTGTTGTTGTTGTTGTTGTTGTTGTTGTTGTTGTTGTTGTTGTTGTTGTTGTTTACCAAAAGAAACTATTGATAAATTTACTATTAAAAATATTAATAATAAAATTTTGAAAGTATTCATTTTTTCTTTTTTTTTTTTTATTTTTATAGTAAAAAAAAAAAAAAAAATGATAAGTCTGAAAATCTGGTTATAAAAAATTATAAAAAAAAAAAAAAAAAACTATAAAAAACAAAACTATAAAAAAAAAAAAATAATAAAAAAAAAATAAAAAAAATAAAAAAAAAAAAAAGATTTTTTTTTTTTAATAAATATCCTTTCACGATTGTGTGGAGGGTTGAAATATTATGTGGTTTAAACCCACTCCGCCCTTTTCCAAAAATATTTCATATTTCTCCATACACACCAACCCATTTTTTTTTAAAAAAAATAAAAAAAAAAAAAAAAATACAAAAAAAAAAAAATAAAAAAAGTAATAAAAAATAAATATAGATATAAACAGATTTTATTTATTTTATTTTATTTATTATTTTTTTTTTATTTTTAAAAAAAAAAAATAGAGAAGGGAAGAAGAAAATTAATTAATTAACCTTTTTTTTTTTTTTTTTTTTTTTATTACAATTTATTACTTTTTATATGCCACAAGATTTCAATAGATATTTTAATAAACTTTTTTTTTATTATTTCTTTTGATAACAACACTTTATACTTTATTTTATTTTATTTTATTCTATTTTTTTCAAAATAATTATTAAATATCATTCATTATTGAATTATTAAAAATTAGTTGGGAAGATATATGAGATAAACTCAATCGATTCTTTTTAATCATGTTGAACCTGTGATAAAAAAAAAAAAAAAAAAAAATTTATTATTTTATTATTATTTTTATTATTATTATTATTTTTATTTAATTTAATTGTTTTGGTAAACCAGTAGTAATGTCAATTAAAGATTCAGATTCAGATAAAATTTGTGGACCTGGACCAACTTTAGTATGAAGGATATATTTGAGGGAATTAACAAAGGTTGTTTCAGGAGTATAGAGGGAAGCTAATTTTTCTGAAGGTTTGAAGTTTTCAATGGAAGGAATGTTTTCCTTTGGACCACGATAATAAGTTTGAATATTATCACCTGGGAAATGTTTCATAAAGAGTGAGAGTACTTCAGTAGTATTTTCAGCAGGTAAATAGATACAAGCGTTGGGGCCAGCATCAAAAGTGTAAGCACATTTAACTGAACCACTGAGTTTATTGTAACGATGAATCAAGTTCATAATGTAACGAGAGGTATCGTTAAGATAGTAAATTGGAGGTGTAGTAGTGGCACAAACTTCATGGAAATCATCGGAATCTTTCATGGTGATATCACCAAAGGTTTGGAAATCCTTTTTGTTGATTGCTTCTTCGATATCTCTCATTCTATTTGGTACAGTTACTGCACAACGTTCTTTCATCATTACAGATGTAGCGGCACTCTTTTGCATACCATCAGTACTTGATGTTTCTTTCTTCTTATCGTTTACTACCAATACGATGATGTTCATATCTGGCCAATGTGATTCTGGTTGAACTTGGATGGCAATAGAGTCGGATCCATCTTCCTTTACACCCATTTCCCATTTAACAAATCCACCATACATTGATCTACATGCACTACCTGATCCTAATCTAGCAATGGCACTAATATCTCCTTCAACACCATACATTTGAGCTAATGAAAATACTAAACAACAATATCCACTTGCACTAGATGCTAATCCTGCTGCTGTTGGGAAATTATTAATTGATGCAATATGTACACAATGTTTCTTATCCATTAATTTGGTTGCTCTTGATCTAATCATTTTTAAAACATTTTGATATCTAACTGCATTAATATCTTCTTTTCTGAAAAAATATAAAATAAAATGAAATAAAATAAAATAATCATTTGAGTGAATTATGAATAATTATTATTATCATTATTATTATTATTCAAATTTAATATTCATTTGTTGAATTTGGGTGTGGAAGGGGAAGGTAAGAGGATAATTTAAAAATTTTATATTAATATAATGTATTTATACATTTTTTTTTTTTTTTTATTTTTTTAAAAAAATGAAAATAAAAAAAATAAAACTTACTTTCCATTTAAATAAAGTTCATCTTCAGTGTAATCTTCTGATGCAACGATAGTGGTTGTAGTTTTAAGATCATCTTGGTGAAGAGTACCACTGAGTGATGAATTTAATGGTAAAATTATATTTTCATCTCTCTTTCCCCAATATTTAATAACTGCAATATTAACTGGTGCAGTACAGGTAATTGATGCTAAAACCATTCTATAAATGTATTTTTTAAAAAACAATAAATGAAAAAAAAAAAATAAAAAAATAAAAAAATTTTTTTTTTTTTTTTTTTTTTTTTTTTTTTTTTTTTTTTTGAAAACTGTTAAAAAAATCCTATCCAACACGAGTCGTTCATAAAAATAAAAAAAAAAAAAATTTTTTTTTAAAAAATTAATGTGAAAAAAATAAAAAGATTTTTTGAAAGTTTTTCCCACATAATACCTATGAATGAATAATATAAAAAAATAATTAATAGATATAAAATTTACATATTAATTCTTTCTTTTTTTTTTTTTTTTTTTTTAGTTTTTAATTTGTTTTTACCTGTTATATTTAATTTTAACCATCTCCATAATTGGGTTTTTTTTTTAAAAAAAAATAAAATCAAAAAAAAAAAAAAAAAAAAAAAAAATATTAAAATAGAATAATGGGGTTGTTCACACTTTTTTTTTTTTTTTTTTTTTTTTATTAAAAAATTTTAATTTATAATTTTTGAAATTAATAAATTTTTTTTTTATTTTCACACTATATTGCAATAATAATTAATACAAAATTAAAATTCATATAAACATAAAAAAAAATAAAAAATAAAAAATAAAAAAAAAAAAAAAAAAATAAAATGACAATTGAAAAGATTGAATTTCAAGGATTTAAAAATTGTTATAAAATTAAATGGAATCATTTTAAAATGATTATTACACAAGATGTTGGACCAAGAATTTTATCATTATCTTTTGAAGAAAATGCTTCAATCTTTGGAATGAAATCGCATAATCTCTCTATGATAAAAAGTAATAATAGTAGTATTGGTGGTGAAAGTAATCATTCAAACTCTAATGATCAATGGAATCTTTTCGGTGGACATCGTCTATGGCATGCACCGGAATGTGCTGGTCGAACCTATTATCCAGATAATCTACCAATTCAAATAGAGTTTGTAAATGATGAAACAATGATCATTATGAGACAAGCCATTGAACATACAACTGGTATAAAGAAAACAATAACAATGGAGATTAAAGGTGGTGTTGGTAGATTATCATATATTGAAGTAAACCATTATTTAGAGAATAAAGGAAATTGGCCAATTCAATGTGCACCATGGGCAATTTCAGTTTTAACAAAAGATACTAAAGCTATAATTCCATTATCTAATGATTCAATCAATGGATTAGTACCAAAAACTTCAATATCATTATGGAATTATACAAAACTTCAAGATTCAAGATTAACACTTGGTAATAAATATATAATGGTACAACAAGAGGATAAATCATCTGATGGGAATAGTTCCAATAAAATTGGATCACGTGTTAATAGTGGTTGGAGTGCATCAATTACAAACTCAACTTTGTTTGTAAAAATCATTGATCCTGATACCAAAGATTTACATGTTGATTTGGGTGCAAACGTTGAGGTTTACACTGACAATGACATTTTAGAATTAGAAACTGTTGGTAAACTATTAACTTTAGAACCAACTCCTCCATTATCACCACCAATTGATGTTTCTTCACCTTTGAAAATTAGAAACACTACTCCTTTTGTTCAAGTTTTAACAGAGAAATGGTATCTTTTCCAATTGAATGATATTCCAACACCACAAAATGATAACGATGTTGATAAAAATATTTTACCAATTATTAATGAAATTTTAAATTAAAAATTTCCAAATACAATTAATATTTGTAATAGAAAAAAAAAAAAAACTTTTTTTTTATTAGTTCTGAAGTAATATCATAAATAAATAAATTAATATAATTATTATTTTTATTTTATAAATTTTGGAAGTTTCTAAATTGATAAATTAAACTAATTTAGATACCAAAGTTTTTTTTTTTTTTTTTTAATATGTTGTGAAATCGAATATCCATTCTTTATAAAAATATCAATAGTTTTAATATTTTCAAAACTTTCAAATTTAATTTGCCTAACCTTGATACTAATTTTAATTTTGTTATATTTTCATAATCCATGACTATCATCATCATTATAATTATAATTACTATTACCATCAATACTATAGTCATTAGTGTACTATTGCTATATCATTTTCAATTTCTATTACCATCGTCATTAGTGCCATTATTATCGTTTAATGACGTTAAATTCAAACTATTATTACTATTATTGTCATTATTATTATTATCATCATAATCAACATAATCTTCTTCATTATTTAAAAGGAATGATTTTTTTTTATTTTTATCATCATGTTGTTTTGAATATGATGCATTTGTTTTTATTTCGCCGTCAAAGTCATCACTATAAATACTGGGTTCTTCTTTCATATAAATAATGTATTTTCGTATTATAGCATCATTAGCTTCAAGTTTTGATAGGTTTTGAACTATTTCAACAAGATCTTGATTTATTGTATCTATTAACTAATTACTTATAATTAGTAGATTTACTCAACCATTAATAAAAATAATAATAATAATAAAAATAAAAATAAAAATAAAAATAAAAATAAAAATAAAAATAATAATAATAATAATAATAATAATAATAATAATAAAAATAATAATAATAATAATAATAATAATAATAATAATAATAATAATAATAATAATAATAATAATAATAATAATAATAATAATAATAATAATAATAATAATAATAATAATAGTAATAATAATAATAACAATAATAATAATAATAATAATAATAGTTACTTTTGTGCACACTTTAGATAACATCTTTTTTTCTTCAGTTAACTTTTTAATTTGTGATGAATATTCAGATAACATTTTTTTAAGAAAATTAATAATCTCTCTATATTAATTAAATGAAGTTTTTTTTTTTAATTAAGTACTGAAAAAAAAACACAACTTTTGTAATTTATTTTAAATTAAAAATCAAAAAAAAAAAAAAAAAAAATTTGAAAAAAAAAAGAATTATATTTTATTTTATTTTATTTTATTATTTTGTTTTTTTGTTTTCAAAAAGTAAAAATAAATGGCCGTACTGAATAATAGAAGAGAAAATCTTGAAAGGAAATTATGATGAACTGGATGGAACATCATTGATTGAAAGATCATAATCAGGTAATTTTTGTATTTGATTTGGAGATAATTGTGGTTGTGGAGGTTGAGGCAAGGACTGTTCTGATGATTGGGATGGTGGAGATGATACATTCAAAAAAGGTGATATTGGAACCTCTCTAAATGCAGCAGCACCTATTCTAATGGATTCATCAGTATCTTGAATATTCGTTGTTTTTTTAAAATTTTTCAAATCAAAATGATATCTAATTTGTTTTATACCCAATGCTCCTTTCTTTGCTCCACTCACTATGGTGTTTTTCATGTATATAACTGATGGTTTTCTTTTATTTTTAATCAATAAAAATGTGGTAAGACCAACCAATATAAAAACACCTCCAATTAATATTATAGCTAAAATCCATTTCTTTCTTAGTATAATACTTCTTTTATCATTATCATTATTATTTCCATCTGTTGAAATATTTTTACCATTATTTTCTGTAGATTTATTACCTTGATCAGGTGTATTTGGATTTTGAAAATAAATCATTAAATAATTACCACCACTTTTTCCGTTGATTGTAATATTAACATATTGGTTTTGTTGTATTGTTTGATTACTACTAATAATTAAAGGTTCAACAAGACAAGAAACACTTGATGAATTAATAAAAGTAATATTTGAACATATACTATTACCAACTGAGATTTCATCAATTTCATTATAAAATTCATTACCAAAAATTGTTATTATACCACCAATCGATGAATTTGAAATCATCGTTGAGTTAGATACCAATGGAGGATAAAAAGAAATTGTAATGTTGTTATTTATTTCTTTATTGTTGAATTCTACCTGACAAGTTTGATTGAATGGTCCAAGTATTTGAAGATTGCACGAAATTGACGTATAATTTAAAAATAAACAATTGTAATATTGATTATTAGAAAAACAATATACAGATGTATTTTCAGCGGTTCTAGGTATAAAATTTTGTCCATTTACTATTATTTGACCACCTGTTGAGTTGAACATAGGTGATTTGTTTAAATAAGAAAGAGATGGTGATATATCAATTTTTAGACTTCTTGAGTTTTCATTACAAACTATCAATGAGATTTCACTTGATCCATATTCTGGTTTCAATGGGAACAAGAAGTAATTATTTTCAAAAATTATTGGCTTTTTTGGTATGTCATCAATAATTATTCTATTTGAAAATTGGATTTTAATATTACCATTTTCATAATAATTTAAATAATTTGTAAAATTACCAAGACAATAAATCATTTGATCAGATCTTATTGAACAGCTTGTAATAATTGGTTGTTCATAATAGAATTCAGTTCGACTTGTTTGATTACCAATTGAAATTGAAATTTCATTTCTTCCACAACCTTTTGGAATTTGGAATGAGTATGAATGTGTTGAATATTCAAATGAGTTTTTAATATCAATACCTTTGATTGTACTATTATCTTTTAATATTATCGTTGGTAAACTATTATAGTTTGATGGATTTATATTGTAAAGTGTATAATTTACTATTTGACCAATTACTGATGGTGATGATGGTATACTCTTAACATAAAATGATGAATCAATATCTACTACATTTGATTTTGTACCATTTACAATTAAATATAATTTTGATTTTTTAATTTGATTCAATGGTGTAAATGATAATGTTGTTTGTTTATCATTTATTGATATGGTTAAATTTGATTGTAGAATATCATCAATATAAACTTGAGTAGATTGCAATGCACCTAAGCAATCTCCAATTAATTTAACTTCACCTTGAGGAAGTATAAAATCTGAAATGAATGGTACATCGAATGAAAATAATAAATTATTATCATTTACAATACCATTAATTGAAATATTAACTTGTAAATTATTGCTGATACTACCATTTGTTATTGAATCTAAATTACATGTTATTTCATTCTTTGATGATATTACCTGTTTACATTCATTTTGTCCAATATTTACAATTACTAAAGAGTTGTTTATCTGTGATGATAATCTTTCTCCAGTAATTATTATTGAACCACCTTTTGATTTTGGAATACTGTTGATTTTTAATGGTAATGGTTTATAATCGAATTGAAATTTATTAGATTCTAGACCACCAGATACAATATTTAATACAATTGATTTACAATACTGTTGATTGTATTTTACTTCAAATAATTCATGATCAATTGATATTATGTTTAATTTATCGATTTGAACGCCATCAATAAAAAGATTTACATAATTAGAATTATTACAGAAATTTGAACCAGTTACAATTAAAGATCTATTATCACTTGAAGCATTATTTATAATTGGATTTGAATGATTGAATGTAAAATTGAAACCATTTGGCCATTGTAATGTTTTTGGACCACAACCACCTTGATAATCCAGCATTATGTTGGTTGCATCAAATGATTCCTTGAATGCGCTTCCCTGGAATTCAACCTTAGTATTTGGAAGAATTGTAAAAGATGAGGAAATTCCAAACGCTAAATAATAACCTTTCAAAGAAGTTTGACCACCTTTTGTAAGAGGTTTAAATTCACCTTCAATTATTGGATTTGGATAATAGTTTGTTATAAGATTTATAAATCTACAAATTAATTCACCGTTGCTATCAATCACACAAGTTGATATGCTCCCGTGTAGCATTTTTGCATTCTCCCCATTCATTTCAGCAGTACATGTTACACTACGATTATCATTCAAACAATCAAATGGTAAATCATAATTAGAATCAGTAAATGACCACTTTGAAAAATAAGCATCACCACTACCATAGGTATAAATTAATGATTCCTTTGAACATTTAAAATCTAAATTTAATATTAAAAATATTGGATAAAAGTAAAATCTATTATTAATTTAAATATATTATTTACCTTTAGGTGCTGGGATAATGTTTCCAAAAGATTTAGAAATAAAATAAAATATGAAAAATAAAAAAAGAATTTTCATATTGTTTGATGATGTTTTTTTACTTTATAATTTACAAAATTAAAATTAACAACAATTAAAATAATAATAATAATAATATTAATAATAAATTAAAAAAATAAACAATATTAAAAACAATTTTAAAAAAAAAATATAAAAAATTAAAATAATAAAAAAATAAACAATATTAAAAAAAAAAAATAATTAAAATAATAATAATTAATAAAAATTACAATCAAATTTTTTTTTGAACACAGTCCACCACCCTAAAATTACAACTAAATTTTTTTTTTTTTTTTTTCTAATTGTAGTTATAACATTGTGAGGTTCAATCACACACACACACACCACAGCAATAATAAACACATACAAAAAGGGGTAAATTTATTAGGGTTTTATTATAATATATTGAAAACAACACAAATAATTTCATACAAAAACATATTTGGTGATGAGGAAACAAAATTAAATATTAAAAAACCTTTTATTTTTATTAAGATCATATTTTTTAGGAATGATTTTAGGGGTTAAAGTTATTATTAGTTTTTTTTTTTTGAAGTGAAGTTAAAAATACAATTATATTAATTTTAAATAAAAACTATTCACCATAATATAATATTGCATCAAAAACAAAAAAAAAAAAAAAAAAAAAGAAATAATTAAAAAAAGTAAAAAAAAATTGTGAACACCACACCACAGCAATAATAAACACATACAAAAGGGTTAAATTAATTATGGTTTTATTATAATATATTGAAAACAACACAAACAATTAAAAACATATTTGATGGCAAACAAAATTAAAAAAAAATAAAAAAAATTAAATCAAAATAAACTTTTCATTTTTATTAAGATCACATTGTAAATATTTTTTTTAGGAATGTTTTTAAGGTTATTAATTTTTTTTTTTTTTTTTTTTTTTTTTTTTTTTTTAGGGTGTAGTTAAAAATACAATGATATTAATTTTGAAAAAAAAATTAAATGAATAAAATTGTTCACAATAATATAATATTGCAACAAAAAATATAAAAAAAAGAAATAATAAAAAAATTTAAGAAAAAAAAAATAAAATAGAATAAATTTGAAATTAAAAAAACTGAAAAAAAATTGAATTTTTTAAAAATCTAAAATAAAAAAAATTAAAAAAAAATAATAAAAAAATGAAAAAAAAATGAAATTTCATAATGATTTTATTTGTATTGTGTTGGTTGTATTTGTTAATGATTTGTTCTTTTTTTCTATAATTCCATTTCTTTAAATCTAAAATAGAACGTCACGAAAGAACAGCTGAACACTTTTTCCCCAATGATTGTGTTTTTGATAATTGAATCCAAAAAAACACTTGAATCAAGAACCTCCAGAATTAAAATATGTGTGATAATATTGAAAAAATAATTAAAAAATAAAAATTGTTAATAAAAAAAATTGTTGGATTGCTGAAAATTACATGGATAATCTAAAAATTGGACAAGGTAAAATACTATTTTAAAAAAGAAAAGATTTATTTTTTAATTATATTAAATTCGCACAATATTCTATAATTAAAAAAATAAAAATTAAAATAATACTAAAATTATTCTTTTCTGCATTACTTTGGATTTGATCTTTTTCTGATACCACTTCACCAATTGAGCCAATACTTTCGTTATTTGTTTGATTATTTTCATGTTTACTTGAATCATTTAAAATTGGTTCAATTGTATTAATTTGAGTTACCTGTGGGGTTTGAGTAAATTCAATATCGGTAATTGGTAAAGGTTGATTACAAACATTTAAATAGATTTGATTTGATGTAAATTGTTTGTTTAATTGAAATGAAAATGAATCAAATTTAAAATCGAGTAAATTACTTTCTAAATAATTATATTTACTTGGGTTTAAAAATATTATTTTAATTTGATCATCTTCATAATAATTTAAATAATTTGTAAAATTACCAAGACAATTAATAAGTTGATTATCATTTGTTGAACAACTTTTAATAATTGGTTGTTCATAATAGAATTCGGTACGACTTGTTTGATTACCAATTGAAATTGAAATTTCATTTCTTCCACAACCTTTTGGAATTTGGAATGAGTATGAATGTGTTGAATATTCAACTTAGTTACTAATATCAATACCTTTGATTGTACTATTATCTTTTAATATTATCGTTGGTAAACTATTATAGTTTGATGGATTTATATTGTAAAGTGTATAATTTACTATTTGACCAATTACTGATGGTGATGATGGTATACTCTTAACATAAAATGATGAATCAATATCTACTACATTTGATTTTGTACCATTTACAATTAAATATAATTTTGATTTTTTAATTTGATTCAATGGTGTAAATGATAATGTTGTTTGTTTATCATTTATTGATATGGTTAAATTTGATTGTAGAATATCATCAATATAAACTTGAGTAGATTGCAATGCACCTAAGCAATCTCCAATTAATTTAACCTCACCTTGAGGAAGTATAAAATCTGAAATGAATGGTACATCGAATGAAAATAATAAATTATTATCATTTACAATACCATTAATTGAAATATTAACTTGTAAATTATTACTGATACTACCATTTGTTATTGAATCTAAATTACATGTTATTTCATTCTTTGATGATATTACTTGTTTACATTCATTTTGTCCAATATTTACAATTACTAAAGAGTTGTTTATCTGTGATGATAATCTTTCTCCAGTAATTATTATTGAACCACCTTTTGATTTTGGAATACTGTTGATTTTTAATGGTAATGGTTTATAATCGAATTGAAATTTATTAGAATCTAAATCACCAGATACTATATTTAATACAATGGATTTGCAATATTGCTGATTGTATTTTACTTCAAATAATTCATGATCAATTGATATTATGTTTAATTTATCGATTTGAATGCTATCAATAAAAATATTTACATAATCAGAACTATTACAGAAATTTGAACCAGTTACAATTAAAGATCTATTATCACTTGAAGCATTATTTATAATTGGATTTGAATGATTGAATGTAAAATTGAAACCATTTGGCCATTGTAATGTTTTTGGACCACAACCACCTTGATAATCCAGCAATATGTTGGTTGAATCAAATGATTTCTTGTTTGTGCTTCCCTGGAATTCAACCTCAGTATCTGGAAGAATTGTAAAAAATGAGGAAATTCCAAACGCTAAATAATAACCTTTCAAAGAAGTTTGACCACCTTTTGTAAGAGGTTTAAATTCACCTTCAATTATTGGATTTGGATAATATTTTGTTAAAAGGGTTATAAGCTTACAAACTAATGCACCGTTGCTATCAATCACACAAGTTGATATGCTCCCGTGTAGCATTTTTGCATTCTCCTCATTCATTTCAGCAGTACATGTTACACTACGGCTATCATTCAAACAATCAAATGGTAAATCATAATGAGAATCAGTAAATGACCACTTTGAAAAATAAGGATCACCACTGCCATAGGTATAAATTAATGATTCCTTTGAACATTTAAAATCTAAATTTAATATTAAAAATATTAGATAAAAGTAAAATCTATTATTAATTTAAATATATTATTTACCTTTAGGTACTGGGATATTGTTTCCAAAAGATTTAGAAATAAAATAAAATATGAAAAATAAAAAAAGAATTTTCATATTGTTTGATGATGTTTTTTTACTTTATAATTTACAAAATTAAAATTAACAACAATTAAAATAATAATAATAATAATAATAATAAATTAAAAAAAATAAACAATATTAAAAACAATTTTAAAAAAAATAAAAAAAATTAAAATAATAATGAAAAAATAAACAATATTAAAAAAAAAAAATAATTAAAATAATAATAATTAATAAAAATTACAATCAATTTTTTTTTTGAACACAGTCCACCACCCTAAAATTACAACTAAAATTTTTTTTTTTTTTTCTAATTATAGTTATAACATTGTGAGGTTCAATCACACACACCACAGCAATAATAAACACATATAAAAAGGGGTAAATCTATTAGGGTTTTATTATATATTGAAAACAACAAATAATTTCATACAAAAACATATTTGGTGATGAGGAAACAAAATTAAAAAAAAAAAAAAAAAAAATTAAATATTAAAAAACCTTTTATTTTTAATAAGATCATATTTTTTAGGAATGATTTTAGGTGTTAAAGTTATTATTAGTTTTTTTTTTTTTTTTTGAAGTGAAGTTAAAAATAGAATTATATTAATTTTAAATAAAAACTATTCACCATAATATAATATTGCATCAAAAAAAAAAAAAAAAAAGAAATAATTAAAAAAAGTAAAAAAAAAATTGTGAACACCACACCACAGCAATAATAAACATACAAAAGGGTTAAATTAATTATGGTTATATTATAATATTTTGAAAACAACACAAACAATTACAAACAAAAACATATTTGGTGGAAAACAAAATTTAAAAAAAATAATTTAAATCAAAATAAACTTTTCATTTTTATTAAGATCACATTGTAAATATTTTTTTAAGGTTATTGTTTTTTTTTTTTTTTTTTTTTTTTTTTTTAGGGTGTAGTTAAAAATACAATGATATTAATTTTGAAAAAAATTAAATAAATAAAATTGTTCACCATAATATAATATTGCAACAAAAAATATAAAAAAAAAAAAGAAATAATAAAAAAATTTAAGAAAAAAAAAAATTGGAAATTAAAAAAACTGAAAAAAAATTGAATTTTTAAAAAAACTCTAAAATAAAAAAAAATTTAAAAAAAAAATAATAAAAAAATGAAAAAAAAATGAAATTTAATAAAAATTTTATTTGTATTGTGTTGGTTGTTGTATTTGTTCTTTTTTCTTTAATTCCATTTCTTCAAATCTAAAATAGAACGTCACGAAAGAATAGTTGAACACTTTTTCCCCAGTGATTGTGTTTTTGATAATTGAATCCAAACAAAACACTTGAATAGGTGTACTTTTTTTAATTATGTTTTTTAATTATGTCATGCATACTTTTGTGTGTAAATAAGAAAATAACAAAATGAAATTTTTTTTTTTTTTTTTCAAAGTCCGTTGCTATGAATTAAAAAAAAAAAAATAAATAAAAAAAAAAAAAAATAATAATTAAAAAATAAAATTAGTTGATAAAAAAAATTGTTGGATCGCTGAAAATTACATGGATAATCTAAAAATTGGATAGGGTAAAACACTATTTTAAAAAAGAAAAGATTTATTTTTTATTTATATTAAACTCGCACAATATTCTATAATTAAAAAAATAAAAATTAAAATAATACTAAAATTATTCTTTTCTGCATTACTTTGGATTTGATCTTTTTCTGATACTACCTCACCAATTGAGCCAATACTTTCGTTATTTGTTTTATTTTGATTATTTTCATGTTTACTTGAATCATTTAATATTGGTTCAATTGTATTAATTTTAGTTACTTGTGGTGTTTGAGTAAATTCAATATTGGTAATTGGTAAAAGTTGATTGCAAACATTTAAATAGATTTGATTTGATGTAAACTGTTTGTTTAATTGAAATGAAAATGAATCAAATTTAAAATCGAGTAAATTACTTTCTAAATAATTATATTTACTTGAGTTTAAAAATATTATTTTAATTTGATCATCTTCATAAAAATTTAAATAATTTGTAAAATTACCAAGACAATTAATAAGTTGATTATCATTTGTTGAACAACTTCTAATAATTGGTTGTTCATAATAGAATTCAGTTCGACTTGTTTGATTACCAATTGAAATTGAAATTTCATTTCTTCCACAACCTTTTGGAATTTGGAATGAGTATGAATGTGTTGAATATTCAAATGAGTTTTTAATATCAATACCTTTGATTGTACTATTATCTTTTAATATTATCGTTGGTAAACTATTATAGTTTGATGGATTTATATTGTAAAGTGTATAATTTACTATTTGACCAATTACTGATGGTGATGATGGTATACTCTTAACATAAAATGATGAATCAACATCTACTACATTTGATTTTGTACCATTTACAATTAAATATAATTTTGATTTTTTAATTTGATTCAATGGTGTAAATGATAGTGTTGTTTGTTTATCATTTATTGATATTGTTAAATTTGATTGTAGAATATCATCAATATAAACTTGAGTAGATTGGAATGTACCAAAACAATCTCCAATTAATTTAACTTCACCTTGAGGAAGTATAAAATCTGAAATGAATGGTACATCGAATGAAAATAATAAATTATTATCATTTACAATACCATTAATTGAAATATTAACTTGTAAATTATTACTGATATTACCATTTGCTATTGAATCTAAATTACATGTTATTTCATTCTTTGATGATATTACTTGTTTACATTCATTTTGTCCAATATTTACAATTACCAAAGAGTTGTTAATCTGTGATGATAATCTTTCTCCAGTAATTATTATTGAACCACCTTTTGATTTTGGAATACTGTTGATTTTTAATGGTAATGGTTTATAATCGAATTGAAATTTATTAGAATCTAAATCACCAGATACAATATTTAATACAATTGATTTGCAATACTGTTGATTGTATTTTACTTCAAATAATTCATGATCAATTGATATTATGTTTAATTTATCGATTTGAATACTATCAATAAAAATATTTACAGAATTAGAATTATTACAGAAATTTGAACCAGTTACAATTAAAGATCTATTATCGCTTGAAGCATTATTTATAATTGGATTTGAATGATTGAATGTAAAATTGAAACCATTTGGCCATTGTAATGTTTTTGGACCACAACCACCTTGGTAATTGATTATTATGTTGGTTGCATCAAATGATTTCTTGAATGCGCTTCCCTGGAATTCAACCTTAGTATTTGGAAGAATTGTAAAAAATGTAGAAATTCCAAACGCTAAATAATAACCTTTCAAAGAAGTTTGACCACCTTTTGTAAGAGGTTTAAATTCACCTTCAATTATTGGATTTGGATAATATTTTTTTGAAAGACTGATAGACTCACAAATTAACGCACCGTTGCTATCAATCACACAAGTTGATATGCTCCCGTGTAGCATTTTTGCATTCTCACCATTCATTTCAGCAGTACATGTTACACTACGATTATCATTCAAACAATCAAATGGTAAATCATAATTAGAATCAGTAGTAAATGACCACTTTGAAAAATAAGCATCACCACTACCATAGGTATAAATTAATGATTCCTTTGAACATTTAAAATCTAAATTTAATATTAAAAATATTAGATAAAAGTAAAATCTATTATTAATTTAAATATATTATTTACCTTTAGGTGCTGGGATATTGTTTCCAAAAGATTTAGAAATAAAATAAAATATGAAAAATAAAAAAAGAATTTTCATATTGTTTGATGATGTTTTTTTACTTTATAATTTACAAAATTAAAATTAACAATAATTAAAATAATAATAATAATAATAATAAATTAAAAAAATAAACAATATTAAAAACAATTTTAAAAAAAATAAAAAAAAATTAAAATAATAATAAAAAAAAAACAATATTAAAAAAAAAAAAAAATTAAAATAATAATAATTAATAAAAATTACAATCAAATTTTTTTTTGAACACAGTCCACCACCTTAAAATTACAACTAAAATTTTTTTTTTTTTTTTTTCTAATTATAGTTATAACATTGTGAGTTTCAATCACACACACACACACACACACACACACACACCACAGCAATAATAAACACATACAAAAAGGGGTAAATTTATTAGGTTTTTATAATATATTGAAAACAACACAAATAATTTCATACAAAAACATATTTGGTGATGAGGAAACAAAATTAAATATTAAAAAACCTTTTATTTTTATTAAGATCATATTTTTTAGGAATGATTTTAGGGGTTAAAGTTATTATTAGTTTTTTTTTTTTGAAGTGAAGTTAAAAATACAATTATATTAATTTTAAATAAAAACTATTCACCATAATATAATATTGCATCAAAAACAAAAAAAAAAAAAAAAAAAAGAAATAATTAAAAAAAGTAAAAAAAAAATTGTGAACACCACACCACAGCAATAATAAACATACAAAAGGGTCAAATTAATTATGGTTTTATTATAATATATTGAAAACAACACAAACAATTACAAACAAAAACATATTTGGTGGCAAACAAAATTAAAAAAAAATAAAAAAAATTAAATCAAAATAAACTTTTCATTTTTATTAAGATCATATTGTAAATATTTTTTTTAGGAATGTTTTTAAGGTTATTAATTTTTTTTTTTTTTTTTTTTTTTTTTTTTTTTTTAGGGTGTAGTTAAAAATACAATGATATTAATTTTGAAAAAAATTAAATGAATAAAATTGACACCATAATATAATATTGCATCAAAAAATATAAAAAAAAGAAATAATAAAATAATTTAAGAAAAAAAAATAAAATATAACACAATTGGAAATTAAAAAAACTGAAAAAAAAAATTGAATTTTTAAAAAAACTCTAAAATAAAAAAAAATTAAAAAAAAATAATAAAAAAATTAAAAAAAAAAAAGAAATTTAATAAAAATTTTATTTGTATTGTGTTGGTTGTTGTATTTGTTAATGGTTTATTATTTTTTTCTTTAATTCCATTTCTTCAAATCTAAAATAGAACGTCACGAAAGAACAGTTGAACACTTTTTCCCCAGTGATTGTGTTTTTGATAATTGAATCGAAACAAAACACTTGAATCAAGAACCTCCAGAATTAAAATATGTGTGTGATATTAATGGTTGCACTAAAATTTTTGCATCTAAGCAGATGTTGCATTACAATACCAGAATTAGTAAAGAGCATCAACTGAAGGTTCGAAAAAAAAGTTGAGACAATAACAGTTATGAACTTGACGATTTCTTAAAATCAATTAAATTATAATATCGAATTTTATATTTTTTTATATTTATACACTGGTTTTTATTATTACATCTATTATATATAAAGAAAATATATAAATAAATTTATATTATTTTATTCACTATGTGGTTTTGTTGTAGTAAGGTGTAATGAATAAAAGGTGTACTTTTTTTAATTATGTTTTTTAATTATGTCATGCATAATTTTGTGTGTAATAACAAAATGAAATTTTTTTTTTTTTTCAAAGTCCACTGCTGTGAATTAAAAAAAAAATAAATAAATAAAAAAAAAAAAATAATTGAAAAAATAATTAAAAAATAAAAATAGTTGATAAAAAAAAATTGTTGAATTGCTGAAAATTACATGGATAATCTAAAAATTGGACAAAGTAAAAAACTATTTTAAAAAAGAAAAGATTTATTTTTTATTTATATTAAATTCGCACAATATTCTATAATTAAAAAAATAAAAATTAAAATAATACTAAAATTATTCTTTTCTGCATTACTTTGGATTTGATCTTTTTCTGATACTACCTCACCAATTGAGCCAATACTTTCGTTATTTGTTTTATTTTGATTATTTTCATGTTTACTTGAATCATTTAATATTGGTTCAATTGTATTGATTTTAGTTACTTGTGGTGTTTGAGTAATTGAGTTAAATTCAATATTGGTAATTGGTAAAAGTTGATTACAAACATTTAAATAGATTTGATTTGATGTAAACTGTTTGTTTAATTGAAATGAGAATGAATCAAGTTTAAAATCGAGTAAATTACTTTCTAAAAAATTATATTTACTTGGGTTTAAAAATATTATTTTAATTTGATCATCTTCATAATAATTTAAATAATTTGTAAAATTACCAAGACAATTAATAAGTTGATTATCATTTGTTGAACAACTTTTAATAATTAGTTGTTCATAATAGAATTCGGTACGACTTGTTTGATTACCAATTGAAATTGAAATTTCATTTCTTCCACAACCTTTTGGGATTTGGAATGAGTATGAATGTGTTGAATATTCAAATGAGTCTTTAATATCAATACCTTTGATTGTACTATTATCTTTTAATATTATCGTTGGTAAACTATTATAGTTTGATGGATTTATATTGTAAAGTGTATAATTTACTATTTGACCAATTACTGATGGTGATGATGGTATACTCTTAACATAAAATGATGAATCAACATCTACTACATTTGATTTTGTACCATTTACAATTAAATATAATTTTGATTTTTTAATTTGATTCAATGGTGTAAATGATAATGTTGTTTGTTTATCATTTATTGATATTGTTAAATTTGATTGTAGAATATCATCAATATAAACTTGAGTAGATTGCAATGTACCAAAACAATCTCCAATTAATTTAACTTCACCTTGAGGAAGTATAAAATCTGAAATGAATGGTACATCGAATGAAAATAATAAATTATTATCATTTACAATACCATTAATTGAAATATAAACTTGTAAATTATTACTGATATTACCATTTGTTATTGAATCTAAATTACATGTTATTTCATTCTTTGATGATATTACTTGTTTACATTCATTTTGTCCAATATTTACAATTACTAAAGAGTTGTTTATCTGTGATGATAATCTTTCTCCAGTAATTATTATTGAACCACCTTTTGATTTTGGAATACTGTTGATTTTTAATGGTAATGGTTTATAATCGAATTGAAATTTATTAGAATCTAAATCACCAGATACAATATTTAATACAATTGATTTGCAATACTGTTGATTGTATTTTACTTCAAATAATTCATGATCAATTGATATTATGTTTAATCTATCGATTTGAATGCTATCAATAAAAATATTTACATAATCAGAACTATTACAGAAATTTGAACCAGTTACAATTAAAGATCTATTATCGCTTGAAGCATTATTTATAATTGGATTTGAATGATTGAATGTAAAATTGAAACCATTTGGCCATTGTAATGTTTTTGGACCACAACCACCTTGATAATCCAGCAATATGTTGGTTGCATCAAATGATTTCTTGAATGTGCTTCCCTGGAATTCAACCTCAGTATCTGGAAGAATTGTAAAAAATGAGGAAATTCCAAACGCTAAATAATAACCTTTCAAAGAAGTTTGACCACCTTTTGTAAGAGGTTTAAATTCACCTTCAATTATTGGATTTGGATAATAGTTTGTTAAAAGGGTTATAAGCTTACAAACTAATGCACCGTTGCTATCAATCACACAAGTTGATATGCTCCCGTGTAGCATTTTTGCATTCTCCTCATTCATTTCAGCAGTACATGTTACACTACGGCTATCATTCAAACAATCAAATGGTAAATCATAATGAGAATCAGTAAATGACCACTTTGAAAAATAAGGATCACCACTGCCATAGGTATAAATTAATGATTCCTTTGAACATTTAAAATCTAAATTTAATATTAAAAATATTAGATAAAAGTAAAATCTATTATTAATTTAAATATATTATCTACCTTTAGGTACTGGGATAATGTTTCCAAAAGATTTAGAAATAAAATAAAATATGAAAAATAAAAAAAGAATTTTCATATTGTTTGATGATGTTTTTTTACTTTATAATTTACAAAATTAAAATTAACAACAATAAAAATAATAATAAATTAAAAAAAATAAACAATATTAAAAACAATTTTAAAAAAAATAAAAAAAAATTAAAATAATAATGAAAAAATAAACAATATTAAAAAAAAAAAAAAATTAAAATAATAATAATTAATAAAAATTACAATCAAATTTTTTTTTTGAACACAGTCCACCACCCTAAAATTACAACTAAAATTTTTTTTTTTTTTTCTAATTATAGTTATAACATTGTGAGGTTCAATCACACACACCACAGCAATAATATACACATACAAAAAGGGGTAAATCTATTAGGGTTTTATTATATATTGAAAACAACAAATAATTTCATACAAAAACATATTTGGTGATGAGGAAACAAAATTAAAAAAAAAAAAAAATTAAATATTAAAAAACCTTTTATTTTTAATAAGATCATATTTTTTAGGAATGATTTTAGGTGTTAAAGTTATTATTAGTTTTTTTTTTTTTTTTGAAGTGAAGTTAAAAATACAATTATATTAATTTTAAATAAAAACTATTCACCATAATATAATATTGCATCAAAAAAAAAAAAAAAAAAGAAAAATTAAAAAAAGTAAAAAAAAATTGTGAACACCACACCACAGCAATAATAAACATACAAAAGGGTTAAATTAATTATGGTTATATTATAATATTTTGAAAACAACACAAACAATTACAAACAAAAACATATTTGGTGGAAAACAAAATTTAAAAAAAATAATTTAAATCAAAATAAACTTTTCATTTTTATTAAGATCACATTGTAAATATTTTTTTAAGGTTTTTTTTTTTTTTTTTTTTTTTTTTTTTTTTTTTAGGGTGTAGTTAAAAATACAATGATATTAATTTTGAAAAAAATTAAATAAATAAAATTGTTCACCATAATATAATATTGCAACAAAAAATATAAAAAAAAAAAAAGAAATAATAAAAAAATTTAAGAAAAAAAAAAAATGGAATAGAACAAATTGGAAATTAAAAAAACTGAAAAAAAATTGAATTTTTAAAAAAACTCTAAAATAAAAAAAAATTAAAAAAAAAAATAATAAAAAAATGAAAAAAAAATGAAATTTAATAAAAATTTTATTTGTATTGTGTTGGTTGTTGTATTTGTTAATGGTTTGTTCTTTTTTCTTTAATTCCATTTCTTCAAATCTAAATTAGAACGTCACGAAAGAATAGTTGAACACTTTTTCCCCAATGATTGTGTTTTTGATAATTGAATCCAAACAAAACACTTGAATAGGTGTACTTTTTTTAATTATGTTTTTTAATTATGTCATGCATACTTTTGTGTGTAAATAAGAAAATAACAAAATGAAATTTTTTTTTTTTTTTTTTCAAAGTCCGTTGCTATGAATTAAAAAAAAAAAAATAAATAAAAAAAAAAAAAAATAATAATTAAAAAATAAAATTAGTTGATAAAAAAAATTGTTGGATCGCTGAAAATTACATGGATAATCTAAAAATTGGATAGGGTAAAACACTATTTTAAAAAAGAAAAGATTTATTTTTTATTTATATTAAACTCGCACAATATTCTATAATTAAAAAAATAAAAATTAAAATAATACTAAAATTATTCTTTTCTGCATTACTTTGGATTTGATCTTTTTCTGATACTACTTCACCAATTGAGCCAATACTTTCGTTATTTGTTTTATTTTGATTATTTTCATGTTTACTTGAATCATTTAATATTGGCTCAATTGTATTAATTTTAGTTGCTTGTGGTGTTTGAGTAAATTCAATATTGGTAATTGGTAAAAGTTGATTGCAAACATTTAAATAGATTTGATTTGATGTAAACTGTTTGTTTAATTGAAATGAAAATGAATCAAATTTAAAATCGAGTAAATTACTTTCTAAAAAATTATATTTACTTGAGTTTAAAAATATTATTTTAATTTGATCATCTTCATAATAATTTAAATAATTTGTAAAATTACCAAGACAATTAATAAGTTGATTATCATTTGTTGAACAACTTCTAATAATTGGTTGTTCATAATAGAATTCAGTTCGACTTGTTTGATTACCAATTGAAATTGAAATTTCATTTCTTCCACAACCTTTTGGAATTTGGAATGAGTATGAATGTGTTGAATATTCAAATGAGTCTTTAATATCAATACCTTTGATTGTACTATTATCTTTTAATATTATCGTTGGTAAACTATTATAGTTTGATGGATTTATATTGTAAAGTGTATAATTTACTATTTGACCAATTACTGATGGTGATGATGGTATACTCTTAACATAGAATGATGAATCAATATCTACTACATTTGATTTTGTACCATTTACAATTAAATATAATTTTGATTTTTTAATTTGATTCAATGGTGTAAATGATAGTGTTGTTTGTTTATCATTTATTGATATTGTTAAATTTGATTGTAGAATATCATCAATATAAACTTGAGTAGATTGGAATGTACCAAAACAATCTCCAATTAATTTAACTTCACCTTGAGGAAGTATAAAATCTGAAATGAATGGTACATCGAATGAAAATAATAAATTATTATCATTTACAATACCATTAATTGAAATATTAACTTGTAAATTATTGCTGATACTACCATTTGTTATTGAATCTAAATTACATGTTATTTCATTCTTTGATGATATTACCTGTTTACATTCATTTTGTCCTATATTTACTATTACTAAAGAGTTGTTAATCTGTGATGATAATCTTTCTCCAGTAATTATTATTGAACCACCTTTTGATTTTGGAATACTGTTGATTTTTAATGGTAATGGTTTATAATCGAATTGAAATTTATTAGAATCTAAATCACCAGATACTATATTTAATACAATGGATTTGCAATATTGCTGATTGTATTTTACTTCAAATAATTCATGATCAATTGATATTATGTTTAATTTATCGATTTGAATGCTATCAATAAAAATATTTACATAATCAGAACTATTACAGAAATTTGAACCAGTTACAATTAAAGATCTATTATCGCTTGAAGCATTATTTATAATTGGATTTGAATGATTGAATGTAAAATTGAAACCATTTGGCCATTGTAATGTTTTTGGACCACAACCACCTTGATAATCCAGCAATATGTTGGTTGCATCAAATGATTTCTTGAATGTGCTTCCCTGGAATTCAACCTCAGTATCTGGAAGAATTGTAAAAAATGAGGAAATTCCAAACGCTAAATAATAACCTTTCAAAGAAGTTTGACCACCTTTTGTAAGAGGTTTAAATTCACCTTCAATTATTGGATTTGGATAATATTTTTTTGAAAGACTGATAGACTCACAAACTAATGCACCGTTGCTATCAATCACACAAGTTGATATGCTCCCGTGTAGCATTTTTGCATTCTCACCATTCATTTCAGCAGTACACGTTACACTACGATTATCATTCAAACAATCAAATGGTAAATCATAATGAGAATCTGTAAATGACCACTTTGAAAAATAAGCATCACCACTACCATAGGTATAAATTAATGATTCCTTTGAACATTTAAAATCTAAATTTAATATTAAAAATATTAGATAAAAGTAAAATCTATTATTAATTTAAATATATTATTTACCTTTAGGTACTGGGATATAGTTTCCAAAAGATTTAGAAATAAAATAAAATATGAAAAATAAAAAAAGAATTTTCATATTGTTTGATGATGTTTTTTTACTTTATAATTTACAAAATTAAAATTAACAACAATTAAAATAATAATAATAAAAATAATAAAACGATAATAAATTTAAAAAAAATAAACAATATTGTAATTAAAACAATTTATAAAAGAAAATAAATAAAAATTAAAATAATAATAAAAAAAATAAACAATATTAAAATTAACAATTAAAAAAAAAATTATTAAAATAATAATAATTAATAAAAATTACAATCAAATTTTTTTTTTTTTTTGAACACAGTCTTACAACTAAATTTTTTTTTTTTTTTTTTTCTAATTATAGTTATAACATTGTGAGTTTCAATCACACACACACACAGGGGGTTAAAGTTATTAATAGTTTTTTTTTTTTTAAGGTGTAGTTAAAAATACAATGATGTTAATTTTAAAAAAAAAATTAAATAAATAAAAAACTGTTCACCATAATATTGCAATAAAAAATAATAAAAAAAAGAAATAATAAAATAAAAAAAAGAAAAAAAAAAAAGAAAAAAAATTAAATAAAAAAAAAAATAAAAATAAAAGTTGTTTTTTAAATACTATAAAAAAAGACATAAATGAAAATAATTGGGAGTATGCTTAAGTTATTATTAGTTTTTATTTTTTTTTAAACAAAGATCTTATCGTGAATTCTTTTTTGAATGTTTTTGGCCATTGTTATTAATAGTTTTTTTTGAATTATAAAAAGTGTTTATTATTCTTGTTTTTTTTTTTTTTTTTTAGTATTTAAAAAATATTAGTCGAACAAACAATTTCTATTACTAATTTATTATTAATAATGAAATGTTTCATTTGGTAATGTACTATTACCAGTGTTAAAAAACTCCTACCTTAAAATGTGATAATACCTCAACAATATAATGTTTTATTATCTTCTTAAATTAGATTATTGGACAATGCTAAATTAAATGGTGATTTCATAATATTAATTACTCCATTTTCATATGATTCAAATATTATGAATTAATGATGCGATGTTGATGATGATGTTGGTGCTGGGTGTTGTTTCTGATAATCTATTAGGTGTAATTTATCAAAATCATAAAAATTCACCAACTATATAGCCAAATTGATAATTTGCATATGTCAATACTAAACTACATTGTGCTGCGTAGAATTTGTGATGGTTAATACAAAGTAGAATGGATGTCTAAAACAAAAACTTAATTTTTTTTTTTTTTTTTTCTTTTTTCATTTTTTAATTTATTTTCTTTTTTTTTGCTTTTTTTTTTTTTTTTATTTTCTTTTTTCATTTTTCACTTTAAATTCTTTTTTTTTTTCTTTTTTAATCATTCTGTTAATATTTAGTAAAAAAAGTGTTCTATTTTGGTTTTTTTTAGAATTATATTAAACTTCAACATGGTATCGTAAATTCTTTTTTTTTAGAATTAAAATAAAAAATAACTATAAAAAAAAAAAATTTTATTTATTATCACTCAACATAAAAAAAGTGCATGAAATTAAGTTGTTCACCCACCAACACACATCCTAAATATTCAAAAAAGGGAAAATAATTCACTTGGGTGTTTTCTATATAACAAAAAAAACAATTTCAACCACTAATAAATTTTTGTTTGTGATTTTCAAGCTAATACTATTTTTTATAGGTGTTTTTTTTTCTTATAAATACACAAACAATAATTCTGTGTAGTTAAACAAAACATTTGTTTTTAATTTTTTTTTTTTTTTTTTTTTTTTTTAATATTTTTTTACCATATTCATAATTATTGCGATATATTATTTATTATATTTTAACCCAATTACTTCATCTGGAAAGAGTATATTTTTTAAAAAAAAATTAAAAATTATATTGATCATAATTCATTTTTTAAAATTGCCCCATACAATTTATTTTTTTTAATTATTTTTTTTTTTTATTGGCAATCATAATTAATTTTTGTAAATTGAGGTTAGAAGACAAACACTTTTGAACTCACGTCCCACACAAAATATTTTTTTATATTTATTTGTATAATAATTAAAAAAAGGAGTGTTTATCACACACTAATCTAATTTACTTAATACAAATTACTATTCGCAGTTGTCATAAAACACCCATTCAGTTAAAAAGAAAGAAAAAAAAAAAAAAAAAAAATTAATTACAAATACCATATTGAACATGTTGTATTTTTTTTAATAAAAAAAAAATATTATTATTGTAGGGCGTAGTTGAACAAATGATTAATCTACAAAAAAGTTCACACCTTTTTTTTTTTTATTGTTATAACAATCATTATGAAAAAAAATTAAAATTGTATGATTATTACCACCAATTCTTTTTTAAAATTGATTTTATGAATAAATAATTACAAAAACAACACTACCACTACCTATCAATTAATATTTATAGTAATTTAAATAAACAAATTTAAATAAATAAATTTAAATAAATTATAATTATGTATAAATATAATAATTATTTTCATTTTAATTTTTTTTTTTTTTTTTTCTTCAAATATAAATAGCCATCATTTTTTCATTTTTTTTTTAATTATTAATTCAAACATTGTTCTCATAAATAAATATTATTTTTTAAACTAATGTAAGAACAATTTCTTTTAAAATAATAAATTTTTTTTTATCTAACAATTTTATTTAAAAAAAAAAAAAAAAATTAAAAGATGTCTTTCAATCCCAAATCAATGATGGTTTACTCCAAAATTCAAACCAATAATAAAATTAGAGAAGAAGAAAACAAAGCTATGAATATTGAAAACCAATCTTTATCGGATACCCTCTATGATCTTTTTGATGAAAAAAGTGGTTTGAAGAAAATTAGAGAGGATGACTATGCCTTCAAGCTCTTGTTATCTGATGTTAGTACCAAAGAGACTGACCAACCTATTGCCTGGCCAAAATTGCCTATTAAGTCTTTTGAATTGGAATGTAGAAAATTCTACTCAAATACGACCGAGATTAAAAAAAAAGGTAACTTATCAATCTCAAAAATTTTACCATCTTTTCTACACACAAAAATAAAAACAAAAAAAACATCACAATCCCTTCCCCAACTTCACTCATTACTTCATTATAAACAATTTCCAATATATATAGAAGAATTACCTTCACCACCAAATTTACTTTCACAATCACCTCCATCACCAAATTTACTTTCACAATCACCTTCATTACCAAATTTACTTTCACAATCACCTTCATCACCTCCATCACCAAATTTACTTTCACAATCACCTTCATCACCAAATATACCTTCGCAATCACCTTCATCACCAATTTTACTTTCACAATCACCTTCATCGCCAATTTTACTTTCACAATCACCTTCATCGCAAATTTTACTATCACAATCACCAACACTTGATGATGAATCAAAACCAGGTTTATCATACCAAAAAATATTTAATTCAAAAGAACTTCTCCAATCTCTTTTGGTATTCGAAGATGATGACATTCCAATTGAACCTCAATCCCCACAACCACTTAAACAAGGAGAAAAAGAAAAAGGAGAAAAAGAAAAAGGAGAAGAAGAAAAAGGAGAAGAAAGAGAACAAGTACAAGAGGAACAACAAGTACAAGAGGAACAACAAGTACAAGAGGAACAACACCAACAAGAACAAGAAGAGGAAAAAGGACAAAGACTAGAACTAGACCAACAAGACAAACAAGTCGACCAACAGGAACAACAGGAACAACAGGAACAACAGGAACAACAGGAACAACAGGAACAACAGGAACAACAAGAACAACAAGAACAACAAGAACAACAAGAACAACAAGAACAACAAGAACAACTACAACAAGAACAACAAGAACAACAAGAACAACAAGAACAACAAGAACAAGAAGGACAAGAAGAAAAAGAAGAAGAAAAACAACAAAACAAAGAAACGCTACTTCAATCAGAATCAAACCAAATAGTGCCAGTTCTTCAAAAAACAAGATCATCAAACCCAACCAAAAGAAATATTCAATCAAAATATATTAAAAGTTTATTATTATCAACAGATTTTATTTGTAAAGATTTTGTCCTTAAACATTTTTTTTCAAATAATAATGGTCTTAACTTTTCAAGTCTAAAAGATGTATATAATCATTTGAAAGATGTTGAATCTGAAAAAAACAATAGCTTCCTTCATTTTGTCTTTGAACACATTAAATTTGATAATGTCAAAAACTTTGTTCAAGTCAAAGATTGGTTGAAAATTGCAGATGAATTTTCTATCAATCAAAAGAATATAAATGATGAAACTCCAATGCACTTATTGTTTAAAAAAAATTCAAATAGCGAATTTTTGAAACTTTGTTTACTTACTATCAATTCAATGGGTATTTATAATTATTCCCATAAGGATTGTAATAAAAAAACTGTATTTGATTACTCAATGGAATTGGGTGATCTTGAAATTATTAAATTGGTATTACTTGGTGGAGGAGAACTTAGCGATGCTGATAGATCTACAAAATTTTTAGAAAACTTTAAAATTCATAAAGAATTGGTATTCCGTGTCATGGAAATCAAAGAAACATTAAAAAAAGTTAATTTATCCAAATTCATACCATCTTTAATTGAATTAGAGTATAAAGAAAAATATATCCTTCAAAGATTACCAACATTTGTAGATAGTTTAAAGTATGATAAAAGTTCAAATGAATTATCAAATTGGATGAAAATAATTACACCTGATGAAAACTTAAGTTTTACAACCTTTAACTCAAAATGTAATTTAAATTTTAGTTTTAAAGGAGATGAACTATCTAACTTTCAAAGTTTAACTCGAATTAATTCCTATAGAGGTTTCATTGATTATGGCAATCCAATTGGCTCAGCTGGAAATTCTATAGTTTACCAAGGTTGTTTAAATGGAGTTGGTGCTGCTTTTAAAAGATGTCTTTATCAAATAGAGGCAATTAAAGAAATTATTGCCATAGGTCAAGTTAATGAATTAAAAGGAATAACAGTTGTTAAAACATTTGGTGTTCAAATTTATTCAGAAGGTTGTTTCTATTTGGTGATGGAATTAGCAGTATCAAATCTTTTATCATTTGTTTCAAATGGATTAGAAATGATAAAAATGGCAAGAATCGGAATCTGGTCTTGTATATTTAAAATCATTGATGATATTCTGAATGGTGTAAAGAGTTTGCGTCAAATAAAAATCCTTCATAGAGATTTAAAATTGGCAAACTTTTTAGTTCAAAAAAATGGTAAAATAGTAGTTAGCGATTTCGGTACAAGTAGAGATTCAACTGTAGAAGGTTGCTCTGTAACATTAGAAAAGAGAATTGGAACAAGTGGTTATCGTGACCCAAATTTAGGTGATTCCAAAGTTATCTACAACGAAAGTTGTGAAATCTATTCACTTGGAATCATTTTATGGGAAGTAAGTATATAATTTTATTTTATTATTTTTTTTTTAAAATTATTTTTTTTAATAATATTTTAAGGTTTTAAGTCATCTAATATTGGTTTTTTTTATTTTAATTTTTCATGTTATTATATAGTTGGTTTGTATTGCAATGACAGGAAAACATCATTCACCAAAATCACCAATTTGTTTCACTGATTGTAATTTACGGAAAATGTTAACACAAGGATTTCGTTTAGAATTTCCTTTAGGAACACCTCTATCATTAGTTTCATTATTAACTGATATGTGTCTCAATAATAGAGAACAAAGACCATCACTTGATCAAGTAGTTTTTGAAATTGATAAAATCAAACTAGAATTTAATCATAAAAAAGATATAGATGATGCTTGGAAAGATTCTACATATAAAGATTTAAGATTTAATTTAATAGATTTATCAGTAAATAAGAAAAATCGACCACCACCACCAATAGATATTAATTCAACCTTTAAATCAAACATTTTTGAACGATATCATATCAATCGTAATTTTATATCCAAGTTCTCTCACCCAACTTCAATTTACAATGTAGATTATATTAGAGATAAAGTAAAATTAATTCTTAATATCTTTTTAAAAGAAAAAGACTATGATCCTATTCCATTATTCTTTGATTTATGTATTCTTCAAAAAACAATCCGTCCAAGGTTTTCTTTCGAAGTTCTTGAAACTGATGAAGTAGTTGTATACCAACATATTAAACAACGACCACAACAACAAACACCCACATCAACAATATAATAAAACTGTTTAAAACTATTATTCATTTGTTTATTTTTTTAATCAATGAGAGAAATTACCAAAATAAAAAATAAAAAATAAAAAATAAAATTTTGCTGGATTGGTAATTCATTAATGAATGATAATATTATTTTATTTCAAAAGTTTTAATGTCACTTCACTCTAATACTAAAAAATCTTCTTTCAATGCTCCAATTTGTGTTTCATTTTCACCAAATTTATTCTTTTTCTTATTAATTATATAATTCCCATGATTCTAATATTGATTCAATGTTTTATTTGAAGAAGAAGAAGTTTCAGTTTTTGTTGTTGTTGTTGTTGTTGTTGTTGTTGTTGTTGTTGTTGTTGTTGTTGTTGTTGTTGTTGTTGTTGTTGTTGTTGTTGTTGTTGTTGTTGTTGTTGTTGTTGTTTTTATTGGTTGTGCCACAGTAGGGTTGAGTAATTAATTTATTTTATTAAATTTTTCCAATCTACTTTATATGATCCAAAATGAGTATATTTAAATACCTGTTAAATTGTTTATAAATAAACCAACAAACAATTAGCGGTGGAAATCTGGTAATTATTTTTTTATTTTTTTTTTTTAAACAATCACTCGTCAAATTTTAGAAATTTATTATTTTTTGAATTATATGTTTCACCGTTTTTTTTTTTTTTTTTCATTATCTCTCATCTTTAATAAAGTTGGACATAAATAAAAATAAAATAGGTTTAATAATAAAAATTATTGGGGGGAAAAAAAGCAGATAAATATTCAAAGGTATTCTTGGTTTAAACCATAAAAGAGAAACTAAAATTTTTTTTTTTTCATTAAATAAGTTATTCCAAAACGAAAAAAATGAATTTGCGTTTTTTTTTTAAAAATATCGTAAAAAAAAAAAAAAAAAAAAAAAAAAAAAACGTTTTCGGTTTTGTGTTATTTTATTTAATTTTTTTAAAAATAATTTTCCAAAAGGTCGAAAGTGGGTTAAAAAAAAAAATAAAAAAAATTATAATTTTAAAATTTTTTTTTTTTTTTATTTTTTTTTCTTTTCTTTTCTGTAAAACATAGACACATAAAATAGATAATTAATTATGTCACTTGTTGTATCTTTATCATCACCAACAGCTGAAGAATGGAAGGTTGATTCAGCCAGAGAGGTTCATTACACTAATGGATCATTAGGTTGGAATGAATGTAATCGTTCAATCGAACCAATTGGTAAAGAGTTTGAATTAGTTTGGACTAAAGTCCAAAAGGGTGGTGTTGAAATCATTGGTTTAGTTACTGCTGATTCTGAAGAAAAGAAACAAGATTCAAATGACGATGATAATATTGATGAATTAAAAGAAAACTACAAAACAAATCATAAAGAATGGACTAAAACCGGTAAAGATGTCGATCATTACAAAATCATGGGTTTGGAAAATTTACGTTGGAAAGCTACTGATAATGATATTAAATTAGCTTGTAAGTTTTACTTTTTTTTAAATAAATATATAGATAAATAAATAAATAAATAAATAAATAAATAAATAAATAAATAAATAAATAAATAAATAAATAAAATAAAAATATTTATTAATATATATATATAAAAAATAGATAAAAAAATGATTTTAGTTGTTCATCCAGATAAAAATCAAGATTTAGGTGGTAATGACGAGGCATTTAAAGCATTAGTTAAATCAAATAATATTTTAAGTGATATTAAAAAGAGAAGAGCATACGATTCAACTGATCCATTCGATGATGATATTCCAACAGCCGATGAAGAGGGTGACTTTTTCGAAAACTTTGAACCAGTGTTTGAGAGTAACTCACGTTGGTCAAATATTCAACCAGTACCAAAACTTGGTGATATGAACACACCATACGATAAGGTTGTAAAATTCTACAACTTTTGGTGGTCATTCAAATCATGGAGAGATTTCACCTTTGAAGACGATCATGATTTAGACAATGCAGACTCTCGTGAAGAGAAACGTTGGATGGAGAGAGAGAATGAAAAGAAACGTGTCAAACAAAGAAAGATCGAAGCTTCACGTATTCAAGATCTTGCAAATATCGCCTACAAAAAGGATCCACGTATTCAAAAGAAATTAAAAGAAGAAGATGAAAAAAAGAACGCCCACAAGAACGCCAAAAACGAAGCAAAGAGAAAAGCACAAGAAGAGAAAGAAGCCGCTGAAAAAGCTGAGAAAGAAAGAGTCGAAGCTGAAGAAAAGAAAAAGAAAGAAGAAGCTGAGGAAAAGAAACGTATCAAAGCTGAACAAACCGCTTTATTAAAGAAAGGTAAAATTCAATTCCGTACAATTTGTAACTCTTTCCAACCACCACAAAAGATCGAAGATGTCGAATTGGTCATTGCCACATTGGATAACCTCCAATTAGGTGATCTCACCAAAGAAATGGAAACAAAAGCAAATATCGCCGACCAAAAAGCTGTTTTCCTCGTTCAATTGAATGCTATTCAAGAGAAACAAAGAGAAGCCGAAAGATTGTATCAAGAACAAAGAAAAGCATTACTCAACAATAAAAAAGAAGCTAAACCAGAGAGACCATGGACAGAAGAGGAACTCCATCAATTGGCTAAGGCCATCCAAAAATTCCCACCAGGTGTCACCAAACGTTGGGAATCAGTTGCTGCTTGTATTTCAACTCGTTCATTAAAAGATGTCATCGCCAAAGCTAAATCTTCACAACCAACTCAACAACAAGCTTTCGCCAAACCAGAGGCTGCTCCTTCTGGTTCAGACTATGATAAATTAAAAGCTAAAGTTGGTAATATGGAAATTAAATCTGAACTCAGCTCAAAAGTTGATCTTGGTCAATATCCAGTAGGTACCACAAGTAATGGCACAGAATCTACCACTACTTCAGCTCCTTCCACCGTAGATACCGCCAAACCAGCTGCCAAAAAAGAAAACACTACCACCACCACCACTGAATGGTCACCAGAGGAACAAAAACTCTTGGAAGAAGCTTTACAAAAAGTCGATAAAAATGCCGAAGATCGTTGGGATCAAATTGCAACCCGTATCGGTACTAAATCTAAAAAAGATTGCGTTGCTCGTTTCAAATATTTAGCCACTGTTGTCAAAAATATTCAACCAGCTAAATAAGATAAATAATTAAATATAAAAAAAAAAAATAATAAAACTTTTTCAATTTAATTAATAAAGAAAAGAAAAAAAAAATTGTTTATGAAATTTTATTGTTTTTTAATTTTGTCGTATTGATTTATTAGATATAGTTTTATGAAAAATAGAACTATTTGAACTTTGAAGGTCAAAACCATCTTTATCGATTAAACTAAAGTTTTCTCCACACAAGTTTTAACTTTTGAAATGAATTCTCCAAAAGTGATTGAGGAGGATATTTTAAACTTGGCCATCCAATTACTTTTCGATAGCTAAAGAGATAATATGGCATTTTACAAATATAGGATAAACTAAACGAATAAAAAATATAAAAAAATTCCTCATAATGCTTTTTTTTAAAAGATTGACTAATTATTAAATATAATATTATTTATTTATGAATTTTTTATCAAATTCAGTTGCACTTATTGGTTTATGTCTTCTATTTCTACTCTCTTCAACTGTTCCTTCATCAGGCTGAACAGGAGCAATGGATTCTATAGGGATTGCAGATTCAATAGGTGTTTCTTCAGCAGGTTGAACAGGAGCAGAAGATTCAACTGGGGTGACCGGTAACTCAATGTCTGGTTTTGTATCGTCAGGAATTTCCACTGTATTTGTTTCGGAATCATCTGAAATTGTTATTACTCTTGTTTCTGCTGATTCATCTGGAATGTCTAATACCCTAGTTTCAGCTTCATCAGAAATGTCTGAAACGTTGGTCTCTGATTCATCAATTGGTGCTTGTGTTAGTGGTTTATGAGTTGGTCTTTGGTTAATTGGGGATGTTGTTTCTTTTTTAGGTGGTACTGTTACTGGTGCTTTGGTTTGTTTAGGTGGTGCTTTGGTTACAACTGGGGATTCCGTCTCTGGTGGTTGTGTTTTTAGCGGTCTATGAGTTGGTCTCAATTTAACTGGTGATTCTACCTCTGGAGTGGGTGATTCGGTCACTGGAATTGGAGCTTTGGTTATTGGAGCTTTGGTTATTGGAGCTTTGGTTATTGGAGCTTTGGTTGGTATTGGCTTTTTAGTGTTTGGTATGGGTTTTGGGGTTGGTTTTGGTGACTCAGTAGTTGGTTCAGGTGATTGTGTTTTTAATGGAGCATGAGTTGTTCTTAGTTTAGTGGTGGAGGAAGGTGATGGAGTAGGGGTAATTGTTGGGGTTGGGGATTCAGTGGTTGGTTCAGGTGATTGTGTTTTCAATGGTGCATGTGTTGGTCTTAATTTTATAGAAGGTGTTGGGGTTGAGTGTGAAGAATTTACTTTTTTAACAGTTGTAGAATTACTATCAATGATTGGGATTTTTGTTAGTGATGGTTTGGTTGTTGTTTTTGTTGTTGCTGATGAAGTCTTGTTATTTATAGGGGACATAGTTATAACTGGACCTTTGGTAATTGGTGGTCTAGTTTGAATTGGTTTGGTTGCAGGTGAGGTTGGTGGTTTTGAACCTCCCGAACCATAGGTCCATGCTGGACGAGTACCTTGTGGTTTTTGATAAGTTGACGGATCAAATCCTTTAACATCCTTCGATATTTCCTGAGAGAAATCCAATCTAGTAGAAGTATTGTAAATCTTTGAGGCCGATAGGATATCAGAGATATAAACACCAGCCATATTTGGTAAATCAATACAATACTTTGTGTATTCCATTAAAAAGAATTTTGGGGAAAAGAAGGCAGAATCTTTTGGATTTGAAGATGCCATCAAGAGTAATTTTGTTTGGTTGAATTTATAGTCTTTGGTGTAGTTGGCCCAATCGATAATCCATTGATCACTAACCTTTGACCAATAATCACATTGTTTATTATGAACGAAATCCAATGTGAGTATATCGAAATTAAAACGCAATAAAGCTGTGGAAGATGATGTCATACTCTCTTTTTTACTATGTAACAATGAACAATCAACTGTTGAGGAAATAATAAATAGATCCTTCTTTGGTACTCTATATCTGTCCAAACCCATTGCCAAATGATAGTAGTTATCACTTTTACCAATCATTGGTGAAAAATCAACACCATCTAAAAATACACCATAACCAAATGGACGTGGTGGGAAAACTTGTAGTTTCTTCTTTCTCTCTGGTGTTTTAGATGTTGGTAAAGGTTTCTTTTTCTTTACGATTGGATTACCATCTTCATCAACAGCATCTTCGTCCTCTTCTTCTTCCTCACTCCCATAGTGTTCCTCATCGACGTAATCAGAGTCCTCATCATCAGGAATGGGTGGATCGGTATCTTCATCATTTGAGTATTCTTCTTGATAAGATTCTTCATCTTGATAATCATCTAATTCACCCAATGATGCAGTTGAATTCGAGGAGGAATCATCTTTTTTTGCCTCACTACTGAAACGATCGATCTCTTCGATTTCACGACTTTGATCCATTGATTCAATACTACCAAAAGAAGCGATATCTTCACTTGACTCATCTTGTTTTGGTTTAGTATCGATGCCTTTTAGTTTATCTTGATATTCTTTTCTACCACCATCACCAAATAAAAACATATCCCAAATTTTAACAGCCAATTTTTGAGCCATTTCTTTTGTTGCAATGGTTGTGTTTGAAAATTCACCAACTCCACCTTTACTACCAACTTGAATTAATATTTTAACACCAAGTTTTTGGCATTTAATAATATCATTTCTTAGGTCAACACATTTATTTGAGAGGTATGTATTCTTTTCAATGCCAATCGTTGATTTTTTTATAGTTTTTGATAATTTAGTTGCCAAGGTATCTAGTTTTTGATCCTCTTCCTCTTCATCATCAGCATTTTGTTCTTTCATTGCGTTTTGAACACCTCTTTTTGAGAAATCAAATGCTTTAATATGTTGGGCAGGTGTTGCTGTTGATGCTATTCCCAACTCCTTTTCTTTATCTTGAATTAGTGAATAGTAATCTTGACATTCAAAATAAAATTGTGTCATATTTTGATTCCAATAGAGTGATCCAATCACAATTGAATCATAACTACCTTGCTGACAAAATTCTCCTAATGAATGATATTTCAATGTTTTATTCTTTAAATTATTTGAATAATATCCAACAACATTCTTTTTTGATTTAAAATCAAATGCTCCATTTATATTTATAATGTAATAATTTAATATTATAAATAATATTATAAATATTATAATTTTTAATTTCATTTTTTTTTTTTTTTTATTAAACAAATAAAAACAATATTATTTTATAAATTTTTTTTTTTAAAAAAAAAAAAAAAAAAAAGTTATTTATAATAATTATTTATATATTAAGTGTTTATAAATTAATTAATAAATAAAAACAAAAACACAATTATAATAAATAATAATATTATTTAAGAAAAAAAAATTTATAAATTTAAATTTAAAAATAAAAATAATAAATAATAGTAAGTTGGTTCTTTTTTTTTTTTTTAAAAAAAAAAAATAATAATAATAATAATAATAATAATAATAATAATAATAAAGGTTAAAACAAAAATAGAATTTTAAAGTAAAACGTATATTATTTTTTATATTTTTTTTGAAAAGACAATATAGATTCAAACTTTTTTTTTTTTTTTTAAATATGGTAATATTATTTGATGTTATGTATAAACATTATTTAATTTTATTTTATTTGATTTATAAAAAATTTTAATTATTTTTGGAAATTGTGAGAGTAACTACAACCTACCCCACAATAAACAAATATGTATCCCAAATTTTATTAATCACTAAAACCACCCACCCACATTCTTCGCTTTAAAAAAAAAAAAAACCAATTTAGTTACATAAGTTAGAATACAAAATAAAAGAAAAAACACTTTTTTTTTTATCTGTATACTAGAAATTGTTGATTTTGAGCCTGTTTTTTTTTTTTTTTTTTTTTTTTTTTTTTTTTTTATAAAACCAAAATTGGTGTGTAGAAATAAATAAATTAAACAAAACAGAAATATAAAAAAAAAATAAAAAAATAAAAAGAAAAATGAAAAAAAACTTTTTTATTTTTTTTTTTATTTTTTTTTATTTTTTTTTTTTATTTTTTTTTTTGTAATTCACCTAAAATATCGAGTGGGTGTGTAATATAACAATGTTTTTAGTTAGAAACAATAAAATATCATCATCTATTAGTTTAAAAAATGTTTATTTTGGTGAATCTTTATCATCATTAACAAAGTTAAAGTTTTATTCAACATCAATAAGAGAAGAAGGATCAGTTGAAAGGGAATGGTGGAAACCAACTGATAATCTATCAGAAGCATTAGAGAAATCTAAAGCACAAAAAAAACCATTATTCGTTTTCTTAGAAGGTCCAAGTGGTAGTGGTAAACAACAACTTTTAGAAAGATTGTCAAATATTGGTTATAAAACCATTCAAAATTCTTTTTTTAAACATTGTTCAACATCAACACCGGCATCATTTGATAATATATTAAATCAATCGATTGAATTAATTAAAAATAATAACAAAGATGAAATTAAAAATAATGTAATATTTATTCATAGATCACCAATTAGTTCAATTATATATAATAATAATAATAATAGCAATAATAATAATAATAATAATAATAATAATAATAATAATAATGAAAAATTAATAAAAGAAATTAAAAAAATTAAAGAAATTAATAATGAAAATTATAATAGTGTTTTTATTTATTGTAAAACACCAATTGAATTAATTGAACAAAGATTAGGTGGAAGATATCATTTCTATGAAGAAAATGAATCAGAGTTATTAGAGAAATTAAATATTAAATCTCATCAAGAACCTTCCTACGAAATTTATGATCTCTTGGAAAAAGAATTAATTTTTAATCAAACTTTAGATACAACTTCAATTAAACAAGCTTGTCCAAGTTTATTGGCTTATTTTAATATTTATTTTAGTGTTCCATTCCCAATACCATCAAAGAAATAACTAAATAAATAAATAAATAAATAAATAAATAAATAAATAAATAAAACATAATAATAATCCTTATAAGGTTTTATTTTATTTTTTTCATTTACTTCAATTTTCACTTTTTTGTAATATATATAACTTTTTTATTTTTTTTTTTTTTGTTTTTTTGGGTTGGATGGCAGATTTCAAAATAGTGTGTGATAGATTTTTAGGTTAGCGTCCTTTTGAAAAAAAATAAAAAAAAAATAATAAAAAAAATAAAATTTGATTTTTTGAGATATCAATTTAACAAAAAACGCAAAGAAATTTTAATTTTTTTTGAATTAATTTTTTTTCTCAAAATTTTTTTTTTTTGCACCAAAAGTCACACATTAAAATTTTTTTTTTTTTTTTTTTCTTTTTCTCAAAGTTAATAATATATAAACAATAAACAGTTATATTTGTAAAATAGAAAGAAAATAAATAAATAATATAAAGATAAATAAAATATAATAAATAAAATGGGTCATCATCATCATCATCACGGCGGTCATCATCACCATCATCATGGCAGTGGTCACTATGGTGGAGGCGCAGTTTTAGTTACACCAGTCGTTACACCAATTCCAGTAGTATATGGATCAAGATCATCATCATATTGTCCAAGATCAATGACAATAGCTTATGTACTTTGGTTCTTTTTTGGTATTTTAGGTTTTCATAGGTAAATTTTTTTTTTTTTTTTAGTACTAAAAAAAAAAATAACAACAATAAAAAATATTAATTTTTTTTTTTTTTTTCCAATTATTAAAAGATTATATTTGGGAAGAGTTGGAACATTCTTTTTATATTTCTTTACAGCAGGTGTATTTGGTTTAGGTTGGTTATTTGATGCATTTTATACTCATAAAATGGTTAAACATTATAATGAATGTGAATTCTCAAAATCATGCATTGGTCAAGGGGTAGCTACAACTGTTCCAATTTATCAAAGTGAAGGTGCTTATCCAACCTATCAACCAGTTCCACAACAATCACCACAATTCTATCAACCACAACCACAACAACCACAACAACCACAATACCAACCACAATATCAACCATAAAATTATAAAAAAATTAAAAATAAAAATAAAAATAAGTAATCTTCTACATGTATATAAATATAAAAATAAATAAATATTTTCAAATATTATTTTTTTAAAATTTTTAAAATGATTATCTTTAATTTTAAAAAAAAAAAATATCAACAAAGATTGATTTCTTTTTTTTTCTTTCTTTTTTTTATTATTTTTTTTTTATATTATTATATTTTTTTTTTTTTTTTTTTTTTTTTTATTTATTTTATTGTGGATGACACCTATTAACTGATTGATCAGGAACATCATTTCTAAAATCTGGACTACTAGTTGTTCTAAAGTTATTATGACTATTTGTTCTAAAGTTATTATTACTATGAGCTCTCATTTGATTATGACTTGAAGTTCTATAATTATTATAACCTCTTCTCTTTTTATTTGATTTAATATCATCATCATCATCATCATCAGAATTATTATTTTTATTATCAGCATCACTGTTACTACTTTTATCATTAATTTCATCATCATAAGATTCTTGAACTATTGTTTCACTAGTGATCTTTACAGTAGTTGGTGATGAACCTTCACTTGTACTAACACCATCAGTTGTACAATTATCTTGTGTTGCTTGCATTTCCAATCCTTTCTCTAGATCGGCTTGAGGCAAGTGAATTGATTTAGTTCTTTCTACTGCTTTATCCATTTCTGAGGTCCAATCAACTCTGAAAATAATTATAATTAAAATGACACAAATTGAAACCAAACCAACACATAAACCCCACCATAAACCTTCTACACCTTTATCTAATGGGAATGCAAATACAGCAGATAATGGAATTGAGATAGCGTAGAATGCAACGAAATTACAAACTGCACCAGTGATAACTCTACCCATACCTCTAACTACACCTTGAAAAATGGTTTGACCACCATCAAAAATTTGAAAAAGTGCAGCAATTGGTAAAATTCTTGCAACAGTTTTGACTACCTCTTCTGAATCCGAATAAATATAACCAATTACATGTCTACATGTATATTGAATGATCGCTATTATACCCATAAAAATCAATGCAATGATAAATGCCATCCAAGATACTCTCTTGGCCATTGATTCTTTTTTACTACCCAACAATTGACCGACACGAACTGATGTCGCAATTGAAATACCGCTTGGGAATTGATAAGTTAATTGAGTGAAATTATATGTAACTGAATGAGCGTCCAATGGTACATTAGCAGGACCTAATAAACCAGCTAAAATCGTTAAAACTTCGAAACCAATTGCCTCTGAAGCATGTTGAATTGATGCAGGTCCACCCAATTTCAAATATTCTTTAAAACCTTGTAAACTTAGACATTCTCTTTGCCAACCAAACCATGTCTCATCATGAAGTTTCCAAATTTTAATTATTGCCAACATCAAAAAAAATGCTAAGATTCTAGAGATTGATGTAGCTAATGATGCACCTTTATATGAGAAATCTCCATAGTTTTCTCCAACAAATAAAAAGTTAAATAATACATTGAATGCGTTCATAATGAAACCAACAACAATTGATGGCCACATTACACCTTGACATTGTAAATACTTTTGAAGTACATTGGTTTGAAGATAAAACCAAAGTCCTGGTAGTAAATATAAAGAGTATTGTTGTGCATAATATGATACGTCACTATCTTGTCCAACTAATAATAAAAACTTTTCAGTTATACACCATAATGCTGTAACTATAAAAAATGATATACTTGATACAATAGACGCTCTTTGTAATGTTAATCCAACTAATGGTAAATTATTTGCACCAAATGATTGAGATACCAATGTATCCATAGCATTGGCTAAACCAGTAGCTAAACTCATTGTACAATATGTCCATGTATTTGATAATGCAACACCAGCTAATTGATCTGCACTTTGTTTACCCTATATAAATAAAATATTTCAATTAATGATCGGAAATAATCAAAAAAAAATATTTTCGGATGCGAAAAGGTGAAAAAAAAAAAAAAATAAAAAAATAAAATAAAAAAAATTTTGTGAATGGTGTGTGGTCACTAGTTTTTCAAGAAAAAATCTTTTTTTTTTTTTTTTTTTTTTTTGTTGATATTTTTTTTTTCAAAATATCTTGTAAAAAATTTGTAAAAATTTGAGGAGGCAATCATTGGGTAAAAGAAAAAAAAAAAGTGGTTTGGTGATGGAGTTGTTTGTATGTGGTAGAAAAAAAATTAAAAAAATAATAATAATAATAATAAACTTACCACAAAGATTAAATTTACGAATAAATAAGATACATTATTTAATAAATTTGATATAATTAATGGTATTGACCACTTTAAAAGAATTATTAATTCTTTTTCACTTAATTGATATTGTTCCTGTAAAAATGATAAACTTTTTTTTGAGAAGATTTTAATTTCTTCAAATTTACCCATTCTTCAAATTTGATTATTATTTACTATTTTTACAATTTTAATTTTACTTTAATCCACTTTGAATTTTATTTTTATTTTAAATTATTGAATAATTGATTGATTTTTTTTTTTTTGATCGCTTATTAAATTTTATATACAAAAAAAAAAAAAAAAAAAAAAAAAAATGGGTGATTTAAATTTTATTATTTACAAATTTATAAATATATAAAGGTGAAAAACAAAAAAAAGAAAAAAAAAAAAAAAAAAAAAAGGTAATTTATTGTTTAGTAATAATAATCAACCAAAATCCATATGTAAAATATATATAATGAATATGTTTTAAAGTTGAATTAAAAGAAATATAAAAAAAAAAAAAAAAAAAAAAAAAAAAAAAAAAAAAGTAAAAAAAAAAAGAAAAAAAAAAATAAGCTCGAAATCAAATGATTTTTTTTAAAAAAAAAAATAAAATGTGAAAAAAAAATGAAAAATAAAATAAATCAGTACACCGACAAAAAACAAATATCTTGTCAAAAGGAAAAAAAAAAAAAAGAAAAAAATAAAAGAAAAAAATTAAAAAATCAACATGATTTTTTAATCATTTTTTTTCAACCTTCTAAATTTATAACAAGCACGAAGGTTATCATTTAATTTTCGGTTAGTGGCCACGTTTTAAACACTGGATAACACTTCACTTTTTTTCTTTTTTTTTTTTTTTTTCATTTTTTTAAAATGTCGTAAATTTTTTTTTATTTACTTAATACTCCAAAATCCTTTAAAAAAAAAAAAAAAAAAAAAAAAAGAAACATCCAATTATCCTTTTTTAAAAAAGGAAATGATTTTTTTTTTCCTCTTTTTTTTTCCTCTTTTTTTAAGATTTTTTTATCATAATTAAATTGTACTGAGTTTAATTTCAGTGAAAATACAAATCTAAAATATCTCAAAACCGCAGTTTCAAAGTTTTTCTGATTCTTTCATCCAAATTAATAAAAAAAAATGAAAAAAAAATGAAAAAAAAAAAAAAATGAACTCATTGTGGTTCTTATAATTCTTTGTTATAAGATTTTTTATTTTATTTTATTTTATTTTATTTTATTTTTTTTTAGATTTTTAAACCAGTTTTTTAGAACTGGTTTCCTCCAAAAATGTTTTACTATTTGACCATAAAAAAAAAAAAAAAAAAAAATTAAAAAAAATAAAACTAAATCTTCACATTTGGTTTTTTTTTTTTTTTTTTTTAATTAAAACTTTTACTTTATAATTATTACCATTTTTATTTTTACTAAACGATAAAACAATTTTTTTGAATAATTTGTTAATTTAAAATTTGATGAAGCTCTTTATTGTTGTTTTTTTACATTGTTAATTATTTTTTTTTTTTTATTATTTTTTTTTATTATTATTTTTTTTTATTATTATTTGTTTTTTTTTTTTATTTTTATTTTTTTTTTGAAAAGAATAAAACTATTGCTTATTATTTAATATTTTACTATTTTATTATTACTATTCAATGTTAAATTGGTTATTATTACTTATTATTAATTTAATCATGTTCAGGACCAGTAAGTGGAATACTAGAATAGGAATATGATAAACCTTTACGTTTTTTTTGTTCTTTCTTTAATACAGTATTCATAGCTTCAGAGATAGCAAGATAACAAAATCTATATTGATCTCTGGTTTGAACCATACCTGGTCTTTCATTTCTCATCTCCACAACTAGTTTTGGTAAATTTATTGATGGTGCTTGTTTCTTTTCATCATAATGTTTTGCAAATTTAGCTACAATACTGTGAATGGCTACAAATGTACCTGATCTACCAATACCGGCACTGCAATGAACCACAATTGGTCCACTTCTCTTCTCATTATCTACAAAACTGACAAACTTTAAAAATCCAGTTGTTGAAACTGGTGTACCATGATCTGGCCATGTTGTATATTGAAAATGGTAAATCTTCCTTGTTTTATTATCCTAATAATAATTTTTAAAAAAAAAAAAAAAAATTCAGTATTCTTTAATTAAATTTCAAATGTTTGTGTAAATGATATGATAAATACATTTAAATTTTCCAATGTAAATTCTCTTCTAATTAAAATATCGGGTATTGTTATACTATTATCAAACCTAACTATAAAATTTCCATATCTTTCCTCATCTTTATCTGGCCAATATTTATCACATTTTGTTTTAAAATTTTCCTCCTCTCTAGTTAACATTACAATAATATTACTATTTTGTTCCCAAATCATTTTCCAAAAATCAACGATTGTGTTAAGTAAAGGTCCTTGTGTACATATATAGGTTCCATTCTAAAAATAGAAAAAAAAAAAATGTTTTTAGTAAAAAGATATTTGTTTAGCCTCTGTATGTATTTATTATTAATATTATTATTAAATAGAAACATACATTTATAAAACTAGCATTAATATAGTCAGATGGAGTGGTGCTCTCATCACCACTTCCTCCATGATCCTCCTCATCACTAGAATTATTTGTTACATCACTTTGACCTGAACTTCCTATACTATTTCTTTTAATTCTTTTCTCATTATTGTTATTGTTATTATTATTATTATTATTATTATTATTATTAATATTATTATTACTATTATTATTTATTATCTCATCCTCATTATCATCATCATCATCATCATCATCTATATTTATTTTAACTCTTGTTTCTTCAACTATTTTTAGATGAAAATAAAAAAAAAAAAAAATAAAAAAAAAAAAATTAGTGACCAAAAAGTGTGTTTGGTATATAGAATAAATAAAATGGTACCTACAAGGTAAAACATTGGAATATCTATTTTTAAGTTTATTGTTTGGTTGGAGTGCTGATCTAAATTTATCTGTTTCAAGTGCTCTCAATTCAGTTTTTTGTAAAACAAACTAAAAAAAGGAGGAAGAAGAGGAGAAAAGGAGTGATGATTTTTTTTTTTTCCAAAAATGGATGGAATACATCAAATTATAATTAATAAAATATTCACTTTATACCACTCTATAGATATTGATATAAAAGTGGATTGTATATATTTTT
>CM069765.1:4175000-4212500 GCA_036169595.1 Dictyostelium firmibasis | reverse complement strand
AATTTTTTCTATAAACCACATACAATTCTTGCTTTAGTTATAGCAGGTATAGTTACAATTTATTTTGCATTCACAAAAGAGCAATCACAAGTTAATAGTGTTAAAACGTAAATATATAAATATAGAATTAATTAATTAAAATAACAACATTTGTTAATTTTTATTGTTATTGTTATTTTAACCTTTTTTTTTTTTCTTTTTTTTTTTTTTTTTTTTAAAAAAAAGTGGTATTTTAGCATCATGTGCTGCATTTTTATTATTTTCAATGTTACAAATGAGAGATGGATTATTTATTAGACCACATCCAGCATTTTGGAGGGTAGTAATGGGAGTTGGTGTATTATATTTATGTGCATTAGTATTTATGTTGTTTCAATCAGCTGATGATGCACGTATCATTATGAAACATATTGATTCGAAATTGGGCGAACCATTACCAGAGAGATCATACGCTGACAATTGCGACCTTTACACACCAAATAATCCAGAATCGAATTTCGTAAACTTGAAACATACCGTCAACGATGAATTCATTTGGGCTCATTTCTTGGGTTGGTGGGGTAAAACTTTACTCTTACGTGATTATCGTCTTTGTTGGGTTTTATCAATTTCCTTTGAAATTTTAGAATTAACTTTTGCTCATCTTTTACCAAATTTCCATGAATGTTGGTGGGATCATGTAAGTAAAACTTAAATTTAAAAAAAAAAAAAAAATTTTGATCTTTTTTTCCCAAAATTTCGACACCTTTTTTTTTTTTTTTTCCCTCGAATATTAATAATTTAATTTAATTTTTTAGATTATTTTAGATATTTTAGTATGTAATGCATTGGGTATTTTGATGGGTTTATTAACAATTAGATATTTACATATGAAAGAATATAATTGGGCAGGTGTTGAACAACCAAAATCAGATGAAAAAAAGAAATCATGGTATAATCCAATAACATTATTAAAACAATTTACACCACAAACTTTAGATACTTACAATTGGGAGATTTTATCATCTTGGAAGAGATACTTTGGTGTTATTCTATTGGTAGTTTTAATTTCAATCGTTGAATTGAATGCATTCTTTTTGAAAACTTTGTTATGGGTACCACCACCAAATCCATTAAATGTTTATCGTTTATTATTATGGTGCTTAATTGGTACCCCTGGTTTACGTGAATATTATCAATTTGCAACTGATGGGTAATTAATTAATTAATTTACTTGGTTTTTTTTTCAATATTTTCTATTTTGCCATTATGCTAATATATTTTTATTTTTTATTTTTTTTATTTTTTATTTTTTTTATTTTAGAAAAACTAAAAAGTTAGGTACAATGGCATGGATTTGCATTGCAAATGTTTTCATTGAAGTTTTAATTTGTGTTAAATATGGTGGTGCTATGTTTTGGCAAATCCCAACACCACCAGAGGTTAAGTATCCATGGATCATTGGTACTTCAATCTTTACAATTGGTTCCTTTTTTTATTTTGCAGTTTACAAAAAATCACAACCAAAAGTAAAATCATGTTAGTTAAAAATAAAAATTAGTAATAATAAAAAAAATTAAATAAAGATCAATTTAAAATTATTTGTGTTTTTTTTTTTTTTTTTTTTTTTTTTTTTAAAAAATTGTTTTTAAAGCGAATGTTGCAACAATGTTTATTATAATTTATTGCCTTATTTTTTTTTTTTAAATGGATATATAATTTTTTTTTTTGATTGCTTTTTTTTTTTTTTTTGAATTTTTACATTTGTTTTCCAAAGTCTATTGGTTTATTTCCATAAAGCATGAACAACACTTCCAATACCATTTCCAAATCCAAGGGTAATAAGACCAGCTGACATGACAATGGTAGCAGCACCAACTAAAACTTTGCTAAATACTAATTTTATTTTAAAATTACAGAACATTAATATCCAATCTGAATTTGAAACAATATTTAACTCTTTTTTTTCTTTTTTTTTATTCTATCTATATATGAACCCCTCCATAGGTCATGAAATTAAAAAAATTATAATATATATAAAAAAACATACCTCTTAAACCTTTGTTATAAATGTAATCATTAATAACAGCTTCCATACCTAAATAAAAATGTACTGGGATGGCAACACCAAGGGCAACATCTGTGGCTAATGATAAATTAGTACCAAAGGCAAAGAGTGTTGGTGGGAGACAAGCAGCAACTAAAATTGTACTGTAATGGAATATTTTATAGTTGGCAATTGCTTTTGCTGGATCTGGTAATTTTTGGTTTGGTGCTAATTGTGATTTGTTTGAGGTTGAATATGAAACGTTTGAGAAAATGCTCATAGAGCCGAAAACTGGGGTTGAGGAATTGAGACTGTAAGCATTTGTATTTTTTGTAGTCAATGTTGATCTTGGTAAGAAACCTGTAAATTGTGATATAATTGCTGGTTGTAAAATTTTACCTGCTCTAATCATTCTTTTTTTTTTTTGTTTTTTTTTGTTTAAAAAAATATTTTGGTGTGAAACAAATGAAATATAGAAAAAAAATAAAAAAAAAAATGAAAAAATTTGAAAAAAAAAAAAAAAAAATAAAATAAAAAAAAAAATAAAATAAAAAAAAATAAAAAAAAATAAAATAAAAAAAATAAAATAAAATATATAAAAAAATTTAAATAAAAAAACTAAATGAAAAAAATTAAACAAAAAAATAAAATAAAAAATAAGCAAAACAATTATTAGTTATAACTATATTTATTATTATTATTTTATTATTATTTAACATTGTGGCTCAGCATCTGGTTGATTTTGTGGTAAAGCTTCGATAAATTCTGGAATGGTTAAAAGGTATTGATTTACACGAGTAATGTTTGGATAAGGTGTCATATCAACATTGAATCTATTTGCATTATAAACTTGAGCTGGTAAACAGAGGTCAGCAAAGCTAACACTATCACCAACACAAAATTTACCACTATGTTTCTCTAATAATTTCTCCAAACCATTGAATCCATTTGTAATGATGGTACGTGCCCATTCTGCTTTCTTGGCTTCATCACCACTATATTGACCGACTAATCCTAAAATCTTTAAATTTTGAAGTGGTTGAATATCTGATCCAATAATTTGCATCATTTGTCTTGCAATTGCACGTTCATATGCTCCGTTTGGCATAAGTGGATTCTCTGGATGTGTTTCCTCCAAATATTCTAAAATTGCTAATGATTGTCCAATTATATGTCCATCAATTTCTAATGTTGGAATCTTTTTAAAAATAAACATATTTATAAAAATAAATAAATAAATAATAAATATAAAAATAATAATTATAAAAAATAAAAAAACATACTGCTTTCATTGGATTTATCTTTGAATATTCTTCAGTTTTTTGTTGACCACCATCTTTAAGTAAATGAATTGCTTTATATTCATATTTAATTTTTTTATAAGCAAGTGCTACTCTAACTCTCCATGAACATGATGATCTCCAATATGAATATAATACAGTTTTATTTTCACTCATTTTCGTTTTTTTTCTTATTTTTTTTTTTATAATTAAACTAAATTAAAATTTCAAAAGCTTTTATTATTAAAAAAAAATAAAAAACAAAAAAAGAAAAAATTAAAAAATTTTGAAATTAAAAAAAAAAAAAGTAAAAACAAAAAAAAAAAAATAAAAAAAAATAAAAAAAAAATATAAAAAAGTAAAGTATAATTTATATAAACCAAATGGAACAAGCTTCTATTTGAAAAAATATCTAAAAGATAAAAAAAAAAAAATTGGAAAAGTCAAAAATAAAAAAAAGGAAAAAACAATTAAAATAATAAAATATTTGCAAACTATTAAAAGAAATTAGTTATTCAAATTAAAATTTTATCATTTTTTAATAAGGTTCTTCTCTAATTGATAAAGGATAATTGTTTTTATTTGTAAATAATTTTATTTTTTTTTATTTTTTTTTATTTTTTTTTAATTTGAATTTATTTTTCTATTTTTTAAATTTTTAAATTTTTTTTAATTTTTATTTAATTTTTTTTTTTTCTGTTCACCAAAATTGCATAAACCAATTATATGCACATATATTAAAGAATGACAGAATCACCAATTGTGTTAGATGTCGAAATTAGAAATTGGGTAGTAATACCGATTTTGATTGTATTATTTATTGTTAGTGCATTAAAATTAAATATTTCAAAGATTATGCAAATTAATTCGGGTAAACCACAAGATGTCGAAAAAACTATGCAAATGTAACAATACAAATCAAATATTCATTATTATTAGTCCAAGGATATCCTTACTAATTTATTATTTTTATTTTTATTTATTAAAATTATTTTTTTTGAAAAAAAATAAAAAATAAAGGCAAACAATTAATAGAGTTAGAAGATTAGTATCATTTTATAATAGAATACCACAAAGATCATTTTTTATTAGAAAATCATATTTATGTGGTACAACAGGATCAAAGACTAATAAAGGTATATTGAGTTCGATAGCACCAGTTCAGGAGGATTCAAATCCAATGAATATGATGTTTGCAAATTCAATGTTCACAGATCCATCGGGTATAACCGATATGTTAAAGGGTAATATAATGCATTTGATACCACAAGTTACAATGATGAGTTGGGTTAATCATTTCTTTAGTGGGTTTGTAGCATGCAAACTACCATTCTTCCCATTGACAATTCGTTTCAAAACTTTCCTTCAAAGAGGTATTGAAATGGGCTCATTGGATGTATCATATGTTAGTTCATTGAGTTGGTATTTTTTATGTTGGTTTGGTTCCGAAGGTATCAATGCTATCCTTTTAGGTGACAATATGGTTTCTCCGGATGCTCAATTCCTTCAATCTACCATCGAATCAGGTCCACCAACTCAACAAACTCCAATTCACAAAATTTATGCCTCTGAAAAAGAAAATATTGAAATGATTCGTTACGATTCAATAATGACAAATATTGAAGATAGATTTTTAGATAATATTCAAAAGAAAACTTCTTTTGATTTTAATCAAATTAATAAAAATACAATTAATAATAATAATAATATAAATAATATAAAACCAAAACCAATTAAATCAAATTTATCAAATTCAAAACAATCAAAAAGAATATCTTATCAAAAACCATCTTCTTTAATAAAATAAATTTAATGAAAAAAAAAAAAAAGAAATAAATTTGAAAATATTTTTTAATATTGTAACCACTTTTCTCACTTTTTTCACCACTTTCGTTTTTTTTGTTTTTTTTAATTTTTTAAAAAATGAATTTTTTTTTTTTTTTTAGTATTAATAAAAAAAAAAATAATAAAACTAAACAAAAAAAAAAAAAAAATAAACAAAAATAAAATAAAGAAAAAAACCTAAATGCTTATAAATCCATATATACCAAGTAAAAAAAACAAAAAAAGGTCACAAAATCCCACCACAAATTCTTTTTTAACACCTTCACCACCTAAACTAACAGTTCAACCACAAGAAAATGAAAGGGATTTACAAATAAAAAAAACTTATGAGAACTTTTATACAGAATTTCCAACACTTAAAGAAATATATCGCAATAGTACTAAAAATAATAATAATATAAATAATACTAATAATAGTAATGGCAGTATTAATAATAATAATAACAATAATAATAATAATAGTAATATAAATAATGACGATAACAATTGTAATATAAATAATGATAACAACAATAATAATAATAGTAATAATAGAAATATAAATAATGATGATAATAATAATAATAGTAATATAAATATTAATATAAATAATAATATAAATTATAATAATAATAATAATAATAATAATTTAAATAATAACAATAATAATACTAATAATAATTTAAATAATAATAGTTTAAACAATAATAATAATAGTAATAATTTAAATATTAATAATAATAATAATATTATTAATAATAATAATAATATTAATAATAATAATAATATTATTAATAATAATAATAATAATAATTTAAATAATATAACGACAACTACCACAACAACATCAACTTTGACAGGAACAAATTCTACAACAACAACAACCACAACAAATACAATAAATAATGATAAATATTTTAAAAAGAATTTAGAAGGTATTAAATCAAAGATAAATCAAAATTTCAAAGAAATATGTGAAAAAGAATTCTGCAATTGTGATAGTAAATTTATAGCATGTTATTGTGAAACTGCAAAGTTAAGAGCTAGACAATCACCAGAGTCACAACGTGAGATGGAAAAGTTAACAGAGTTTAAAGAGAGTTTTAAAGATCCTTCTATTAATTGGAAGAAAAGAGATATTCTGTACTATTGTTTCATTCAAAGGGATAACGAAGTTCCATTAATTTGGGAGTTTATTCAAAACATTTGTCTCTACTACCGACTATCATATGGTGCGATGTTAGATATTGGTTGTGGTCTAGGTAGAATGTTTTCAGAGTATGATCGATCAAAGTTTGAAATCATTGAAGCATTCGAACCTGACCAAGACTACTATAACTTTGCCTATGATTACTCAAAGAATACTTGTGATCGTGTCGATGTGTATAGAGTTGGTTTCTTGGATATGAATATAACTGAACGATATGATATGATCATTAGTATTCATGGTCCATTACAATATCTAAATAAATTGGATGATAGAATCACTGCAATGAAAAAACTCTATGATGCTTGTAAACCAGGTGGTATCGTATTGATCGATATCTCCAATTTCATGTCTGGTCTTTCAAATATATTGAATAGTAAACAACAGAAAATGTTAATCAATGGAAGTCAGGTTGTTAGAACTAGTACCGTTCATACCGATACCTTCAATGGTCTTTGGTGTGTTGATGATATTTTTTATTCTATTGGTAATGAATCTTCTTATAGTGGTACTGATTCCAATGGAAAGGTCACCAATAATAAAAAACTACAAATAGAGGATGACAGTGTTCACTATAGTAATGGTCATTTAATGGTTGAGGAATTAACCTTTGCAATAATTTCGAAATCTGAACTCGAACTACTCTTTATCTCCTCTGGGTTTATTAATATAAAATATAGTTCACATTGGGATTTCAATTCATTCTTAGAAGATGGTGGAAAAATTAATCAACAAGGTGCCCGTATTATTATGATTGGCCAAAAACCTCTTTTGCAATAATTTTTTTTTCTCTTAAAATGACTAAAAAAAAATAAAATTAATTAAAATGTAAAACATGTTGTAAAGTTTTTTTATTAAAAAAAAAAAAATTAAAAATTTTATTAAAGAAACTCCAAGTTTAATTAACAATTGAGATTAAAAAAAAGATCATAGTCAATTTTTTTTTTTTTTTTTTTTTTTTTGTGGATTGATTCTTATTGCATGAATTAAATGAGTATGGTAGTAAGAAGAAACTCTATCTAAAACCAAAATAAGATTCTACACCATCATCGTCGCTATCTTCATCATCACTATCATCATATTGTCGATTAACATAAACTCTTGCTCGATTGTAATTGGCATTATATTCTTCATCACTATCTTCATTACCATTATTTCTAATATTATCATAATCATCGTCATCATCATCGTCATCATCATCGTCATCGTCATCGTCATCGTTGCCATGGTCATCTTGATCAAAACGAATGTTATTTTCATTTTCATTAGTGTCTCTACTTATATCCATATTTTCTTCAATATTATTATTGATAGTATTGTTAGCGCCTTCATCATCAGAGTCTAGTGTGATTGGGTCACTTGAAGAATTACCTTGAGTTTGATACCTTCTTTGTTGATGTTGATGTTGTTGTTGTTGATGTTGTTGTTGTTGTTGTTGTTGTTGTTGTTGTTGTTGTTGTTGTTGTTGTTGAATACGATGAAGAAGAAGAAGATGGTGTGGATTGTGATGACGATGATGGTGATGATGATGATGGTGATGGTGATGGTGCGATGGTTGATTACCAACATTAAAATGAAAAAGAATGTGATGAAGTAAAAAGTCTCTAAAATGGACATGAGAAAGATTATTTGAAGAAAATATTAAACCAAGATCTTCTTCATCTTGAATTATATGTGGGTTGTTTTGTAGGCCATCATGTTGTGGATATCGTTCGCGATAATGATTTCTAATGTTTCTAATAAATTCGGATGGAATTTGACGATGAAAACCATTTGCCTCCATGTATAATCTATTGTCTGCTAAAATGAAACGGTTTGTAGGTCTGTCGTCTCTCTTGTCAACTTTTTTTACTATGGTGGTTAGTCTTTGTTTCATTTCGCCTCCAAACTTTATAATTTGTTCAAACGGTTCCCTACAAAGTGGACAAATGGTTGCTGTCTCACCCCATTTCTCTATGCAAGAGAAACAGAATATATGAGGACAATCTAGCTTTCCACAAATAGTATCTTTTGTTAAATCTTCTAAACAAATTCCACATGTTATATCTTTGATATTAAACTCTGGCTCAGGTAACAATTTTTTCTTCTTTTTTTCTAATTTTTTACTTGCTCTTGATCTTGGTTTTAATTTAAATAGTTCTTTTTCGTCTTTTTCATCTTCTTCCTCTTCTTCTTCTTCTTCTTTTTCTTCTTCTTCTTTTTCTTCTTCCTCGTCTTTTTCTTCTTCATTGTTATTATCAATATTATCAATATTATTTAATAAATCTCTTCTACTTCCACTTCTACTTCTACTTCTAGTAATGGAAGTTGGTATTGATGTCTCATTTGTAGTTGTAGTGGTCGTGGTAGTGGTAGGTCTGTTTGGTGTTGAAGTAGTCATATGTGAGGACAAGAACGTTGAAGGTTGCAAACCAAATCTATCAAATCTTGGAGGTAAGGTACTATCCATCGAACGAGATCTTATTGTTGTTGGAGTAGAGGTTGGGTTGGAGGTTGGGGTAGAGGTTTTATTATTTACAGTGTTACTATTTTTATTTACAATTTTATCTATATTTACATTTTCATTCTCTGTTTCATCTTCATTTTCATTATCACCATCATTTTCATTACCACCATTTTCATATTTACCATTACTATTGTTAAAATTATTTCTATTATTAGCTATTAGTGTTGTTCTTGACCTAGTTATTATTGGCCGTTCTATAGAGGAAAGTGTTGGGTTGGTATGCACCGAAGAGTTAGTGGTATTGTTGAGTCTATCCTCAAGTGTTCTTTTAAATTGAGCTAATGAATCCGTATTCCCATCACGACTATTATTTGAAGAGGATCTTCTTGTTGGTAGTACATTCGTTACCATTATTTTTGTATATATGTATTATTTATTTGTAAATAAAATAATAATTTAAAAATAAATATAAAAAAAATAAAAAAAAAACTGTTCTTTTTTAAATTTGGGAAAAAAAATCTCTAGTTCTTTTTACTATAACTTATTATTACTATTTTCTTTTATTTTATTTATGTGTTTAATTTATTAAAAATGTTTTGATTTATAAAAAAAAAAAAAAAGAAAAGGAAAAAAAAATAAACTATTTTCCTTTTTTTTTATTTCTTTTTTATATTTATTAAATTTATTTTTTACACATAAAACAAGATTCAATTACATGTAAAATATTATTATCTGCTTTTTTTTTTTTTTTTTTTTTTTTTTTTTTTAATTAAAATAAAAATAAAAATAAAATAAAATAAAATAATAAAAAAAAATATTTTAAAAAACAACATATTGAAAAAAAAAAAAAAATAAATAAAAAAAAAAAATAAATAAAAATAAAAAAATAAAAAAAAAATTAAATTAAAAAAAATAAATAAAAATAAAAAAAAAATTGAAAATTTCCACATATAATCGAGTAGAAGAGTTATTGAAAAAAAAAAAAATTTATTAGAGTTCTAATTTTTAAATTAAGTTCAGATTTTAATTTATTTTTATTATTATTTTATTTTTATTTTATTTTTTAAAAATAATACCTTCTTTTAATGATACAATTTTTAAACCCTGTTTTTTTTTTTTTAATATTAGCCATTTTTTTATTACTTTTTTTTTTTTATTTAATTTCCATTTATTTTTTTTATTATTTTATCACATTTCTTTTCTAAGATGGATAGATCCCAAAATAAATTCAATCATCAAATTCAATCATCAAATTCTACATTCTTATTAAAGAAAAAAAAAAAAAGTTTTTAACTTATTCAAGACTTGTTTAAGTTTTTATAATTTAATTAGTTTTTTATTTTTTTGGAGATAAAAATATTCAAATAAAAAAACTGAAAAGATTATTAAAATTATTTGAGCGTATCAAAGCTGTGTTTAGAAAGAAAAAAAAAAATTATAGTGTATTTTCATTGACCAATCTATTAAAACATTTGACAGTTGTTGATTTTTTTTATAATTTTCTGTTATGTTATAACATTTCTTTTAATTTTTTTTTTTTTTTTTATTTTTTTTTTAAAAAAAAAAGTATCGGTTTTATTTAAATTATACTATTTGTAATTATATTTTGTATATTTTTGTTTTTGTTTTTGTTTTTTTTTTGTTATTAATTTTAAAATTTTTTTTTTTCATTATTTAATTATTTGATGGAAGAGATGGAAGATGTAATGAAGATCTATTTGTACCTCTGACAATATCAACAAGATCAGTTTCTCTTTTTTGTTGACTAAATTCTTTGAGAGCATTAATTACAACCAATTTCTTATGAGTTTGTCTAACGATTTGCCAACCTCTACCAACGTGAGTTGGTTTATTTAAATTTACAAGATTTGAGGAGGAAGGAATTGGAGTATTGATATCTTGAGAGTTTACACTAGCACCAACTGATGCTTTTCTATTAACCAATGGTGAAACTTCATCATTAATTGGTGGAGTTGATTCGCCAGAGGTTGGATAATCCTTTGAGATTGGACTGTGTTTGGTATTATTGTTATTATTAGTACTACTTCCACTTGCACCACTTAAAAGATTTGAAGATGATGGATTTGGAGATGGAGGAGTATAAATAGCTTCAGAGTGTACTGGAATCTCATTCTTTACAACTGGTTCACTAATTGGAATCTTTCTTAATAAAAGACCAACTGGTAATGATATAGCACCAACAACTACACAACAAATCCATTCGATAATGTAAAGAGAATCTGTTGAAGTTGCTTGACCACCAAAAGTGACGAAAATAATTTGAACACCCAATGTAAAGATCATTACAGCTATGAAAATTGGATTATTGAAAAAGTTTTTAAATGGATTAGTTCTATTACCTAATACACGAGCATTGATTTCATTAAATAGTTGAAGGAAAACGAAACAATTGAAAACTAATGTATAATGATGTATACCATTCTTTGTGATTGTAAAATGAGATGGAGTGAAATGATCGAAAATGTTATGACCTTGATAGAGAATTGTGAAAAGTACAGCCAATTGAAGTGCAGCTTGACCAATAATATTCTTCCACATCGAACGAGTGATCAATGGTGCATTCTTACCATTTGGTGGACGATTTAAAAGTTCAGGTGTTGGTGGTTCTGTAGCTAATGCTAAAGCTGCCAATGTATCCATAATAAGATTTACCCAAAGTAATTGTACAGCTGTTAATGGTGAACCTTGACGTGGTTGTTCTCCTTTATCAACTGAACTAGAGGTAGATGATGAAGATCCAGATGTAGATGATGAATCATCTTCAATTACATCACTTGTTAAAGTACCAATGAAAGCGATAGTTACAGCAACCACATTTACAGTCAATTGGAATTGAAGGAATTTACAAATGGCATCATAGATATTACGACCCCATAAAACTGCACGGACTATTGAAGCGAAATTATCATCTAAAAGTACGACATCTGAGGCGGCAATAGCTACTTCAGTACCAGATATACCCATAGAGAAACCTACATTTGCCAACTTGAGAGCTGGACCATCGTTGGTACCATCACCAGTTACAGCCACAACTTCACCTAAATCCTTTAAACGACCAACTAATAATTGTTTATCAGTTGGTGAAGAACGGGCTAATACTTGAAGTCTTGGAAGAATTGCATCCATTTCTGATTGAGAAAGCTCACGGAATTTTGGACCCTCCATACAAAGGCCACCCTCTGTAAGGATACCACAATTACGAGCGATATTTTGAGCGGTAATTAAATTATCACCAGTTACCATACGAACAACAATACCAGCACTTTTGCAAACTTGAACTGCATCTGGTACCTCTGGACGTAATGGATCTTTAATACCAACAATACCAATGAATATTAAATGATTCTCTGGTGGCTCTTTAAAATCACATTCACCATATTGGAAATCTCTATAAGCCAAACCAATGGTACGAAGAGCATCTGATGCGAAATTATTAATTTGTTCCTCAAAGTAAGTTTTAGCTTCAGATATTGGACGAATATTTCCCATTTCATCAATATAACTACTACATTGAGCCAAAATAATTTCAGAAGCACCTTTTGTAAATAGACGAAGTTGTTGATCATGTTTAACCAACACACTCATTCTTTTTCTGGCTGATGAGAAAGGATAAAGTTCTACAACTTCTAAACGTTTTCTAACTTCATTATAATCACAACCAAATATTTTACCAAAATTTAAAAGAGCACATTCAGTTTTTGAACCAATGAATTCCAATTTTCCTTTACTTGAAACACCTTCGTAGGCATTTGAATTAATGGCCATACCATCGGTAAGAATGGTTTGAATATGTTTTGGCATCTTTTGAGCAATACCATCCACTGTTAAAAATGTACCACAGATGGCACCACTAGTTACTGTCATAACATTTTGTGTGAGAGTACCAGTTTTATCGGAACAAATTGTAGTTGCTGAACCCATAGTTTCACAAGATGCTAAATTACGTACTAAATTATTCTCTTTAAACATTTTCATCATACCATATGCCAATGCCATTGTAACAGCCAATGGAAGACCTTCAGGAACTGCCACCACAACGATTGTAATTGCACTAATTACCAACTGTACAATTGGTTGAGCATCTTCACGAGTAATTTCAATATGATGTACCTTTCTTTGAATAAAATACTTTGGAATTGCAATGAGTAACATAAGAACAGCTGCTATCATACCAAAGTAACCAATACGACTTGCCAATACTGAAAGTTTAACTTGAAGTGGAGTATCTTCACTTTCAACTCTAAGACCCATCATAGTTTTACCATTAAATGAATTTACACCTACAGCAGTTACTAACATTGTACCAAAACCTTCAATTACCATAGAACCAGAGATAAGGAATGGATCCATATTCTCTTGTGGTTGACCTTTCTTTATTGGATCACTCTCACCAGTAATTGATGATTCATCACATTTCAATGCATGTCCATCAATGAAAACACCATCGGCACAAAGAATATCACCTGTATCTAATGATATGATATCACCAACTTTTACATCGAATATTGAGATTTGACATTGTTCACCACCACGAATACCTTTGACTTCTTTATCGTTACTTTTATCATTTAACTCTCTAAATCTAGCTTGATTCTTAAAGTCATTCAATGATGTAATACCAACTACTAATATAACTGCTACTAAAATTGCTACACCATCAATCCAACCTGTCTCTGGATGGTCTGATGTATAACTAATCGAACCCAATACAATAGATACTACCGCTGCTACAATTAAAAGTATTAAAATATGATCTGATAATGCATCTAAAACAATTGACCACAATGGTTGGTGTGGTGGATCTGGTAAAATATTTTTTGAATATCTTTTTTTATTAGAAAATAAAAAATAAAATAAAAAATAAAAAAAAGTTAGCACACAATATTTTTTTTTTTTTCATAGTAATGAATCCATTGTTTTTGATCAATCAAAAAAAAAAAAAAAAAAAAAAAAAAAAAACTTACTTTATAACTCTATTATCTTCAGTTGATGATTTTTCTAATGGTAAACCAGTTTTTGTATTTGTTTTTAATTTTGTTGCCAAACCATTAAGTCCACCTAATTCAGCGTATGTATCAAAACCTTTTGGTACATCTACTAATTTTCCTAAGGTCTCAACTGAAACTGGGAATTCATCCTCCATTGAATCTAACATGATAGATTCCATTTCATGTGAACCTGTCATTTTTATATATATATATATTTATATATTTTTTGATATATAATTATTGATGATGAATAATTTATATATGTTTTTTTTTTTTTTTTTATATATAAAAAAACAAATAAAACAAATATAAAATATTTGTTTTTTGTTGTTTTTTGTTGTTTTTTTTTTTTTTTTGTTTTTTAAATGTGTGTGTTTGTGGTTTGTATTATCTTTTTTAATTGAAACAAATATTTATATAAACCTGTTGTGGTTAAAAATTATGATAATAATTAAAAAAATAATTTTAAAAAAATAAAAAAAATAATAAAATAAAAAAATAAAAATAATAATTTTATGTTAGTTTCTTAACTTAGTGCTTGTTATATATATATTTTTTTTTCTTTTTTTTTTTTTCTTTTTTTTTATCTATAAATAATATTATATCGAAATTAAAGAGTAATAAAACAAACATATATATATATATATATATATATATATATATATATATATATATATATATATATATAGGGTGTAGTAGGTTTAAGGTTTTATTTCATATTTTAATTCTATTTAATTAATTTTTAATTTTTTTTAAAAAATATTAAATTTATAATTTATAATTTATATTTATAATAATTTAGTTGGATAATTAAGAGAAAAAAAAAAAAAAAAAAAAGATACATATTTGTATTTTAATCATAAAATAATAAAATACCCAAAAATTGGTGAACATATAAGTCTACAAACAAATATGGTTAATTTATTTTTTTTATGCCAAAAGTCTATTTTTATCAAATAATATATAAAAAAAAAAAAAAAAAAAAAAAAAAAAAAAAAAATAATTTCAATTTTTTTAAAATTTTTTTTGAGAGTTTTCGACTTTTTTTATTTTATTCAACTTTTTGGATTGAAAGTTTGGATTATGAATATGATCGGATTAAGAAACAACAAATAAATAAAAACAAAATAAAAAAAATAAAAATATAATATATTTATGTATGTAATATAATGATTCCAAAATTTTCAAGATTTTCGTGTTTAAGTCTAATTTTTTTTTTTTTTCGATTTTTTTTTTTTTGATTTTTTTTTTTTTGATTTTTTTTTGTTTTTTTTTGGTGTGAAAGTCTATTATTAAATTAAAACAAAAAAAAAAGAAAACACTGATTTAATGGAATAAAATTCAAAAAGTTAAGATTAGTACAAAATTTTACATACAATTTTTTTTTTCACAGAGTTTGTGTTTGTGTTTGTGCTTGTGTAGTTTTATAAAAAAAAAAAAATTTTATTACAACCAAAATAAAAAAAAAAAAAAAAAAAAAAAAAAAAAGATAATTTGGTGAAAAAAAAAAAAAAAAAAATAAAATTAAATTAAAAAAAAAAGGCTGTGTCTTGACACAAAAAATTGCCAACAATCAACTGACATTTTTTATTATTTTTTTTTTTTTTTTCATTAAAAAAAAAAAAAAAAACTTTTTTTTATAAAAAACTAATTGAATAATTTTTAACGGATTTCATTTTTAACATTATTCATTACCAAAACCAGTTATTGCTTCTTTTTTTTTTATTTTTTTTATTTTTATTTTAAAAAAAACAAATAAAAATAATAATCTTTTTTTATTTTTAGGAGGAGGCTCTAACCTCCACAATTGTGTTTTTCCTTCACTAATACACACAAAATTGGGGGACCATCATTTTTAATTTTTTTTTATTTTTTTTTATTTTTTTTTTTTATTTTTATTTATATTATTAATCGTATCGGTACTTACACAAAAGTGTTTTAATTTTGGAGAGGCCTAATTATAATAAAAATATATTTTTTTTTTTTTTTTTTTTTTTTTTTTTTTTTTTTTTTTTTGTGTTTTGGCTTTTAGGATTAACAACACTGTGTTGTGCTTGCACTACACTACACTACACAAACAAATGAATGGTGGATGTGGAATTTAGAAATTTCTTTTTAATAATTAAAATTAATTGATCGGGATTTTAGTTTTTTTTTTTTTTTAGATATAATAAATGAAGTTCTCTTTGCTAAGAGGTTTTTTTTTTTTCTTTCATATTTTTTCTCTTGTTTTTTTTTTTTAATTTTTTTTATTTTTTTTATTTTTTTCTTTTTTTTTTTTTTTTTTTTTGTTCGATTTCTGTTATAAATTCTTTTAAAAATAAAAATATTTTTTTTTAAAGAAATTTTTGAAGGAAATCCCGAATAAATATTTTTATATTTTATTTTTTTTTTTTTTTTTAATATGTGTAAATTGTTTCAAAATATATATTCTAAAATTTTATTTTTTTATTTATTATTATTTTTTTAAAAACCATTTATTGTTTTTATTTTAATTATGCATTTTTTATTCAAATTATATATATATATATAAAATATAAGATCCGTTTACATGATTAAAAAAATATATATTAGTTATGATATCAATAAAAAAAAAAAATTCAGAAAATTAATTAATTAAATTTAAAATATTCTTTTTCTCTTTAATTTAAACAAAGAAATAATTGCAGTAAAAAAAAAAATTTATTAAAAAAAAAACTTTTATAATACTGGGACACCGAGGGTTTTTTTTTTATTTTTTGATTTTTTTTTGATTTTTTCAAAGAATAAAATAAATTTCTCACAAAAATTCGAATTTTTTGATAAAAAAAAGTTTTGACACCTTTTCTCCAAAATGACTCTATTTTTTTTTGGTCCTCTTGAAAGGTAATATGTGTGTTGTATTTATTTTTAAAATAAAATATAAATTAGAATAATAAAAAAAAAAAAAAAAACTAAAATAGTAAAGAAAAAAAAAAAATTAAGAGAAAAAAAAAAAAAAATTAAAATAAAATAAAATAAAAAAAAAAAAAAAAAAATGAAATTAAATATTTCTTTCTTTATTATTTTTTTAAGTCTTATAAAATTTTCTAATTGCAACGATTGTAAAGATTATTATTCACCAGAAGGAAATACTTGTCCTTGTTTATATGATCCATGTGGGTCGGTGCAATGTATTTCTTTTCAAGATGGGAGTTATATGTGTGGTTGCGATATTCCATATGAGGTATTTGATGGTATCACTAAAATGTGTGTTGACAGGGACGAATGTAGTGATGGTTCATCTGGTTGCCTAGGTGGATGCTCAAATCATGAAAATGGGTTTGATTGCACATGTCCAGCTGGACAAAAATTAAATGCTGATGGAAAAAGCTGTGATATAGTCGATCAATGTTTAAATAATGATTGTCAAGGTAGTTGTATTTCATCAGGTAGTACATATTATTGTCAATGCCCTACAGGAACCAAATTAAATGCTGATGGAAAAAGCTGTGACTCAATTGATCCATGTTCTAATAGTAATTGTCAAGGTAGTTGCGTTGCATCAGGTAGTACATATTATTGCCAATGCCCTCAAGGGTCCCAATTAAATGCTGATGGAAAAAGCTGTGATTTAATTGATCCATGTTCAAATAGTAATTGTCAAGGTAGTTGTATTGTATCTGGTAGTACATATTATTGCCAATGTCCTTCAGGATCTCAATTAAATGCCGATGGGAAAAGCTGTGATTTAATTGATCCATGTTTAAATAACAATTGCCAAGGTAGTTGTGTTGGATCAGGTAGCACATATTATTGCCAATGCCCTTCAGGATCCAAATTAAATGCTGATGGGAAAAGTTGTGATTTAATTGACCCATGTTTAAATAATGGTTGTGAAGGTAGTTGCGTTGTATCAGGTAGCACATATTATTGCCAATGCCCTTTAGGAAGCAAATTAAATTCTGATGGGAAAAGCTGTGATTTAATTGATCCATGTTTAAATAACAATTGCCAAGGTAGTTGTGTTGTATCTGGCAGTACATATTATTGCCAATGCCCTTCAGGATCTCAATTAAATGCCGATGGGAAAAGCTGTGATTTAATTGATCCATGTTTAAATAACAATTGCCAAGGTAGTTGTGTTGGATCAGGTAGCACGTATTATTGCCAATGCCCTTCAGGATCTCAATTAAATGCCGATGGGAAAAGCTGTGATTTAATTGATCCATGTTTAAATAACAATTGCCAAGGTAGTTGTGTTGTATCTGGCAGTACATATTATTGCCAATGTCCATCAGGATCTCAATTAAATGCCGATGGGAAAAGCTGTGATTTAATTGATCCATGTTTAAATAACAATTGTGAAGGTAGTTGTGTTGTATCGGGTGGTACATATAGTTGCCATTGTCCAAGTGGTTATTCATTATCATCAAATGGTTATAGTTGTGAAGAAATTGACAATTGTCTCCCAAATAATGGCGGTTGCCAAATGAAATGTAATAATCTAGTAGGAGGTTTTTATTGTTCTTGTGATCCATCTTATTCGTTAAATAGTGATAATAAAACATGTAGTTTAATTACTAGTTGTTCAAACGGAAATGGTGGTTGTGAACAAATTTGTACAGATTCGGGAAGGTCTTTCAATTGTTCGTGTAAAGTTGGTTATACCTTAAATGTGGATAATAAAAATTGTGATGATATCGATGATTGCTCTCCAGTTAGTCCTTGTCCATTGTATTCGAAATGTGAAAATCAAATTGGTTCGTATTTATGTATTGGACCAATAAAACATTTTATATCTTCTATTACACCATCGACAACACTTGGAGGTATTGCTAGTTTTTTTGGAATATTTGGTGATGATCATAACGAGATATCATTGACAATTAGTGGAAAAGATTGCCCAATTACATATATTGGTCCAAATTTAATTAATTGTACAGCACCACCAGGGGTTGGTAAACATTCTGTAAATTTAACTCAAAATAATGTAGTATACATTGGTAATAATATTTATCAATATGAATCTTTAATTAAAGCTTGCCCAAAAAATTGTACAAATGAAAATCAAGGTAAATGCAACACTACAACTGGTGAATGTAAATGTAAACTAGGTTCGGAAGGATTTGATTGTAGTATTAAAGCAAATGGAAATTTAACAACATCAACACCTCCGGAAAATGAGGTCACTGTTGACGATGGTGGTACAAATATCTCAAATCAAGATACCAATTTTAAAATTTACTTTAGAACATTAAAAGAAATTGGTTTCAATGGAAATACTATTAAATCTTTTGAATTACAAGATAAATGGAAATTAGTTTCTTTAAATGTTATAAATGATGATGTTACAAACAGTAATTATGTATTTACTCAAACATTACCAAATACAAATTGTATATTAAAAGTTAAAATTGAACAAGTTAAAAAAGATACGGAATTCACATTTGCCGAAACAACATTCACAGTTTCAAAAGGTTTAATTAAATTTACACTTTCAATCTCAAATTATGAGTATTCTTCATTTTTAAATACCTTAGAGCTTGAAATGCTTTCAGAGGCTGATCAATCAAAAGATAAATCAAACTATAGTAATGACTGTAATATCAAAGATACCGAAATTGAAACTTCAAACGATGAATTGTCGGCAACTTCATTTAATTATATTAGAATCTCAAAAAATAATAAAATTTTAGGTGCAAGATTCATTAACAGAGTTTTATCTGATGGAAAATCAACTTTTTTATCAACAACAATTAAAAATGAAACAAATTCAATTATTGTAGTTTTAAATTTACCACATTGTACAAAAGAGTGTCTTATTGACCCAGGTATGTTTTCTTTTTATAGTTGAATTAATAGATTTATTATAATTAATTTTAAAACTTTTTTTTTTTTCATTTACTTTCAAAAGATTTTTCATTATTAGTTGATCCACAATTCTCTGAATGTGAAAAAACATCTCGTAAATGGGTAATACCAGTTTCTGTAGTCGTTTCGATTTGTGGTTTTGCAACATTATTAGTTCTTGGCTTCTATTTTTATAAAAAGAATACAACTTTTAAACTTCAAATTCTTAAATTAAAGAGAATAAATAAAAATTAAAAAAAAATTGTAATTTATACAAAAGCAAATACTTATTGGAGATTAAGTTTGTTGTTTTTTATTTAAGTACTAATAACTTTTTTACATTAAATAATTTTTAAGTCAAATACAAAAAAAAAAAAGTTATACAAATAAACATAAAAACAAAATTGGTTTTTACTATTAATCCATTTCCAACGTGGAGTAATTTTTTATTTTTTATTTTTTATTTTCTGTAGTTCCTTATTTATACATTCTTTATCAAATACAGTTATTAATAATTGGTTTTGATTATTTTTTTAATTTTTTTTATTTTTTTTTGATATTTTTTTGGTTTTGATTATTATTTTTTTATTATTTAAAACTGTTTGATTCTTCTTCGATTCTAATCTCTTCCATATTGCTCATTACACTTAGTTGAACTTCAATCTCCTCAAAGCAAGTTTTACAAACTCTAACTTTTTTTCCTTGAAGATATTGAGATAAATCTTGAACTGGGCAACAATCGTTACAAAAGATTTTACCACATTTTCTGCAATGATGCTATAAAATAAAAATTAAAAATTAATAAATATTAAATTATTATTATTATTATTAATTAGATAAATAAAAAAAAAAAAAAAAAAAAACATACTCTTCTTCTTGTCATAGTAAAACTAGTTGTGCATAGCATACAAGCTTTAGTCATTTGATCTTTTAACCAAATTGATTTTGAATTTAAATCACTACTACTTGTACTATTACTATTTGAAATATTATTGCTTGAACCAACGCTACCATGACCATTTGAAGAGCCATTATAAGAGATATTTAAACTACTGCCCCCCGAGTTACCATTGGTACCACTTGCTGCACTACCACCGCCGCCTTCAATGTTTATATTATTATTATTATTATAGTTAAAATTATCACCACCTCCTAAACTATTAGTGCTACTGGTAGGATTGAAAGAACCATTTTCACAACCTATTGGAATTGATTTCTCTAAACTATTGAATAATTCTGTTGGAGACATTGAGCCACGTCTTTCATAGATTGTTTGACGTTGTACCAAACATTCTGGATTTTGTTGAACCAATTTGTCAATTACTTCATTAAGTAGTTTCATCCAAGAATGTTTCTCCTCACTTGAAGGAGCACTAAGGAAATAAGTTTTCTTTGTTGAGATGATTTGAAAGAGGTTATTAAATCTTTGAGTGTCTGGTATATCTTTAACCCAACAAGCTAGCAAAGGGAAAGAAGCTTTGAAACGATAGGTATTCTTTCTCTCCTTTTTACAATAGATTAACATATCATTAAAAAGAAAGAAATGACGAGTATTTACAACACGATCGGAGATCTTCTTCAAATCACCCTCTTTTAGGAAAACACGAGTTGGTGAGACAATATCCTCATCTAAACCATTCAAACTATTTTGAATATCCAATACTTTGTGAGCAATTTGATATTGAGCTAGTTTTTCATCGATTTCAGTGGCCGATAGTGAAATCTCTTGGTTACCCAATACCAAGTCCGTATAATCTTCATGAGTGGTTGGTGTATACTTTATAATTGATTCCAAGAGCAAACGATAACGAGGTATACGTTGAATTGGCATAATTAAATAACTGGAAAGATTTAAACCTTTTGAGGCTGGTTTCTCTAAACATTTCTGTAAAAATGTTGCAAACGATGGTGAAGATTTCATTAGACTTCTAATGGTTAACATACTACCATTATAAGCGTTTGAATAGATTTTATAAGAGTTTAAATATGGTTTCATTTTTCTAAAAATATCACCCAATTTACTAGTCTCTGTCCAATTCTCAATTACTGTCTCAAAATCCACTAAAAACGTTTTGTGAACATTGAAAATTGTTTCAATGTTTGAAAAGATTTGATTGATCTCCTCCATATTCAATATCTTGTCTTTTGATGTAACCTTATTTCTTAATGGCATTAAAAATATCGTTATAATTCTATTTAAATTATTTACATATTTCTTTTCTGTTGATAATAATTCTTGTACTAAATAATTTCTTTGAATTAAATCTGATTTTGGATCTGATTTCTTTTTATTAATTGTTGGTGATTCTATATTATTTGTGTCATTATTTGTTGTTGGTGTTGGTGTTGGTGTTGGTGTTGTTGTTGTTGTTGTTGTTGGTGGTGTATTATTTGGTTTTGTGTTTGTAGTATTTTTCTTTAAACTAACGGTATTTGTTGTTGGTGTTTTAGTAATAGTAGTTGTTTTTGCTGTTGAATTTCTTGGTGAATTTTCTTCATCACTTGAATTTGATTTTTCTTCATCATCAACATTTATTGCTTTTTTTAAAAATAATCTTTGAGCCTGATTAGTTGGTGAAGTTGGTGGTTTTTGTGGATTGGTTTGAGTTGGCTTTAATTTTGGTACCACCATAACACCAGAACTCGATTGTAATTCATTTCTTGGTGGCAATGCTGGTCTTTTTGGTTTCATATTGTTGTTGGTTATTGTTGTAGTTGTTGTTGTTGTTGTTGTTGATTGTTGTTGTTGTGATGAAAGAGTTGGTGAGTTAGTTGTTGATGTTGATAATGGTGATGATGATGCAATTGATTGTGATGGAGTGGATTGTGCCGATGATGAAAATGTTGGTGGTGTATTTTGTCTAGATAGAGATGGTGGTGTAGTTGTACCTGATCCAACTGGTTTTACCGTTGCAAAGCCATTTGAAGGTGGTGAAAAACTTGGTAATGACGATGTAGATGAAGCTAAACTACTACATGTTGAACTACTATTACTACCACAATAACTACTTGTATCATGTGATGCATCAGTCGATGATAAAATGAATCTACTTTGATTTGGTACTGTTGGTAATTTTCTACCAGATGATAAATCACCAGTTGATGATGATAATAAACTTGGTGAAACATTATTACCACTATTTAGTGTGGTTGAAGAGGTAGAAGTAGGTGTTTTTCTAATAAACGATTGTTGTGATGTTATATTTGGTGATGTATTATTACTACCACTACTATTGTTTGAAATTGGTTGAGCAGGATTCTTAAATTTATTTAATACTGATGGTAATGTTGGTGTTGATGATGACATTCCGGCATGTGTTGGTGAATTATTATTATTATTATTATTATTATTATTATTATTATTATTATTATTATTATTATTATTATTATTATTATTATTATTATTATTATTATTATTATTATTATTATTATTATTATTATTATTATTATTATTGTTATTATTATTGTTATTATTGTATGAAGGTTTCTTAAAAAGTACAGATCCTTCTGTTTTTTCTGTGGTTGCAGTATTTGGTGAATTTGTTGTTACTGAACGAATTGGTCTGTATGCTATTGGTTTAACGGCACTTGGGGTACTGGTTGTAGTTGGTGGTGTACTTGATAAAGGTGGTGAATTATTATTACTATTATTATTATTATTATTATTTGAATTGGTGCTATTTACATTTTGTTTTTCCTTTAATTGTTTTGCCACTGAACTAACTGATAACCTTGATCCACTAGTACTAGATGTCAATAAATGTGCATCAGAGGTATCAATCGATGAAAATAAAGAAGAATTGGTTGGACTTGTATTTTTTGGTGTTGATATTGGTTCTGATTTCTTTAAATCTTTTTTATTATCTTTTTCTTTTTCTTTTTCTTTTTCTTTTTCTTTTTCTTTTTCTTTTTCTTTTTCTTTCTCTTTCTCTTTCTCTTTCTCTTTCTCTTTCTCTTTCTCTTTCTCTTTCTCTTTCTCTTTCTCTTTCTCTTTCTCTTTTTCTTTTTCTTTGGCCTTATCTTTTTCTTTCTCTTTGGTCTTATCTTTTTCTTTCTCTTTTTCTTTTAGAGATGTTGTTTCTTTTTTAAAGAATGTTGATTTTAATCCTTTGCTAATTGAAGTACTCATTCCTTGTTTTATTTGATTTTATTTGTATCTGTATCTATGGGTGTGTGGGTGGACTTTTTTTTATTGTTTTTTTTTTTGAATTTTTTTTTTTTTTTTTTGGGGTATAAATTTGAGATTATGTGATGGGGAGTAGGTTGATGATTTTTTTTTTTTAAAATTTTTTTTTTAAAAAATATTAAATCTATTGGTTGTGGTTTTATTGAAATAGTGGTACTTTTAATTAACCATATGTCTATTAAATCCCATTGGATAAAATAAATATGTTGAATAAAAAAAAAAAAATTAAAAAAATTAAAAATAATTAAAAATATAGAATACAATTGATAATAAATAAATATAAATAAATAAATAAAAATAAATAAATAAAAATAAATAAATAAATAAAAATAGATGCAAAAAAAAAAAAAAAAAAAAAAAAAAAGCAAGAAAAAAAACTAAAATGACTTTATTTTTACTTTTTTTATTTTATTTTATTTTATTTTTTTGAAAAAAAAAAAAAAAAAAAAATAATAAAAAAAAAAAAAAAAAAAAAAAAAATCAAAAAAAAAAAAAAAAAAAATCATATTTTCAAATAAAAATAATCATTTATTTTAAAAATCGATTATTTTATTTTAATTTTTTTTTTTTTTTTTTTTTTTTTTGTTTTGGTTGGATTTATTTAATTTTTTTTTTTTTTTTTATTTATTATTCATTTTTTTGCTATTACTATTTTTATTATTTTTTAAATTTTTTATTTTATTTTCTCAAACTTTCAATTTTTTTTCTTTTTTTTTTTTTTCAACCAACGAATAAAAATTCGAATTTTCCATGTAAAAATATTTTTGCATCAAAAATATCTTAAAAAAAAGATATTTAATATTAAACAAAAACCAACAAATCTTTTTTTTTTTTTATTAATTAACATTTTTACATTTTGAAAAAAAAAAAAAAAAAAAATCATTAAACTAAACTTATTTTTTTTATTAGGAAAAAAAAAAAAAATTAAAATTCTTCACATTCCTTATTAATATGAATGAAAAATTTTAATTTGATTAATTTTTATTTTTTTTTTATTACATGCCATATTTATTTATTTCTAAATAAATACATTATAATCTTTTTGAGTTGTATCTATAAATATATGAGGATGATTTTCTTTTAAACTTGTTGGATTGATATTTAAACAATTTCTAACATGAATTTTGATCAACTCAAATGAACTTGAAGCAATGATATCAACACCATTTGTTGTCATTAAAGAGCCACCAATTGATAATTTTCTGAGGTTATTAAATCTTAGGATATGATGAGCCGAAACATCGGAAATCTTTCTACAACCAACCATTGACAATACTTCGATTGCACTAAAGATTGGACCATCACTTAGGGATTTAATACCATCATCTGTGATATTTACAATGCCATCAAATTTCAATTTCTTTATGTTTGTTAATGAGTTTGCAATTCTTTCCAGGGCATTATCATTAAGACCCTTACAATAGGAGATATTTAAACTGGTTAAATATTGACAACTATGAGATATCGAATGAATGGCATTGAATTCAATGTTTACATAACTCCAATTTAAAATGGTTAAACGTTGCATTAGATGAAGATCACCATCATCAGAGATCAATGAAGCATCTTTGAAACCATAGCATCTCTTTAGCTTGAAGGTTGTCAACTTTGAACAACCCTTTGCAATTGCACCTAGACCTTGTGAGATTTTATGACATTCACTAATATCCAAATAAACTAAATCCAAAGAATGAGTACCAATTGATTTCAAAGAGGTCACATGATTTAAACCAATCATTTTCAACGTACGAAGTTTAACACAACTAGTAGCGATTTGATTGATTGATGCATCCGTTAAATTTCCGCAATGATTAATATTCAATTCCAATAGGTTAACGGTATGTTTACACATACTGATCATACCGGAATCTGTAATGGTTGTATTTGAAGATAATGTTAAGAAATGCATATTGGTACAATACTTTCCAATTAAACGTAGAGTATTATCATTGGCAGCACCAGGACATTCAGCCAATGAAAGTAAACGTATATCATGAATGGTTCTAACCAATTTTTCAATTGATAACCAACCAACAGCTAAACATCTATCCAAATGTAACTCTTTCAATGATAAACAACCACTAGAGATAGCCAACACCGATTGATCGGTGATAGTTGTATAGGAAAGTTCTAAGGTTGAAAGTCTTGGACAATTTTGAACCAATTGTACCACTGATAAATCTGAAACATTACATCTTTTCAAGTAAACATTTACTAATGGTAATTGCATTTGTGCTATATTAATTAGTTGATGATCATTAATCGATTTACAATCATTTAAATTTAAGTTTTGTAAATTTATAAATGGTTTGGCATAAATTACTTGTTCTATTGATGATGTTGTTGACATTGATACTGTAGTATTTAAATTTGATGCCAAAGAAGAAGAAGAAGAAGAAGATGGTGATATTAAATTTGAAGTTGAATTATGTTGTGGTAATAATGATGATGATGATGTATGTGAATTAATACTATGTAATGTTGGCGAATTTGGACTACCAGGTGATGATTGTGTTAATGAATTTATACTAGATACGAATGGTACGTTTAAAGTTGCAGAAATACTATGCCTATGATTAACAGATGATGTTTTTTCTGAAGAGGAAAATGAAGAATTTGAAGAATTTGAAGTTGATAAAAATGAATTTGAAGGTGAACTTGAATTTGATAAACTACCACCTAAACTACCACCTAAACTGCCGCCACTAGTTGTAAGACCACCACCAAATTGATTACCACCAATATTTGTAGTGCTATTAATACTTGTGCTTGTGCTTGTATTGTTATTATTATTATTATTATTATTATTATTATTATTATTGCTTGAATGGCAATTTTTATCAAAAATTGAACAAATTTTATTATCTTTTTGATCTTGTAGTTGATGATGTTGTAATAGTTGTTGTTGTTTTTGTTTATCTTGTTGGAATTCTTTTAACATTGAGTTTGGTATAATGGTTGAAATATTTTGACAACCAGCTAGAGATAAAGTTTCTAAATGTGGTAACTTTCTTATGATCAATTTAATTGTATCATTTGTAATTTGAGTGCAACCATCTAAAACCAACATTCTAACTCGATGCGATAATTCAATGACGCCCTCGACAAATTCAATGGATAGATGGTTACAATCTTTTAATGACATATGAGCAATTCTCGATAGTCTATCCTTTACAAACTCCATTATACAGGGACAACCAATGATAGATTGATAGAATTCAACAAATTGACTGGATGAGGTAAACTTTTTAATATGATCCAACATGAAATCCTTATTATAGGAATCCATATCAATACCACGTTGAAAAAGACCACCTGTTTTATTGAACAGCTTTATTGAGGCCATTTTAGTATGTTGTCTCTTCGAACATTGTATGCCATAGACATGAGAGGTATAACCATAACGCAAATACATTACACCCATTTCCGCTTTTAATATTTCCAATGGATTATGTTCCAAGAGGTAGTTGATTTCATTTTCATCCTTTCTAGTGGAGAGAACATTCTTTAGTGGTATATCATTTACAGCTTTGATTTTATCAAAAATGTTCTCACCAGACATGATTGGATTGGATAATGCCTCTGGATCAGATTTCATCAAGTCGACTGGATTTAAATTTTGAATTATAACCTCGGCAATCTCTCGATAGTATTGTGGTGGTATATTTAAAAACGATTGAATTAAACAATCACAAATTGTACAAACTGCAGCATAGACGGCAGCGGATTGCTTAAAGAATGATGACTGATGAAATAGATTGTCAATGATTTTTGATTTCTGTAAAACCAATGCAAACTTTGACGGATTTAATTTGACACATTCATTTAACTTTTTACTTGCCCTACTGAAAACTTTACTCTTTAAACCATTGGCCTCATTAAGATCCAAGATTTGATCGGTTGTTGTACCCCAAATACAAAGAAACTCTGAATATTCCAATAATACATTTTCCAGTGCAATCTTCGGTTTACCACCATCGGCTAAACATGATCTGACCTTTTCTTCAGCTGCATTATAATAGAGGTCAGCTTCCTGTGGAACACATTCTCTTGACATTCTGGCTCTCTCCATTAACATCATTGCCCAATTTGCTGTGACCTCTGCTGAATGTGGTGAGACCGATAGAGCACTACGAAAATGTTCATCAGCCAAACCAAAGAGACGATCTGTGATTTTATCGGCAGCGTCACCATTGATCAAAGTCACTGGACAAGGACAAAATGCACCCTCAATCTTTTCTCTAGATTTCTCTTTCTTTGCCTCATCCCAAAGTACCATACCTTCGGCAAACTCAACCAAATGATGTGCCTTTACTTTGGCTTTCATTCTCTTTACATCCGATTGTACCAATCTAACACCGTCATGTTTGGTGATCTCTCTCAATGCTCTGCTGGTCAAGCCAACACCTGTTAATTGATTGAAACGTTTCATAACGTTTGGTATATCGACACTATCGACAAACATCTCCTCTTGAATGGTAAAGCTTGCACCTTTTATAAATCTTTTTATTGCATCTTCATCGAAACGTTTACCCTGAATTTTTTCAAAGGTGATTACGCTAGAGTTTGTATCATTCATTTGAAAAGTACCAAAGAATTTCTTTTCAATTGATTTTCTTAATGAACGTGGCCAAACTTTACTATCTGGTGATGTTACCGAGTCCTCATACTTGAACAAAGCATTCAAATATTGTACGACCACCTCTTTAAAAGGTTCTTCGGATGGAGTGTCCGCAGTCTTCATCTTACTTCTAAATAATTGCATCATCTCTGATTTCATAGTTCTAGCCATAATCTCGTCCAATAGAATCTTTCTGACAAATTTATTCTTTACATATCTTCTAACCAATCCCATATGTCTACAATTTACACCTACCCTATGGAGTTCTTGAGTCAAGTGAATCTCTCGTTTATCGAGATTATTTAAATAATGAGCAAGATCTGGTACAACCTTTAAAAACAATCTAAATGATGCCTCTTTCACCTGATTATTATGCTCCAATGCCAATGAATCAAACTTACCCCAACCGGTCAAGGCATCTGATGATAATGGTACACTATTTGATTTTACAAGTTCGGGTCTAATAAGTTCGAATAGATGAGTTGGTGGTCCTTTATCAAAGAGTTTCATTTGTGGTGGGAATACTCTTGCAAAATCCAATAAATACCTCTTACCATCAGATCCAATATGACCCTCTATATCACCACAAGAATACAATAGTTTTTGTTCATCTTTTCCAACCATATGACCTTTAATATTCAGTATTTTGGCGGATTCAATCATTTTTTGATTAAAATCCTCATCAGAGTTATGAACTGATATACCACCATCACTACTACCATAAACAATCGTATCTGAATTAATTGGTAATAGTGACATTGCAACTAAACGATATCCTCTATAATCAATTAATGCCATCAATGGATGATGTAAACCTTCAACCCTACAATTATAATAACTCATTAATCCTTTTAATTCATGCCCTGCTGCTTTCATTGCATTTTGATCCCCAACATATAATCCTTGTGAATCTAATGCTAGCTATTAAAAAATAAAAACAAATTAAAATTTTTTTTTATTATAAATTTATTTTTATTTATTATTATTGTTATTAATATTATTTAACTTACTTTAAATAAAATACCTAATGCAATATATTTATGACCACCAGCAACACCACCAATATTAATTGGTTTAATTGTTTTTAAATGTAATGGTAAAGTTAGTTCAGAAATGATAACTTTACCATAGATTTTAGCGGTATAAACAAAATCATGAGCAAGTTTACTCAATTCTCTATAACCTTCAATCTTGTTATTGTAAACTAAATTTTGAAATTCCGCATTCCAATCTTTTGCTGTTGAAAGTGGTGGTTGAATTGGTTGTGATGCTGCTTTCTTTTCATCATATTCATCATCTAAATATTGTGATTGCTTATAATTTGATGTGTTTATATTATTACCACTTGATTTATAATTGATTGAAAAATAAGATTGTGGTATTTGTGATAAATCAATTGGTGCTGGTTCTAATAAACTATCAATTTGATTAACGATTGATGATGGTGGTAATTGTGTTGTTGCACTTGTTGCTGTTGGAATTCTCGCTGTTGGTGAATTTGTAGTTGTTGTTGTTGTTGTTGTTGTTGTTGTATTTGTTGTTTTTGCAGTTGCAGTATTTGGTAAAATAGTTTGAGGATAAATTGGTTTTGAAATTGGCGATGGTTGTGGTATTGGTGGTGATGATGATGTTGAATTTGGTGAATTCTTATTTATATTATTCATTCTATTAAAAGACGATGTATAGCTATCGGATGAAGAGTCACCTTCACCATCGATACTAGTGTCATGGGTATACTTGTAACCATGATCATCATGTTCTTTATAACCATACAATTCTGAAATATGTTTTTTTTGTTCATCAGTTGGATGTTGATAAACATATAATGAAAATCTTCTTTTCTTTGAATCCATTGTTGGCGATGTTGAATTGATATCACCAATACTACTATCTAAATTATAACCAGTATTTGTTGTTGTAGTTGTAGTTGTTGTCAAATTTGTAGTACTACTACTATTTATATTATTATTATTATTACTATTATTATTACTAATATTAACATTAATATTACTACTATTATTGTTATTATTACAACTACTACCACTATTACCACTACCTATACTACTGCTACTGTTATCACGATTTAAAATGAATTTACTATTTGTTGGGGAAGAATTATTACTTGTTATACTATTAATCGAAGAATGAAGTAAACCATCGCCAATACTTGTGTTACTATTTTGTAAAGAGGTTGTTGATGAACCAATAATTGAATTATCCACAATTTTAAAATTACTAATTTTATCACCCAATTCATCTATGTCAATATTAACAATTGGGTTTAAATTAAATTTTAATTTGCCAGAATTATTTGGAGGCAAAGTAAAATTATTTATTAAATTCTTATTATTATTATTTTCATTATTATTATTATTATTATTTTTATTATTGTTATTGTTATTATTATTATTATTATCACTATTATTATTATTATTATTATTACTATTATTATCACCCATTTTATTTCTATTTATGTTTATATTATTTTCAATATTATTATGTAAATTATCTATATTATTTTTTGTGTCATCTAATTTATTATTGTTATTATTGTTATTAACTGTATTATTACTATTTAAATTATTGTTATTATTATTATTTAATATATCATAATCAATATTATTTTTATTGCCACTTTCGAAATTAAAAATTTCAATAAGTTTTTGTTTGTTAATTGAGAGTCTGCTGTTTGTGTTGTTGTTGTTGTTGTTGTTGTTGTTATTGTTGTTATTGTTGTTATTGTTGTTATTGTTGTTATTGTTGTTATTGTTGTTATTGTTGTTATTATTATTATTATTAATGTTTTGTTGTGACGTTTTGTTATTTTTTGAAGTCATATATATATATATATGGAAGCGTTATGAGGCAACCGCAACGTATTGATTTTTAGTGTTTTTGAAGAAAAAAAAAATAAAAAAAAAATAAAATAAAAATTAAAAAAAAAAAATTAAAAAAATAAAAAAAAAATTAAAAAAAAATAAAAAAAAAAACAAAAAATAAAATAAAAAAATTTAATTTAAATGCATTCACGCCATATACTGGTCATTAAAAACAAAAAAAGTAACAAAGGGACATTTGAAATATTTTATTTCTTTTGGCATACACTTCTTTGAAAAATTCTATCTTTTTTTTTTAAAATTTTAATTTTTTTTATTATTTTTTTTTTTAAACACAATAATATGACTTATTAAAAAAAAAAAAAAAAAAAAAAAAAAAATACACCAGAGTTTGTTATTTGAAATGGTTTATTTATTTGGTAATCAATTGGGGTTATAAAGTGAAAATATTAATATATAAATTCTTTTTTTTTTTTTTTTTTTTTTTTTTTTTTTTTTTTTTTTTTTTTTTTTTTTTTTTTTTTTGGATTTTTTTGATTTTTGATTTTTCTTTTTTTTATTTTCACAAGTTGAAAACTAAAATACAAAAAGAATGAATAATTGGAAAAGATTTACATTCTTTGATATTGAAACTGTCAAACAAGTTGAGAAAGAAGATGTTTCTTCATTACAAGTATGCACCAAATTTTTTTTAGATAAAAAAAACAAATAATAAAAAGTGATTAATTAAAAGAGAAAGAGAAACTAATTTATTTTATATTTTCAATTAAATTTTTTTTTTTTGTTATTTATCTTTTTTTCTTTTTTCTTTTTTCTTTTTCTTTTTTTTTTCTTTTTCAATTGTAAAAATTAGAAATTATCAATTACATGTACAACTAGTGGTCGTGGTAGTTTAATTATTGGTGATGCAGAAGGTTTTATTAATTTTGTAGATAGAGAATTCGGAATATCATCATTTCAAGCATATCAACAATCAGTATCATTAATCTATCAATTAAAGGAAAGAAATTTCCTTTCTTCAGTTGGCCATGATGATATAGGTGGTGCAGCAATCTTAAAAATTTGGAATCTTGATAAAACTGATAAAAATGAACAACCAATTTGTGTTAGAGCTATTAAATTAGAAAAATCTGTTACTGTAAATAATAGTTTTTTTTTTTAGTTTTATTTATTTTTTTATTTATTTTTTATTAATGAGTGAATACTTTTTTATTTGTTTATTAATTAGGTAACATGTTTTACATTATTAGAAGATTTATCACAAATTATTGTTGGTTTAGCAAATGGTGAAATTATTTTAATTAGAGCAGATATATTTAGAGATAAAATTATTAAACAAAAGATAATTAGGGCACCAAATGATTCACCTGTTACAGGTATGGGATTTTTCCCAACAAAGAATCAACAACAGGGACCTGTACTATTCGTTGTGACAACTACACATGTTATCACCTATCATACAGCACATAAAGATCAAGAGACCATTATTGATGAAGAAGGTTGTGATATTGGTTCATTCTTAATGAGTGATGATGGATCACCAATAATTGCTAGATCGGATGCAATCTATTTCTATAATGTCGATGGAAGAGGACCATGCTTTGGTTTCACTGGTGTGAAAACTAAAGTACTTTGGTTCCGTTCCTATTTAGTAGTGATTGGTTATGATACCAACAATACTAATGCATTGTTCCCAGGAGCTGTAGTTGGTCAAAATAGTATAGGTGGTGTAGGTATAGGTGGTAATATTGGATCTCCATCGGTCATACAAAACACCAAAAATAACGTATTGAACATCTACGATCTAAAGAATAAATACATTGGTTTCACAGAGAAATTTGACACTGTTTCACATATTTGTAGCGAGTGGGGTTCTATATTCATTTTCGGTGCTGATGGTAAAGTGTTCCAATTGGAAGAAAAAGACACCCAAACCAAATTGGAAACCCTTTTCAAGAAACATTCCTATCAAGTTGCTATTGATTTAGCAAAATCGCAACATTATGATAATAGTGCCATTGCTGATGTTTACAGAGAGTATGGTGATAGATTGTATGCCAAAGGTGACTATGACGGTGCCATCAATCAATATCTCTGTACCATTGGTCAATTGGAGCCATCGTATGTGATTAGAAAGTTTTTGGATGCTCAACGTATTCATAATCTAACCTCATATATTCAAGCATTACATGAAAAGAATTTAGCTACTGCTAATCATACAACACTCCTCTTGAATTGTTATACGAAATTAAAAGATGTTAAGAAATTAGATCATTTCATTATGACCGATAATGGTACTTTTGATGTTGAAACTGCAATTAAAGTTTGTCGTCAAGGTGGTTATTTCGATCGTGCACTTTTCTTGGCTTCAAAACATAGCCGTCATGATTGGTATCTTAAAATCTTACTCGAGGATCTCAATGAATACAGAAAGGCTTTAGATTACATTCAAACTTTAGATTGGGAAGAAGCTGATAAAAATCTTAAAAAATATGGTAAACAATTAGTCTCTGAAATACCTGAAGAAACAACTGGTGTATTAATGAAATTATGTACAAACTATCAACCAGTTCAAGCTTTTGATTCTTTAACTGCTTTAAATTTAAATGGTTTATCAATTAGTAATAATCAATCTACAACTACAACTATGAATAATAATAATTTAAATAATAATAATAATAATAATGGACTTAAACAAAAATCAGCACCAGAAGAATTCATTCATATTTTTGTATCACAAGCAGATTGGTTAGTTAAATTTTTAGAATATATGGTACAACAAGGTAGTAATGAATCATCATTAATTTATAATACATTATTAGAGTTATATTTGAGAGATGATGTCAATCAAAGTGATGAAGAAAGATTAAAGAGAAAAGAAAAAGCATATGAGTTTTTAACAAATCCAAAATCGAAATTCGATCAAGATCATGCATTGATTTTGGTTCAAGTTCATAATTGGAAGAAAGGTGTATTGTATTTATATGAAAAGTTAGAGTTATTCAATGAGATCATTGAATATCATATGGAGAATAATGATTATGATGGTTTAATTAAGGCTTGTAAGAGATATGGTGTCAAAGATCCAAATCTCTGGGTGAGAGCATTATCATTCTTTTCAACAAATAAACAAGATTGTCAAGATGAAATCATAGAGGTCTTAGCAAATATCGATAAGGAAAATCTTATTCCACCATTATTAGTCATTCAAATTCTCTCTCAAAATAAGAATACAACATTAGCCGTAATCAAAGACTATATCTCAAGAAGACTATCACAAGAGACTCAACAAATCGATAAGGATTACACTCAAATCCGTCAATATGCTGATGAAACTGAAAAGATGAGACATGAAATCAATGAACTTCGTACAAACTCTAAAATTTTCCAACAAACAAAATGTATCGCTTGTCTTTTGGCTTTGGACTTACCAAGTGTTCACTTTTTATGTCAACATTCTTTCCATCAAAGATGTCTTGGTGAGAATGAAAGAGAGTGTCCATCATGTGCTGGTGCAAATAAAAGAATTCAAGAAATTAAAAGATCTCAAGCTGATTCTGCAAATCAACATGATCAATTCTTTAAATTATTAAGAAGTTCTCCAGATGGTTTCACTACTGTTTCTGAATACTTTGGTAGAGGTATTTTAAATTAAATTAAAAATAAAAATGATAATAATAAATAATAATAAAAAAAAACAATTAAAAAAAATCAACCTAAAAAATAAATTAAAAATGAAAATAATAATAAATTAAAATAATTAATAATTTTTTGAATTTATAATAATTCCACCTCAAAATTAAAATAATGTGGTATTTCTTTATTGTAATTTTTTTTTTTCTTTAATTTATTATTTTTTAATTTTTTTATTTTTTTATTTTTCACTCCTAATTTACAAATTTCCAAACGTTCTGTGTCTTTACATTTTTTAAAAACATTTTTGTTTCAAATTAACACATAAGGGGGGTGGGTGAAATTTCTAAAAAAGGATTTTTTTTATTTTTTTAATTTTAATTTTTTAAATTTTATTTTAATTTTTATTAAAATTTTTATGAAATTTTCATATGAAAATAATAAAAAAAAAAAGTATAAATAATGAAGTAAAACAATTAAATTTTAAAATTTTTAAATTTAATATAAACTAAACAGATAATTAATAAAAAATGGTATGTTCATTTAACAATTTATATCTATGAATTTAAAAAAATAATTATTAATAATTTAAATTCTTATAGGCAAACTGCTGTAAATGTTGCAAAACCAAAGAAAACTGTAACTGTTGTAAAGATAGTTGTACATGTCCAAAAGATCAACAAATAGAATGTAAATGTTCTTCATGCTCATGTGAAAATACATGCACTAAGAGTTGTGGATGTGATAAAAAATGTTGTCCAAAATAAATTAAAATAAAATAATTTTATTTTTTCACAATACTTTTTTTTTTTTTAAGAGAAAAAGTTTTTTATTTAAATTAATTTATTTATTTAAACGATTAATTATTATTACAATTTTATTATTATATATTTTAATCTTTATTATTATTATTGTTTATTATTATTATTGTTTATTATTACTTAATTATAGATTAATTTTATTTGTTTTTTTTTTTTTTTTTTTTTTTTTTAAATTTATAAAATTTCACTTCTTTCTTTATTTCTTGGTTCAAAAGACATTGATCTAGTATATAATTCATTTTCTTCTAAGAGTTTAAAACCTTTTAATAATTTTGTAATTTGATAAACTGGTTGTAAATTATATTTTGTATTTTGAAAACTTTGAACATTTGAAATTGAACCATAGATTAACTTTCTTTTACCGAAATTAATGAAACCTTGAATGAAATCTGGATTACCTTCTTCAAAAAAAGTTAAATCTGTTAGATAAACACCAAGATAAGGTAAACATGGAGGATTTGCCTTTGCCAATAAAGCACGATACTCTTTATAGGCTTGAGCTGAACTTAAATGAAATTGTAACTCTGTATAGACTTGTTGAGTATGTCTTGGTAACTCCTCTTTTGTGAATTTTAATCTATGAACTGATGAAGCATTTAAACCTGAAAGAATTGCCATTGAAGTGTTGAAATTATTTAAATGTTTCATGCAATATTCTGCGATTTTAATAAATTTACCCATGATTCTAGCTCTATCCTTTACTTTTGGCCAAGAGAGGATTGAAGTTGCTGCCCATTGGGAAATTTCATTGAAACGACCAATTAATTCCAAAACGTTTGGTGAACGATGACGTAGTTTTGGTTTATTCCAACATTGATTTAAAAGTTCAGTTGATTTAATATTTGAAAAGATTTCAAAGTCCATTAGAGTCAATTGTCTAGAGATCTCCTCTTCATCCACAGAGAAAATATCCAAATTGTGAGACCAAATATTTTTTGGTACTTTTGGTTCAGGTGCTGGAACTGTGAAAACTGTGTTATTACGACCACTCTTTTTCAAACCAGAGTTTAATGCATCTGAAATTACCTTTGCATAAGACATATTACCAGTTTGTCTCATTGATTCCAATAAAGATTTAATTGCTGAGATTAACTTTTCAGAAAAATCAGAGAAATAATCTTTGATCCAAGTTTTTAATACATTAAGTACACGAAGTTGAATATGGGTTGAACGTTGTCTCCATTCTGCAACTGATTGACCAGGTTTTTGTGGTACATGATAACGTTGAATCAATTTTTGTAATAATATTTCTGGTGTTGTAAATGATTGATACATTAATAAAAATGTTTTTGTATACTCTAAATCATGATTATTCTCTGGTGTTAATAAAATTACTAATTTATTTAATGATGCTGCTTTAACTTGTGGTCCCAATGAACCACTTGATGATGATGATGCTGTTCCTGTACTCAATTGACTCATTGATTTTAAATTTGGTGGTGTTGATGGTGTATTATTATTTATTATATTTATATTATTATTATTTATATTACTATTATTACTTATACTAACTGATAAACTTGATAAATTAGTATTACTAATACTTGATACAATTGTTGGTGAATCTTTTGTATTATCTTTTGAAGGTTTTTCACTATCTTTTTCTTCAACATAAATAATATTTGAATTTTCTGGTTCGTCATAGATATTTACATCTTCAATCATATTTGTTTGAGAATCATCTTTGAATAAACCAAGGAAAGCCAAATGTTCCTCTAATTTTTGTTGAGAATCTTTATCACTTTCATTAAGTGTTAATTCGAAAACTTTTTCAGAATCTTTTAAGACTGCACGTAACA
>CM069765.1:4155000-4170000 GCA_036169595.1 Dictyostelium firmibasis | reverse complement strand
TCACAATTGGTGGATTTCTCTTCTTATGAAATCTATAATGATTCTTTTAGTATTCTATTGGAAGGTGTCTATAATATGTTAACAACAAAAGAGAATTCAAAAGGTTCAAAATCTGATGATGATGATGATGATAGTGATATTAAACATGATGTTGATACTATACCACATTCAATCTCTGGTACAGAATCGATTTTCATATCTTTTGATCCGAATAATCAAAAAAAGTTTATGCCTCTATTCAATTTCTTTAAAGATAATGGTATAACTATCGTACCTAGAGAAAAAAAAGTTATCTCAAGTTGGGTTGTGGTTGTCATCATTTCCGATGTTGAATTCACTCCTTTAATTCGTGATGAAATTTCTTTGGCTGAAAATAGAGGTAAACCTTTAATCCCAATCTATTACACTGATAAAAAATTGGATGAAGCTTCTCATTATACTTTTTCAAACTCTCCTAAAATACTTTTCAATGAAAATGGTTTCTCTCAATTATTATTATTAATTAAATTAAATTTTAAATTACTTCATCAAACCGAAAAATTAATTCAAATAAAAAATAAAATAAAATAAAATAAAAAAAAAAAAAAAAAAAAAAGAATAAAAAAAAAAATAAAAAAAAAAAATAAAAATAAAAATATCTCGGAGTTCCGTTTATTCTCAAAAAAAAAAAAAAAAAAAAAAAAAAAATTAAAAAAAAAAAATTAAAAAATTAAAATTTTAAAAATATTAAAACTAAAATTTTTTTTTTTTTTTTTTTTAAAAATTTTTATTTTTTTATTCGATTAAAAAAAAAGAGAGATAAAACAATATTTATTTGTTTATAATGCTCCATCATTTTTTATAATAATAATAAAAATATAATATTAAAAATTTATAAATTATCTTTTTTTATAATAAATAATTATTTTTCAATTCTCCATAAATAAATAAAAAGAATAAAATTAAAATAATAAAAACATTTGAAAAACAAAATAATAATTTGTTCAAATAAAAATTAAAATAAAAAAATCTACATAAAAATAACCTTTAATTTCTTTTTCAATATTCTATTTTAAAATAATTTTAACAAAATGCCTTGTAGTAAATGCCGTAAACCGGGTCACAATTCTAGTAAGTAATCGGAAATCCAGATGAATAATTTTAATATTATTATTAATTTTTTTTTTTTTTTTTTAAATATTCCAAATTATTTTTTCAATAATTTTTTTATTTCATCTATCTAATTATTATTTTTTTTTAGGTACTTGCAATCAACACTTATTAATCAGTAAGATTTCACCTCCAACATTACATACTGTATCAATTCCTTGTAATCTTTGTAGAGCCAGTGGCTATATCCCAATGCCACCACATTCAATGTATCCATGTCAAAAATGTGGAGCTCAAGGAGTTATCTTGGTTCAAACAACCAATACATTCTAGAGTCTTAATTTCACCGCAACAGATACAAACATAACATTACTTAGTTTCTCCGATCCCCTTTTTCATTCCATATTGATTTGATGCTTCTTTTTATATTTATATTTTTTTTTAACACAATATCATTTTTTCTTCATCTTTTTTCATTCCAAAACCCTTTCGAGAAAAGTGAAAACCACACGATATTTTTTTTTTTTCCATAAAAAAAAAAAAAAAAAAAATTTTATATATATCCCTAGCCTTTTTATTTTTCTATATCTAAAAACCAAACCAATATTCTCTTTTTTTAAAAAATTCCAAATAAATTATATATTCTTTCAAAAAAAAAAAAAAAAAATACAAATCTTAAGTTTTTATTCGGAACGTTAATTTTTATTATTAAAATATTGAATATTGACCCAAATTTCTTGAATCTTACAAACAATAACAAAATTCATTATTTGGAGTTGATCATATTGAGTGAAAGTTTTGATTACTAATATAATGTATATACAAAATCTTTTACAAATCTTTTTTGATAAAAACTCAGACACTAATAAATTTCATCCACAAAATATTAAAAAAATCAATCTAATAGATATTGTCATTGTTTTATTATTTAAATACACCTTTATTTCTTATAGCACATAATATTTTGTTGATTTCGATTTTTTTTTTTTTAATTTGGTTTAATGTAAAACCATTGAACCTGATTGACTGAAACCTTTTGGACCATATTTGGATTGATAACATCTTGGGCAATAGACTAAACCTTCTTTTTCACTGTATTGACCACTAGCTAGATTCTTGTTACATGTGAAACAAGCAAAACAACTTTTTATTAAAAAAAAAAATAATTATTAAGTGAAATTTGATAAATCAAATCATTTTACATTATTAATCATCACTATTATAGGAAAAAAAAAAAAAAAAAAAAAAAACATACGCTTTATGCCAATCACGAGAGTTATAAACTTTGAGTTCACTAAAGAATGCTTTTTTTCCACATTTTGGGCAATTGGTTGGGAATAATTGAACTTTAGTTTCTTCAGTTGGTTCTAAAAAGGTTGGTGCTGGTGTTGGTTCAACTGGAGTTGTAGTTTCAACTTTTGGTGCTGCTTCAAAACTATCTGCAACAACACCACCAGCTCTGTAACCTGCTTGTCTAAATAATCTATCATAATCCTATATTTGTTTTTTTTTTTTTTTGTCCAGATTAGTAAATACTGAAAATTTCTTTTTTTTTTCTTTTTTTTTTTTTTTATTTTTTTATTTTGATTATTTACAGTTTTGCAATATGGTTGACCATCACGCTCAGAGTACTAAAATTAAAAAAAGAGGTTAGAAATCTTTTTTTTTTCAAGATCTTAACGTATTATTTATTATGTACATACTTGGCCTAATTGAAGGATTTTATGACAATGGAAACATTGAAGGCATAATTTGTGGTATTGTTTTTCACATGCTTTTACAGCTTCAGCTGCATAAACACGTTTTTGACATGTTGGGCAAATAGAACTCATTATATTTATAGAATAGATAATAATAACAGATAAATTATGAAAAAATAAAAATTAATTTGATTTTTTTATTTTTTTTTTTTTTTTCAAAATTTTTTTTTTCACCAAAAAAATTTAACACAAAAAAACCCATTTTTTTTATTTCCAACTCAATATTTTATTTGAAAATCGCATTATTATCTTTTTTTTTTTTTTTTTTCTTTTTTTATTCGTTTTGTTTGTTAAATTTCTTATTTAAAATTTTCAATGAATTACTCAGTTCAGTAAATAAAAAAATTTTTAATTTGTTTTTTTGTAATTTTTTTTTTTTTTTTTTTTAATAATTCCTCCCTCTTCATTTAAATATTATGTGATATAAAAAAAATGACAGATAATAAACAATCATCACCTTTCATCGCAACCTATTGTTTGTTGTTTAATAACTATATGAACAAATAAATTGGAAAACTTTAATTAAAATAAAAATTAGGTTGCTCAACAAAACAAAGTTCAATTAACACCAAATCTGACTGTGGTACAACCAACAACAACAAACACACACACAACCAATAACAACAACAGCAACTCAAACTTTTTTTTATTCAGATAAAATATTGAATCATGGAAATTTATAATTAATAAGAAAAAGAATAAATTTGGTGATAATATAACACAAAATGTAGCATTGAAAGAAGATTGTTTAAATAATTAGCAAAACAAATCGTTATATTTTAAAAAGTATATAGATGACGAAAAGATTAAACAGTTTGGACCACTTTTTTTAAAACTTTGAATTCGATAAGGGTACTGGGGAAATAAAAAAACATAACACCAATAAAAAAATACATAAAAATTATTTTAAAATTTTTAGAATTTTTTTTTAGAAAGAATGAGTAAAAAAAAATTAAATAAATTTAGTTCAACAAAATCAAATGTAATAGATATTGATTCATCATTTTATGTTAAGAGTATACCTTCATCAATTGGTCAGTAAATTATTCAATTTTTAATATCAATCCATCAAACTATAATAATTTACCAACAATAACATTAAATGATAATAGTACAATCAAAGGTATCGATATTAAAAACAATTTTTTTTTTTTATTTAATTTGTAAATCTTCAAACAACATCAGTATATTAAAAATCACAACAATACCAACAACAACAACAACAATATGTTAATAATACAATCAATGGAAAAAGTGGTGGTAATTATTGTTTTTACCATTATTATTTCAGTTTATTGATAACCTTGATCAGGTTTATTTGGAATTTCAAATATTGAAAATCAAAAAATTGTTGATACTATATTGAAAATCCAAATAAACCTGGTTTTTTAATTTTATCATGGTGTTTTTTAATACCACCCTTGTTGTGGTTATATGAACTGATAAAAAAAAACTGTTTTCACAAGATGGTATTTTTGTGAAAAAGACCAAGAGATAATCAAAACCACAGCGCATCCAGTTGGAAGTGAAGACAACCAAATTTTGCTCACCATTTCATACAAAGGGGTTTGACGCAAAAATTTGGGTGGTAAATGGTCAGGTTCAAAACTCAAAGGTAGATAATCAACAATTAAACAAAGACAAAAAAAAAGACAACTATGCGCAATTTCTCGTTCATTCAGTGATTTGGTAGAGAAAATGATAGCGAAAGACAATACAAGCAAAAAATAAAAAATAAACAGCTCGAGCAAATTATGTTTATTTAATTTAATTATAAAAGATTCAGAGTTTAATAAATAAATCATTCACTGAATGGTTTCCCATTTAAATACTGTGTTTAAAAATAATGATTGGTTTTTTATTTATTTATTATTTTTAAATAAATAAAAAACATTTTATTTTTTTTTTTATTTTATTTTTTGTTACAATATTATATTATGGCTAACAATTTTTATTTATTATTCAAAATTAATATCAGTGTATTTTTAACTACACCCTAAAAAAAAAAAAAAAAAAATAAAATAAAAAAACAATTGGTGATCAATTTTCTCAAAACCAATATCAAAATCAAAATCAAAATAATAATAATAATCAAAACTAAAACAATCCAGGTGATGATCAGGATGTCTACGAAGACGAAGACGAAGAAACAGATATAGAAGATCGGGATGAGGAACTCTTATATAAGAGTTATACATTTTAATTTTAAAAGTAATGAATGTTTTTTATTTTGTTTTATTTTTATTTTTTGTATTTTGTTTTTATAAAGAATTCGACAACTATTCACAACACGAATCTTTAGTTTCTTTTACAAGAGCTGGTGATATGTATTATGGATTACATTATTGGCGGTAATAATACTCATGTGTTGCGCTAATTAATTTTTATTTAAGATGTTTATGACCTACCCATGATGTTTTATAGATTATTTTAACTTTTGCTGTTTTTTGTGGTACAAGTATTTTTTTTACTGTTTTTGTTTTTGTGTTTAGGAAAAGAAAATAATAATTTTATTTTTTTAATTACAAATATTAATTATACTTGGATATTTTTAATTTAAAATTTTATTAATAATTGGTAAAATATTTTTTTATTTTTTTATTTTTTTATTTTTTTATTTGAACATTCTCTCTAAGACACATGTGTTTTTTTTTTTCAAAACATTAATTAAAAAATAATTATTTTTTATATTTTTTCGTTTTTTTATTTTTTATTGATTTCGAATTTTTTTTCATTTTTTTTTTTTTTTTGATCAAAATTTTCATTCATTTTTTTGAAAAATCATACATTTACAAGTTAATATATAAAATGGCTGGTCCAGTTAAAAAGATTAGTACAGTAGTAATTAAAATGGTTTCATCAGCAAATACTGGTTACTTTTATAGAACTACTAAAGGTGCTTTACAAAGCACTAAAAAGTTGTTACTTAGAAAATATGATCCAGTAATTAGACAACACGTTTTATTTAAAGTATGTCTCAACACCTATTCCCCCCCTTCAACCAATTACTTTAATGATAACTATAATAATAATAAATTTATTTGTTGGTGATCACCAACTATTAATATTACTTATCATATTATGATAACATAATAATAATAATAATAATAATAATAATAATAATAATAATAATAATAATAATAATAATAATAATAATAATAATAATAATAATAATAATAATAATAATAATAATAATAATAATAATAATAATAATAATAATAATAATAATAATAATAATAATAATAATAATAATAATAATAATAATAATAATAATAATAATAATAATAATAATAATAATAATAATAATAATAATAATAATAATAATAATAATGATGAAATCGAAATAATGAAACCAAAATAATGAATATTAACGATAATTTTTAAAATTTTTAATAATCACAGGAAGAAAAAATTAGCAGAAAGAAAAATTAAATACTTTTTACCATTTTAATATATAAAATCAAATTCACAAATTTAATTCATCACACAGAGGAAAAAAAAAAACATATCGAATGTATAAAGAAAAAAAACCCAAAACTATGCAATATAATAAAAAAAAAAAAACAAATACAAACCTTATTTACAACACTTTTTATGAACAATATTACTATAAGAGGAAATAAAGAGAAAATAAAAAAAATAAAGATGGATGATATGTAACACTATAATCCATTGCCTAAAAAAAAAAAAAAAATAAAATAAAATAAAAAAAAAAAAATTTAAAAAAAAAAGTGATCAAATAATAAAAAAAAGAAAAAAGATATTTTTTTTTTTTTTTGTATAATATTCAAATAATATTTAGAGATTAATACGATTATCCATTTGATGTATGGTTTATAATTGAAATAATAGTTTAATAAAAAATTCATACTTTTTTTTTTTTGATTTATTTTTTAATTTTTGTTTTATTATTTTTATTTTTTTTAATATCGTTTCTTTTTTTATTTTTATTTCAATCCATCCTTTTACAGATCAATTATTATTACTGATTGTTGATATATAGTTATTGATAATATTTTCCAATTCAACCTCTTTATGACTCTTTGCCCTAGCTAATAAGCTTTGTAAATCTGTTTTATGAATGGCATATTCAAATTCTTTTAATTTCAACTAAAAGTAATAAAAAAAAAAAAAAAGTTAATATTAATATTTTTGTTTCTTTCATTGATGAAACAGGATAATTATATACATACAGTATACATAAAAAGTTTAATGGCATATTCTTGCCATCTTGTTGGTTGATATTTATTCTTTTCTCTCTCTTCTTTATGAGCCGAGAAATCTTTTAGGTATTCTTTAAGTATTGCATAAATATTTGGTTGAGGATGAGGATCTAAATGAACTTCGGAGTAACTTCCCAAATATTCTTTCATTAATTCTGGTATCGCTTTATCAGAATCCTTAAAGAAAATTGGTTCGTTATTATTACTATTACTATAGTTTTCAGCTGTTGAATTATTATAATTGCTATTACTATTTGAATGATTATAATTGTTATAGTAGTTATGATTATTACTATTATAATAATAGTCACTACCACTATTACGTTTTACATTTGTATTACTATCACTTGATGACCTTTTTCTTTGATTATTGTTATCATTTTTATATTTCTTTGTATTATTATTATTATTATTATTATTATTATTATTATTATTATTATTATTATTATTATTATTATTATTATTATTATTATTATTATTATTATTATTATTATTATTATTATTATTATTATTATTATTATTAATATTATTATTATTACTTAAATTAAAGTTACTATTGGTATTACTATTATTATTATTGTTATTATTATTATTATTATTTACATTATGGTGAGAAGGTGGAGTTAGGTTTTTTGAAACAGTCACAGAGCTAATAGAATTTCCATTAAATGAGTTTTGTCTTTTGACTAAATAAAAAGAGTTAATTAACTAGATTTATAAATAAATTAAATTATTTAAAAAAACATACAGTTTTTATTATTTTGGGAAGCGTGCGAATTATTTTTTTTAGGTGGGGTCGTTGGTTGTGGAGATTGTGTGTTGGGTGTTAAATGTTGTTGTTGATATGGTACATTGGATTGATACGAATTATTGTAATGTTCCATCGTATTATTTGGAGGAGGGGGTGGTGGATAGTGACTTATAACTATATTTGGTTGTACCACATTACCATTATATTGGTGATGAGGATGATATGGGTTATGTGGTGGTTGTGGTGGTTGTAGAGGTGGTGGTGGTGGAGGAGGAGTTGAAGCGTGATAATTTAAATGAGATGATGATGATGATGACGGTGGTGGTGGGGGTGGTTGTTGTTGTTGTTGTTGAGAGTACATATTGCTATTGCCATAATGGCTATGATTGTTAGAATTATTATGATGATTATGATTATGATGATGGTGATGATTAGTACTCTGGGAATGGGAATAGTTGTGATGAGGATGTGATATTGGTGGAGGTGGTGGTGAGATATTCATTTTTTACTTTGTTTATTTTATTTCTTTTTTTTTTAAAATTTTTTTTTTTTTATTTTTTTATATTATTTTTTATTATTTTTTTTTATTTTTTTTTTAAAAATTTAGTTTTTTCCAATTTATTGTTATTATTTTTTTATTCCTTTTTTTTTTTTTTTTATTTTTTTTTTTTATATTTTATTAATTGTTTAATTTAAAGAAATAATAAAATGTGTGTGTGAGTTTTTTTTTATTTTTTTATTTTTGTAATTTTTTGGTTTTTTTTTTTTTTTAAATTATTTTTTTTTTTTTTAATTTTTTATTTTTATTTTTTTTAAAAAATTGAGAAGTAATTTTTTTTATTTTTTATTTTTTATTTTTTTTTATTTTTATTTTAATTTTTTTTTCTTTAACTTTTTATTATTTTTTTTTGGTATAAATAAATGAAAATTGAAAATAATAAAATAAAATTATTACTATATTAAGTCTAATAATATTTATTTTATTTATTTTTATTATTTATTATTATTATTATTTCTAAGCGTAAAATTCATCGTCATCATATTGATCTTCTTCCTCACGATCACATTGATCACTTAAATCTTCAAAAACCTTACAAAAGAATAATGGAATTATACCATTAAAGAATTTAAAGATACCATTATTATTTGAACGATAGATATCAATTGCTAAAGCTATTGGATTTTGAGCGATTGGTACTGGTGCACCACCTTGTAACCAACTATCTAAAAGAATACGTGGATATTGAGCATGTAATACATCTAATGGATTAACGAGAATAGTTTGTAAACCAACACGGAATAATGTATTACTCATTAAATAGTTTGAATAACGATAGAATATATTATTTGGATCTTTCATATAGCCTTGATAAGTATAACGATCGAATTCCTTCAAACCTTTTTTAATCAACTTTTTAGCGTATACCAAAGTCAATGAATAACCCAACGAATAGAATAGATTCTTCCATTGAATTGATGGTGCTTTACTTGTACCAACAGCCATAATAATATTACCAGTTGTAGCTTGATCAACACGTAGTATTACATCTTTAATAACCTTCAATACACTGTATCCAGGTGGAGACATAATTAAAATATCACCAACTAAACGGATTGGGAAGTTGACAATTGCTCTAGTGAATATATTTATAAATGATTTTATATATGGTACTTGATTATCTCTCATCATAGGTATTGATTTAGTGATCCTTTTAATGGACTCTTCTCTAATTAACTCCAACATCGATGAAGATAGGAGGAATGTTGTACCCCTGAATAAACTTTTAAAGAATCCACTACCTTGAATTAATGATTTCAACACTTGTCTTGGTTTGATTATAAATGGATTCGATTGAACGATCACTGATACATTTCTGAATGGTATGGAGAGAGCATTGAAAAAGAGGGCCATAGATGCTAATATTACATTATTGAATTTTGCATCACGATAGACTTTCTCACTATCAATATCTCCATCTTCCATCATATCTGGTAACAAATAAACATCATAGATCTCTCTAAATCTATCATTGGATAGAATTTTATAGGCATTGTTAATCTTTGTCATCATATCACCACCATCATCATTATTACTACCACGGTGTTGTTGTTTATCTGGGTGATGTCTTCTTGCCAAATCTCTATATCTTTTAGTTATCTCTTTATGTTGTGAATCTTGTGTACATCCTAATATTTCATATGGTTCTCCTGATGATAATAATGATGACAAATCTCTCATCTCCTCTTGTGTTGGTGGTTTAATAATTTTTGCCATTATTTTCAATTTATCTAATGTTTATTTGTTTTTTTTTTTTTTTTATTTTCTTGAAAAAAATGAAAAAATTAAAAGTAGAAATAAAAGTAAAAAAAATAAAAAATTGATAATGGTAAAAAAAAAAAAAAAAAAAAAAAGATATTGTCGTGTAAAAATTTTCAAAACAAAAAAAAAAAAAATAAAAAAAAATAAAAATAAAAAAAAAAAATAACGAAAGTTATCAATTTGATTGATTTTATTTATTATTTATTTCTTTCGTTTTGGTTTTTTTTTTTATTTTTGTTTATTTATTTAATTATTTATATTTTTGTTTATAAAAAAAATATTAAAAGTTATTGATCTGATTAATATTTTTTATTTATTTCTGTCGTTTGGGTCATTTTTTTTTTTTTTTTTTTTTTTTTTTTCAATCATATTTCCTTAAACGATGTAGTGTTTTTTTGGAAATGTTGAAACAAAATTAATAGTTTTCATTTTTATTTTAATTTTAATTTAAATTTTATTTTTGAAAAACAAATTAACAAATATATTTATTTTCACCCCAAAATGGTTTTTTTTTTTTTTCTTGTTTTTTTTTTTTTTTACAAATAAATACAACACACTCACACAATGAAAGATTTTATTTCAAATTTATTTATTTATTTTCATTAATTAATTATATTTATTTTTTTATTTATTTTTTGTTATTTTTTTTTTTATTAATTTTTTATTTACTATTTTATTTTTATTATTTTTTCAAACAACAAAGAATTAAATCTCTTAATATTAAAAAATCTATTGTAAAAAAAAAAAAAAAAAAAAAAAAAAAAAAGAAAAAAAAAAAAAAATGTCAATCAGAAATTCAAAAAAAAATTATAATAATAATAATAACAATAATAATAAACAAAATGAAAATAAAAATAAAAATAAAAATTTAAATAATGAAGATCTTGGTAAAGAAAATAAAAATCAATTGTCATCATCATCGTCACCATCAAAGGATGTAATTGAAAATGAAGATGGTGGTCAATTTTGGAAACAAATTCTTTCAAGTTTATTTGAACATGACTATATTAGTGGTGTTGTTATATTTGATTTGGGGGGTGTAGTAATTACAAGTAAAAATATAAATACTAAATCATTCCCAAAACAAGGAATTAATTTATCAAAATACTTTGAAAAAACTCCATTGGGTCAATTAAATAAACAAGTTGTTGGAAATTGTGGTCTAGAGTTATTAGGTGAGGGTTATATTGTTGAAGGTGTTACTAAATATTCTATCTATGGTTTCAATTCAAAGACCAAATGTGGATTTTCCCTTGAAAAAACTAAAACTACTTTTATCTTGGGTACATTTAATGAAAAACAAGATAAATTTGATGCTTTTAGTGTAATTGGTAGTTTGGCTGATGATTTCCGTGCAATTGCTTTATAATAAAACTTTTTTAAAAAAAAATATTAATACTAAAAAAAAAAAAAAAAAATAAAAATACACCTTTATGGCTTTTGTGGCAATATAAATAAACAAAAAATTCTAATTTGAAATTTTTTATTTTTTTTCAATTTTTTTATAATTTTTTTTTTGTATTGCGCACAATTTTTTTTTATTTTTTTTTTTTTGAACTTGTATTATTTTTTTTTTTTTAATATTAATATAAATACATTTTATTGTATTTATAAAATAAATAATGGAGAATAGTATAAAATCATCAATATCAACAACAGAGGATAATAATAGATCCTTAGTAACACCATTAAAATCTGAAAACACTACAAATAATCCTTCTTCACCACCAAATAATAACCCAACAACAACAACAACAACAACCTCATCTTCAACAGTAGCACCACAACAACCAATAACAATATCTTCAACAGAAATTATTAAAACATTTGAACATTTATTAAGAAAATCACAAAGATTATTCATAGGATTAAGAGATCTTCCACAATTTGGTAGACAATGGCAACCATTCTTTCAAAAAACTTTTGAGCTCTATACCAAACTTTGGAAATTTCAACAACAATATCGTTCAATCCTTGAGGACAAATCAAAATATGGTTTAAAAAGATGTGAAATTGGTGAAATCGCTTCAAAGATTGGACAGTAAGTAAAAATAAATATAAACTGAAAAAAAAAAAAAAAAAAAACTGATTTAAAATTTATAAAAATTTTATTTTATAAAATAGATTATATTATCATTATTATTTAAGAACTAGTGATACAAACTATTTAAATGAATCATATATATTTTATGAAGCAATTAGATTAAGATCATATTTTAAAGATGTTTCATTGGATAAAACACCAGATATGATGGTCAAACAATTACGTTACTATGCAAGATTCATTGTAGTTTGTTTATTATTAAATAAAAAGAAAGTTGTATTCGATTTAATCGAGGAGTTATTAAAGCATGTAAATGATTATACTAAAATTTATAAACCATCTGATGCTCAAGAATGGAGTTTAGTATTACAAGAGATCTTTTCTTTCTTACAAGCTGATCAATGTGCTACTTTCTCTGATACAAATCAATCACCATCTTTAACAAATAGTGGTAATAATATTATACATAACACTAATAATAACAATAATGGTGAGCATACAATTAATACCGTTCAATCACATCGTTTAAATCATTTAAATTGTCCATCACCACCTTTACCATTAGAATCTTCTCAAATCTTACAACAAGCAATTTTGGTTGGTAGTCAACAAAATCAAGTAAGTAAAATATATAAATTAATATAGTTGTATATATATATATATATATATATATATGTTGTATTAATATAAAATAATAGATTAAGTTTAGTGAAATCACATTGGATATGTTTAGAATGACACAATCATTGGAATACGAACCAATGAGTGAGGCAAAAGAAAATGATATTAAATTAAAACAACAATTAGCAGCATTACAACAGCAACAACAAGCAGCAGAAGCAAAAGAAAAGAATAATGGTAGTGTAGACCAACCACAACAGCAGACAACAAACACAACAACAATACCAACACAACCACTTCAACAACATTTACATCATCAACAACAACAACAAAATAGTAATGCTGGTAATGGCAATAGTGGAATTAAAAAAAGGAATCCACATAAATACTTATTATATAGACCAACAATTTCTCAAATATTATTATTTTTATCATATTCATTTAAAGAATTGGGTGACAATAAAGCAATGCTACTCTATATTTGTGCTGATGGGTTTACAAATGAAGATAATCATGTCAATCAACACACACCACCAATTCAAGAAACAGTACCATCATCTCTTGACGAATCAAATTTACAAACACCTGCAACAATAACAACTACTACTACTTCTACTCCTACTTCTACTTCCACACCAACAACAGCTAGTCCATTATACAATAAATTATTTACAAAAGGCTTAACATTAAATATGCAAAAACCATCACAAGCAATTAATTCACCAGCGGTTAATAATAACAATAATAATAATAATAATAATAATAATAATAATAATAATAATAATAATAATAATAATAATAATAATAATAATAATAATAATAATAATAATAATAATAATAATAATAATAATAACAATAATAATAATAATAATAATAATAACGGCAATAACAATTCAACAGCAACAACAACTACTAATACAGCAGCAACTACAACACAATCAAATATTCCAATTTATAAATATAATGAAGCACCTTTCAATACAAAGGTTGAATCATTATATCCAATGGATTTGTTACCATTTTGTAGAAAACCATTCTTTTTAATTGTAAACTCACAATCAAGTGACATTTTCAATGAACTTCCAACATTTAATCAACCATTTGTTTCTTTATTATCTCCACAATCAATACCAAAGAGTATGTATAGTTTTATCTATGATTTTTTTTTTTTTTTACTTTATTTTTTTAATAAATATATAGTTTCATATCCTATTCTTTTATTTTGGATCAAAAAACAAAGTTCAAGAAATATTAATACAAAATTTTATGTTTTTTTTTTAGAATTAGTATCAAATTTAAAATGTGGTAACTTATTTACATTCTTTTTACATGATCCAATTAGTGCATTTTGTGATATCTCTTGTGGTAATAAGATACCATCGAAAACATTTAATAGTATTAGTTTGTTAGCTCAAAATAGTTTTGAGATCATTTCTAAATTATTATTCGAATGTGTCGATTTACACCCATCTTTTTCCTTCTTTTTATTGGATGATTTCTTAAGATCTTTCATAATCAGATTCATCTTTTGTCATACCACTTTTTATTTACATAAAGAGTTTCAAGATAATGTGTGTATAATAATTATTGTTTTATTATTATTATTATTATTATTATTATTATTATTATTATTATTATTATTATTATTATTATTATTATTATTATTATTATTATTATTATTATTATTATTATTATTATTATTATTATTATTATTATTATTATTATTATTATTAATATTGAAATTGTTGATTAATATTGACCATACTTTAATTTTAACTCTTTAGATCTATCAAGTTAAATCAAACCCACCATTACCAAAGTCATTACTTTATAATCAATCAATTTTACAATCAATTTATCAATTGGTGAATGAATTGGATGTTACTGAACAGTTTTTGGGTTTGAACGAAAATCGTTTGGTAACTCATGAAAATTAATTTAAAGAAAAAAAATATAATAAAAGGTTTTCCTATTTATGTTTATTGTAACTCATGGTATAAAAAAAATGATACGTTTAATAATATTAAAAAAGAAAAATTTACTTTATGCACAACAAAAAAATTTATGGAAAAAGATTCTTTCTTATAAAAAACCAATTTAATTTTTTTTTTTTTTTTTTAATTTTTTTGATAGATTTTTTTAATTCCTGAAAAAAAAAAAAAAAAAAAAAAATCTATTTAAAATAAAATTTT